>JAUMJL010000633.1:135000-450000 GCA_033558185.1 Dromococcyx pavoninus | reverse complement strand
CTCTCCAGGTCCCATTTGTCATCTGAGACCCAGTTCCTGAAAGAGTTTAAGAGAGCAGAGGTGGTTTGCACAGAAATAGGATGAGGGGGCACAAGCTGGAGGCTTTCAGTGCTTCAAAGCACTCTCCTTTCTTGCCTAGAAGAATGTTTTTGGAACCTGGAATCCTTCATCCACTGGGCCTGCAGTGGACAGCAATACTGCCAAGGTGGTCCTGTGCAGCTTCCAGCACTCCCATCTCACCAAAATCCCTTCTATCCTGCCCAAATCAGCCCTATTACTCATCTTGGACAACTGAGACTCACATTTTACAAAACCTGCCCTGCTCACGTTGCTGCCTGCACTGCTTTTTGCTGCCTTCTTTGGCGCAGAAGCATGGTGAGCACCACTGGAGGGCCCACAAGTTGTTTGAAGGAGCCTATCCTATATTTGCCACCCCCTGGAGTTAAAATATAATGAGATCTATAAATAATAAATAAATCAGCAATTCTTTTTCATGTCTCTAGAAAGGCTATTCTCTAAGGCTACATAGCTTTTAGAATTTTTAATGGCAGAGCAAGGGGGGAGCCAGAGAGTTTTTCTTCCCGATTTTAAAGATAAACACACGATTCGTGGAGGTGAAGCTTTCAGAAAAGAAAAACCAAGAAATGAAATCTGATGAAACTGTCTCGTTCAGTCCAGTGTGGAGGAAAGACAGAAAGAGAAAAGTGGATTAAGTTTTGCTTGGGACCTCCTAAGAGAAACATTTACTCCTGCCAGACAAGGAGATCAAGAATTTTTTATTCCATAGCCATTTGAACAATTCTGTTCTGTGCAACAGGGTGTCTGAAAATAAGAGTTTGGTGTCTGACAGATCTACAGAGAGGGAGACTCAGTGGGGAAAAGGAAACTGATATGGACTTAATAGCATGGGGCTTGTGACTCCTTCTGTGCTGGGGAAACAGGACAGGCTGCCTTTGGGGTTGTTGAGTTCAACACAGAGAGGAAAGGGCATTAATAATACAAATGCCCCTTATCTGAAAGATGAAACCAGCAGATCTGAGTTGAGGAAGAGAAAAGAAAAGGCAGTATCACACCCTTAGGTTCTGTCTCAGCAAAGCCCCTTCCTAATGAGGCATTTTACAATGCTGATGAGAGAATTCCCTGGTGGAACAGAAGCACTAGGGTGGGGACTGAAATTTATGTACAGTGAGATGAAGGCAGGCACACAGGAAGGGGAGCAAATGGAAGGGAATCAAGTTGACTTGCTCTGTTGCACAACCCTCAACATTTGCAGCCTCTTCACTTCCATCACCTCCCTGCTCCCCCCGAGAGAACAAGCCAACCCAACACACACACCTCTGTTTTCTATTCATGAGAACCTTCTATTCACCTAGCCCTAGTCCAGCAGAGCAGTTTTTGCTTTTGTTTTCCCAAGCATCAGAACAACATTGCTAATCCCACAGAATACTATTAACGTAATCAATATGATTATGCCCATGAGAGAACGTCAGCCACTGTAAAACAAAGCCAAAGGGATCCAGTAATGGAATAAAAACAAGGATAGGAGCTTATTTTTGGATTTGTTTTTTTTCCTTCTGTCTTTTTCTATCAATTTTTCCCTACACTGGATAAAATAGAGTAGAATTCTTGGGCACTGCCAAAGTAAGCCAGCCTTTTGTTAAGGCCAAATACTAGAGGGAGACCTTACCTTAAGTATCTGCTCTTCAGGCAGTTTGAAAAACATACCTGAAGCTATGACTTCCCCTTTGAACCCAAGGTAAATACTGCCCAAGCTGCCTGTTGGGGTCAATGTTTGGCTGTCTGATTATTTGTACAGCGGAGATTTTCAAACCAGGCCGACTGCTGCTTGGCAGGAGCATAGAAACATAGAAAGCTTTGGGTTGGAAGGGACCTTAAAGAAAATCCAGTCTCAACTCCCTGCAGGAGCAGCTTTAACTCAATCAGGTTGCTCAAAGCTTCATCCAACCTGGCCTTGAACACCTCCAAGGATGGGGCAGCCACCACTGCTCTGGGCAACCTGGGCCAGGGCCTCCCCACCCTCACAGCAAAACATTTCTTCCTAAGATCTCAATCTCCCCTCTTTCAGCCTCAAACCCTTCCCCTTCATCCCATCCCTGCACTCCCTGATCAAGAGCCCCTCCCCAGCTTTCCTGGAGCCCCTTTCAGTCCTGGGAGGCTGCTCTAAGGTCTCCCTGGAGCCTTCTCCTCTCCAGGCTGAACAACCCTAACTCTCTCAGCCTGTCCTCATACAGGAGGTGCTCCAGCTCTTGGATCACCTCCTCTGCACTCACTCCAACAGATCCATGCCCTTCCTGTGCTGAGGATCCAGAACTGGACACAGGGCTCCCGAGGTCTCTCCAGAGCACAGGGGCAGAATCCCCTCCCTCATCCTGCTGGTCACTGTTCTTTGGATGCAACCCAGGACACGGTTGGCTCTCTGGGCTGCAAGTGCAGGTTGCCATCTGAATTTGAGTGCTGCTGTCCCAGGACAGCCTTTCTACATGGGCTGGGAATGATTAGCACAGACCAGAGGCCTCACTTATAGGTGGCAAGTGCTAGCACTTCTTCACACTTGAAAAGGCTTGAAGCAAACACAGACCGAGCAGAGCATCCGAGATCTTGAAAACACTTCCCTGCACAACTCTTAATTAAGTGATTTTCTAGTGCTCCCACAGCCACACCTGGATGAGAACTTGAGTCTTGTACTCCTATTCTGAGACTGTATTGTGGAATGAGTCATTTCCTGCCAATTTGGGAAAACCTGGGGTTTGCTTTTGAAGGCATTGTGTTTTCTTTCTGGAGCTCTGCTGAACGCAGGAGCTGGGTGGGGAGGGAGGGGATTTGTCTCAAATAGAGCTGTGTCTGCACTTTGGGTTGTTAGGCAGGTTCTCACAGTGTGATCATCTTTTCGGAGCCATCAGCCACCCCGCTCACAGCTTTGTTGCTGGGAAAACTTTTGTTAAAGTTCTCCTTTTGGGGGTCAGCATCTCCTATCCTGCACAGCCTCTCCCCTTCAGTCTTTGTCTCAGTCTTTTGTTAAACCTCCCATTCCTGTTTCTTCTAAAAGCTCCGAGATGGCCCCCAGAGGCCATACAAGAAAATAGAAATTGAATGAAGATTAAAATGCTGATCTAGAGCTGCTAATGCCCCTCAGGAGTTACACAAACATCCTCTTGGAATGAGTCCCATCTGGATAAGAGCAAGGAAATGTTCAAGAACAAACCGTGAAGGTTAGTTAATACATCAGCTTTCTCTACATCTCCTATCCTCTTTGACTTTCCCTTTTCCCTGGCGTTAAGGAATGGCTTTGAGACCACGTGCAGTAAAGCTCTGACAGTGGTTCCAAGGCTCTAGCCAGGTAAAAGCTGTTCCTGCTTTGGGGACTGTGAGATTTAGGCAGAGAAAGCCTGGATGCTCAGCCAGGACAGGACAGGGGCACGTGGACAAGTCCCCTCACCTCCCTGAACGTAACTGTTCTCCAAGGATGAAGGGTTATAGCAGAGCTAGGAAATCAATACCACTCAGGAAAGATTGGATTCAAACCCATCAGAAACAGGGAGAGCTGGGTCAGGTGAGCAGGAGAATCCTGCCTGCCCCTTAAAGCAGCACTAGAAACTTAAAGGACAAGGTTCAGCTCTGTCAGTGGAGACACCTCTGGCACAGAGAGGTGTGTGTTAACCACCCAGCAACCTCTCCCAGCTGCTCCTTGAACCAACAGAGAGACAGGAAGACTTCTTATGTGTGGCTCATCTCCTCCTGGGCTCAGCTCCTTACCTGACTCACCTAGAGTTTTGCTCTGGACAAGGCACAATGCTTTGTTCAATTGGCAATTCACTTTTTACTTCAACCAGCTCATCACATCCTCTTTTAATGCCTTTGTTTTTGTCATAGATTATTCTGTGTGTGCACACGTGTTAAATCTGGGCAGGAATGTGTTTGAACGTTTAGCCAGATTAGCCAGGGCTTTATTTATTCTTGCTGGAACATGCACTCCAGCCCCTGGCTGACATTATATTAATTATTTCCATTTCATTATCTTTCCAAGGACGGGGGGAGGAAGGGGGTGTGTGTATGTGAAATGAAGAAAGCCTTACAAAAGTGTTTTCTCTCTCCTCTCAGTCCTCACCAGCCTGTTCCAGTATCAACACCCCCTTTTTAGCTGGTAACCCTGATGCTTCTTCTTGTCTCTCCCCATTACCTGTTCATCCCTCTCCAGGACCACAGTGATTTCCTATTCTGCCCTCCTCCTCTGTTCTCCACCCCAGACTCTCCTGTATTTCCCCCTGGTCTGCCAAGGTTACCCTACTCAGTGTGCACACCATGAGCAAAGCACTTCTTGTCTCACATCCTCCTCTCTCCTGTATCTATACTCAAATACTTGAGGTTTGTGGGGTCAGGGTGGCTGCTGGAGGGAATCTGGGATGCAGCAGAGCTGCCCACAGCAGCGACCTGCTTGAACCTTGTTTCTTTTTGGAGTAATAAGAGAAGTAGGTGCCTCTTGCTGCCTCTCTGTGCCGGCACGTTATTTATATGCAAATTTCTTGTCTGTGTTTGCTGCTTATAAACACAATAACAAAACCTTTCATGGAGATGGGAGGTGAGAGAGGCATGCAAGGGCCTGATCCAGCCAGGAAACTTAATACAGTATTATTTACAACCAATTAGACATTCTCAGACTGGAAAGGGAGAGCTATGCACTGAGACAAGGTTTGTTACATGGATTGAAGCTCAGAGCTGAGGAAGGCAGAGAAGAAAAGCCCCTAGAAACGTGTCCAGCTACAATTAGATCATATTGGCTGCCTCAGGGTCAGGGGTAACACTTCTCTATCCCAGCAGCAAGAACTGCAGTGCTTGGATTCCTCTTTGGTTCCTACAGAAGCTCTTTGGCTTCATTTATGTTGCGTTGAGACTTGGGACCACGGTGAGATCAGCTGAGGCCTTCCTGCCCTACCCTGCTATGGGGGCCCCTCTCCCCTTCCTAGCACTCAACACCTTCCCTTCTTTTCCTTCCCAAAAGGCTGCATGAGGACCAAAGAAACACCTTCTTGGTGATTTTTGTCTTTATCTCCTGTGATATAATACATATCCCCAATCTCCTGTTTGAGATGCAGAGCGTTATCTGGCCACGTGCATCTTCAACCAAGTTACCTTGACCCCCTCCAGTCTGGCAGTGTCTTGCTCACAGCCAAGTCCTCTCTCTGTGCCTTTGCAAAATAAGCTTTGATTAACCCAAATGTAGACATTTTAAGATCCTTAGATGGAAAGTATTAGAGCAGCTGTAAGAACAGCAGATTCAAAGACCTGAAGAGGCCACACTCATCATAAAAACCTACTTCCTACCCAGAATAGGCTGCAATTTCTGCATAAGCAAAATTGTGTCATTTTTTAAAGCCCCATAATCTTGAGCTTAACCCAGAGAGGTCCTGGGTCCTTAACAAATCCTCTCAGCTGCCCATCACTGCTGAGAGAAGCTCCTGGGCACCCTGCTCTCAAGTTAGCATTAAATGTTAAAGGCTGCAAGGTTTTTTTCTGGGAAGACAGGAATGGAGAAGAAAGGGAGTTTTCCTAGGAGGGATCATTTTTTCCTGCTAGAAAATGATTGGTGCCATAAGCTCCTTGGAAGGGCTTTCCACAAAGAGTCTGAATTTACCCAAAGGTGCAAGAATAGGAACTTGTGTCCCTCTACTCTCAGACCAGCACACAACCTGCAGGCTGATGGCTCCTTATCTGAGTGAACCACTTGGCCTCACCACCAGCTCTCTGCAGCTCTACCTGTTGCTCTCACCAGTTAAGGAGCTGCTGCCTCTAGAGATCTCAGCTGGACACAGGGAAGGGAGGACCACAGGACAAAGGGATGGGAGGACCTGTGGACACAGGAATGGGAGGACCACAGGACAAAGGGATGGGAGGACCTGCGGACACAGGAATGGGAGGACCACAGGACACAGGGAAGGAAGGACCACAGGACACGGGGATGGGAGGACAAGTGGACATAGCAATGTGAGGACCAGCGGACACAGGAACTCGTGTGCTTGTTGTTCAGGGTAAGCAAGGAAAGTAGCCAGCCAGAGGCTTTGCTGCTGGCTCCTGCCTCTCTCCAAACCCCAAGAAACCATCCCTGTTTTCCCATCACTCCTAAGAGGAGATGCTGATAGGTTGGGCCACGCCAGGCGCTGTGTCAAGCCTGCCACTCACTCCTTCCACTTTCCCAAAGAGGAGGAGGAGAGGCACTGCCTGTCACAACGGGTGTACCTCACCCTGACAGACCCTGTCAGCTCTCACTTCCCCTGTCTTGACAACATTAGGAAGTTCAGAGGCTTCACAAAGCCTCAGGCACTTCAACCTGTCTGTCTTTTCAGTGACTGCCACTGCTGCCTAAGCAGGAAATTGCAGAAGGAAAGAAAGGAGAGAAAAACTACTCCAAGAAGGAGGGAAAGATCAGCAGAAGCGTTCGGTTAAATATAGCAGCATTGGCACATAAAAGCCAAGTCTAAGCTCAGAGAAGCACCTCTCCTCCCTCTGACCAGCAACTAAAAGTTATGTCTCTCCTAACAAGCAAGCTTCTTCCCCAGCTTATCCTCCTGCTGGCCCCATTTCCCTCTCTGTTCAGCAAATGCCTTTGCCATGGAGATGGGACTTCATTAGCCCTTAAACTCTAGGCTTGATTTGCCTCCAGCTCATGCAGGAGAGGTCAGCTTAGCTGAGCTGGCATCACCTCCAGCTCCATCCTGCTCATCCAAGCACCTGCTCCTGTCTGGGCTCCTACAGCCAGCCTACAGTACCACTGCTCAACTCCACCAGCTCTGCCAGTTGGCCAAATCCCTGGCTCAGGATTGTGGAACAAAGATGTTGCTCGTTATTTTTTGTGTGCTGGTGAAACACTGGCAGAGATCGATAAACACTGAATCTGCTGCTTCCAAAGAGGCTGTGATGATCACTGCAGGATCCACCCATCCTCCCAAAGTCCTGTTTCCAATTGCAATCTTAATTGCAAATTAAACCAGGAATGCTGGTGGGAAGTCAGTCCCCCAGCCAGGCTGACACAAGCAGCTGGTTTGGTTTACTCATTTCCTGTCCTCCCTCCACCTCTTGGCTGCTGACTTATTGATGTCTCTTCCAAAGACACAGGGCTGCCAAGCCCTGGATGCTTATTATATCATTTGTTTGGTATGTTGGAGCTTTGTCATGGTCTGGAGAAGCAACCTGCAAACATGCACAAAGCCAAATCCTTGTTTCTCTTCCCAGCTCTTCTGAAAACACCCTTGCAAAGAAACCAGTGACGAAGCAGCTTCATGTGGGGGCTGCATCTGCAGCCCATCGTGATGAACTACCCTTGCTCCTTGCCTTGTTTCTGTCTCTGTTCACTCTTCATCTCTTGGGATGTTTAATTTAAACTGCCTGAGAGGAAGACTGTCTTTCTACTGAGTCCTTATTCCTCTCTCAGCACCAGGAGGACTGAACTATATCTGAAGCTCCTAAACAAAACAACTATAAAAGTGAGATATTTGTCTCATTTACAACAGTAATCCCACTATAACAGCATCATCAGCTCCGATGTACAAAAGTATGAAGTATAAATGGGCTCAAAATCTCCATTTTCAGATCTTCCCCCCCTTATATTTTTTTTTTAAATCCCTGCCTCCTCAAAGCTAGGATTGTACTTTCGAGAGTACTCCAGATTTCAAGCCTGCTTTAACACTTTAACTACTTGTGATGAAGAAAAGGACATGTGAATAGGTAAAGAAATGCTGATTTCGCCCACATCTGTAAAGGCTGAGCGTAGGAGAAGGGGGATCTGGATTCAGAAAGCCTCTCCATCTTCAGCCCATGCTTTTTGGTGAAAGCAGAGCTTCAGCCTGGCAGATGGTACTGCAGACAGACAGGGATTTCATATAGTTACCTCTAGGTATTTCTTTTCTCCGGGGTGGTATGGAAGCAGAGAGCTCATGGCAGAAGGGATGGGCTGTCCTGCTCTGAACCTGAGCCTCCTCTCCTGCCTCCAGCGTGAGCCAGACCTGCACACCTTTGACACCAGCAAGGAAAAGGGATGGAGACCTCTCCCCTCTCTCACAAACTCACTCAGCAGATGTCAAGAGAACTACAGCAGGGCATAACCAGGCAGAGGGAGCAGCAAATGAGCCTGACTAGTTCCATTTGCTATCTCGGTGAGTGACTTCCCCTGCAGAGATGGGGACTGTGATCTCTGGAAGAACCTGTCAGATAACACTAGGAGCTGCACAGGGATTTATGCTGGCAGGGGCACAATATTTCACTTCGATGACACTTGCTTTCTTAATATTTTAATCATGCTGTTAACCTCAAGACTTGAGACACGCAGGCGGCTGCCACCCTTCCCACTGTGCCTTCCACGGATGGAGCCAAGCCCCGCGGCGAGCTCAGCACGGCTCACACAGCTCAGAACCTCACCCAGCTCGTGCACCACAGCACACATCACAGCCAGAGACCAAGGGAAGAACTACCCATTCTCTTCCACCCAATTCTGGGAAAAGCAACGCCGAAGAAACAAGGAGGAAAGTCAAGGTCAAGGCAGCCAGGGCTGCCAAGACTCACTTCCACGCTCCTTAAGACCTGTGAAATGCCACAACACGCTTTATTTCCAGCCACTCCCATGCTAAATTCTTATGAATGATCGGTAATAAAGGCAACAGAGAAAGGGAAACGACCCCCAACATCCAGCCCCTTGTTCAAGATTCACGGGATCATTTATTGCCTAACAAATTCCCTGCTATTTTCAGTGATAAGAAATATTTCATGTCCTTGATGTGTTTTGCTTTCTTCCCTCAGATTACTTTAGCTTGGGAGCTTTTGGTCTTGTTTTAAATGTATTATCCTAGCAGGAGCGTCTCCTAGGGAGACGTTTCTTGGACTAAGTGTGTAGAGTGGAGATTTTCAAGATGCTTATGCTCATCTATTATGGGACTGCATATTTGCAGGGGGCTATATCAGATGAGCCAGATGATTGCTTCTAATCCAGGGTCTCGTGTTATATTAGTTTAAGCTGAAAATTTACATCGATCAGATCCAGGTGGTTTGTTCATCTGATGTTCATTCTGTTCACAAGAGTAATCAGGCTGTGTGGAAACGGATATGAAAGGGAAACTCATTCTACAGCAGAGAAAAAAAAGGCAGAAAACTATTAAAGGCTTTCTTAATTCTGTAATTCGGCAATCAGAGAGATGAATAGTGTAATAAACTGAGTTTTCCAAGTCTAACTCACAACTTAATAAAGTCCTTTCTAGGAGAAAGAAGAAAGCAAAGGCTCTGAGGACTCAACTTCAACCGACTGTGCAGGTCAGCACCGCGCTGAGCCAAAGCAAGGGCTTTTACAGAGGGGGTGGGAAGGCAATGGTGAGACATCCCAGGCTGCCATCCAGTCTGGTAAAAGGGTTGTAGCCAGCCTTGCACGACAGAAGATTGCAGGCAGGTATCTTGTTGCTTGCAGGAGACAGGGTGATCAATCCTTCCTGCCACCAACTGCACTCCTGCTCGTCACCAGTGCATTTTGACAGGGACTGAATTTAATAGTGGCACTAACAGACAGGGGAAAAAATTATAAGGTTCATTTAGAAGGCAGTAAAGAGAGAATTTTCAATTTCCTTTTAAAACAACAACACAGTAATTCTTTCATAGAGGTTTCAACCAGGGGAGCAGGAGCCAAAGGGACCTCAAAGCATTTCAGCAGGCAGCTCCACAATGCATGGGGGCCTCGGGCTGAGAGAGAGCAGCTTTGAGACCCCAGCAGGCAGAGGGCTTCAAGCAGACAAAAGGGTTGGTGCACATTTATAATACCTGCAAGTTTCAGCTAAAATTATGGCCTCTTTAAAGTGAACCACAACACAAATGGATAATGAAAAGATCTTTTCAGTAAGGAGTTTATATGAGCCTAAGGGAAACAGGATGTTCTTCACTGGAAAACAAAGCCCTGAAGACACTAGATGACATGGTCAATGTAAAGCCAGGCATCAGCACTGTGTGTATCTGCACATATATATTCTATAAAAGCCTGGGAGTGTGTTCAAAGCCAGGCTGGGTGGGGCTTTGAGCCCCCTGATCCAGTGGGAGGTGTCCCTGCCCTTGGCAGGGGGGTGGAATTGCATGGGCTTTAGGGTCCCTTCCAACCCAACCCATTCTATAATTCTAGCAGGGACGATACATATGGCAATATTAAAGTTCTGCCATTAATTCCTGTTGGTTCCTTGCATGAAATGACTGCAATTTCAGGAGCATCCCTGGAAAACTGGAACAGATATTAGGGACGTGTGCAAGCTTTGATTCCAGCCTCTGAGTCAGTACAGATTGGTTTGCAGGAGTGAGGACAGGGTCCTGGAGAGGATATGAATAGATGCACATGCCAGAACTATGGAGTCATGGATGGAACAGGCACATAAGCAAAGAATGCCTTTGCATAGTGCTAAGCAAAGTAATCACAGGCTTTCTCACTTAACTGTTTTCCCATTCTTCTTTCCATCACCTTCTAAATAGCTCCAAACTGGCCTCAGCTGGATATACAGGGAGATGATTGATGCAATCAACTTCTATGTAATTAGTGACCAAAGCAATAAGGGCAGTCTCCTGGCATTTCATTGGGGATCTAATAATGATACATGCATCATATATAGCATTTCCCCACACATATATTTATAGTTATGCCCATGATTAAGAGCCATGAATAGTCCTGAAGGCTCCGGTTTGCTGCTGCATTAGGGGTTTTGTTGCCAGAAGCTGATTGCTCCTACGATGCAACAGTTCCTGTTTGGATCAGAAAGGCCACACAAAACAAAATGTAATAAATGTTACTCGAACCCATTGTGCAATTCTTACTCTTTTCATTTATCCCATTCTGTATTCGTACATTTTTTCATAATACGAACAAGAGTTTCATTTGCTAAAGCCAAGTGCAATGCCACGGAAATCAATAGCACGATGATAAATTTTCTGTGCTCAGGATCTGATTCCCAATCTTTTATCTGAATTACTCTATTGATCGGGGGGAAAAATGGATTACAAATAAAAATACAAGGCAATTAAATACTACACAATTAGGACTAAGCCTCAAGAAAGAGGACTTAAAGGCAAAGGGTAGAACTCAGTAATCAGATTTTATTCCTAGTTTTTTAATGGATATAAACCCATTTCAGTGGTCAGGCTGGTGTGTAACTGGTGTAGACTGGGAAGAAGATTACCCTATGAGAAAACAGCCCTTTTAATTATTCACTAGTGATTTCCTCTCTAAGATCTGGAGCTATTTATTGTGGAAAGTGGATACTGCTCTGGTAGACCAATGGCTTGATCCTCTAAGGCTGTTTCTCTGGGAAAACAGCCAGGCTTGAATACCAATTATCTCATTAGGAAACTGGAATAACTCCATTGACTTTAATGGGAATGGTTAGGTTTGGAATAACTTCATACCGTGGGTTCATCCAGCCTGCAATGTGCATCAAGGACAGCATATTTCAGTCTAAACTAGAAGGACCTCTCAGACACCACCACTGGGAACAGCACGAGGGAAGAGGGAGCACTTTGAATGCTGTTCCGAGGCAACGTGAAGAACATCCCTGCCAAAAAGCTCAGTCCCAAATTAGTTCCATAAATCTCTGCATTTTCTGGTGTCATTAAAGATTTGTAGATGTGGAAGGGCAATTGGATTTATTATTCTGGAAATAAGAACAAGTCATCCACCAAAAGTAGAAATGTTTTGGGGTAGATTAAGCTTGACCTTTGGTAACACTCTTGGCCAGAATTATCCTTTGAAAACACTCAGTAAAGTTGTATATAGGTCTTTATTTTCAGTCCCTAAGCACCTATAAGCTTGGTAGCTCCCTGTTAGCTGATCTGTGCCCACAGGTCACTCTCAAATCTTCATTTATGTCAGGTAATACCATGCATCATTGATTTCAATTGAGAAGATACTCATTAATAAGATTTAGTGTACTGGATTGTAAGACTAGCAGAAACACCATCTCTGTCATCCTAACAATCCAGAAAGCTGGAATAACTCATCTCATCACAATATAATTTTCATTAGATGCCTGCCACAGGTTTTGATGTTAACAGCTTGCTTAGGACTTCAGGGTTCTGGGGATCTAAGACCCACATGGAAAATGATGTGAAGATTGCAAAGGCTTCTGTATTAGAAGAGATTAAAATTATTAAGACTAGATTAGTTTGGGGAGGAGAGGAATAAAAGTGACATGATAGAAGCATGTAAGGTAATGAATGGCACGGAGAAGATCAGCTGGAGGCTCCTGATTTTACTTTTCATAATACAAGAATCCAATTAAATTAAAAGACCATTAATTTAAAACTGATAAAAGGAAATACTCTTTCCACATACAGTGCAATTAGGCAGCAGAACTCATGAGTCTGAGGTGTTACAGAGGCAGAGAATTTAGGATTGCCCTACAAGAAGGAGTGTTTATAGAAGCAGAATGCAGATCCCTGGCTCTGTGGGATGAAAGGTTTAAAGGAGGTACAGGCTCACACCTTCAGCTATACCTTAAGCACAAGGACTTGACAGAAAGCTGAGAAAAGGGAATGCCCTCCTAGGATGTCATTGCTGGCCTTAGTGGGAATGACGCACTTCCCATCCTCAGGAACTGCACCACTGGGTGTTGCTGTTGCAAGTCCCAGCCTAAAGCAGCCATCAGTCTGTCTGGTGACAGAGGAAAAGGACCCCTAATTACATCCTTGAATGAAAAAAATCACAGAACCCTAGAATGGTTTGGGTTGTAAAGGATTTTAAAGCCCATCCAGTTCCACCCTGGACACCTCCCACTGGATCAGGGGGCTCAAAGCCCCATCCAACCTGGCCTTGAACACCTCCAGGGATGGGGCAGCCACCACTTCTCTGGGCAACCTGTGCCAGGGCCTCCCCACCCTCACAGCAAAACATTTCTTCCCAAGATCTCATCTCAATCTCCCCTCTTTCAGATTCAAACCCTTCCTGCTCATCCTATCCCTGCACTCCCTGATCAAGAGCCCCTCCCCAGCTCTCCTGGAGCCCCTTTCAGTCCTGGGAGGCTGCTCTAAGGTCTCCCCAGAGCCTTCTCTTCTCCAGACTGGACAACCCCAACTCTCTCAGCCTGTCCTCGTACAGGAGGTGCTCCAGCCCTTGGATCATCTCCGTGGCCTCCTCTGGCCTAACAGCTCCATTCAGCCTTACAGTTAAGCATTAGAACTCTATGTTGCTATCAGAAAAAAAAATCTGAGTAATTATAATAAACTGAATACCATTTTTTAAAGCAAAACTTTAGGAGGCACCTTCAAATTAAGCAACAGTGAGAAGGCCCCAGTTAATAAGTCTAATGCCTCTTGTCCTGGGATGTAAGATGAGCAGTCACCAAGGTACCTGCTGCAATAATGCTGTAATATTATTTCTCCATTGGCAGTATTTATTGGCATGCCAGAAAATGCTATCCAGATTAGGCTCCTATTATGCTAGGGCTTGTATATACACATGGTAAGATAAGTGCTGCTAAAAAGCACTTGTGATCTCAATTTAAATAAAGCACAACAGGTATAAGTAACAAACAAATGTAGGCAATAAAAGAGAATGGATAAAAGCTCTAAAGATTAGAAGTGCCCAGGGGCTCTTCATGTTTGTTTTTTAAAAGAATCACAGTAAATGAATTGCTCAGGAAAAGTCTCTTTGACACTGTGTTTTAAGTGGATACATCACTGAAAAACAAATTCTGAGTTTCTCAATCATAAAGTTCTCTAAAGGAAAGCTGATGCTGCGATTTATGTTTATCCAATCAGAGATTTAAAATATGCCACGTAACCAGAGACAAGAATCAAAGCTGCTCCAAAGACACTTCCCAGACACTCTGAACTGACAAGATTTAGGGCAAGATTTATCAGTAGAGCCTATTTTTGAATCCCATGTTGCTGATAAACACGTTTCAGAAAGTTGCAATCATGGAGTATTCACAGAAAGAGAGGTGGAGGGAGCTGCCACCAAAAATGCACGTTGAATAAAATGAGTGAGGACTTGAATGGAACTGTTTTCCATTTGAAAATGTCACTCTTTCAAAATCAAAATATGTTGTGAAATTGTGCTAATTTTGGCCAGGAGGTATAAAAGAATATTGACAATGATGGGATGTCTTGGTTTGGCAGTTTTAGAATAATCATCTCTGGTGTTTCTTTGTGA
Organism: Dromococcyx pavoninus; assembly: GCA_033558185.1. Lineage (NCBI taxonomy): Eukaryota > Metazoa > Chordata > Aves > Cuculiformes > Neomorphidae > Dromococcyx > Dromococcyx pavoninus. Next base: position 435,827 of record JAUMJL010000633.1, on the reverse strand, counting down.
GGGGATTGAAATTCTAATTTCTCACCTGATAAAATAAAATACAAACATCAACACAGAAACGAAGCACTTCAATTTTGAAAGCTGCCCAAGCTCCACCAAAAACAGGGTGTTTTTTTTTAAATCTGTTCTTGTTATATCACTGTGTATAAAAACCTTCTCGTGTCTGAGCTAAATGTATTCATGAACCCATCTGCTGGGTCCTTTTTTAGCTTAAATAAGATGACACGGGCTGAGACCTAACGAGAAGTCTTCTGCAGAGCAAGCAGCTCTTCCCTAGAGCTGGTTACAAGAGGGAATCCATCCTGGGATGGGGTTTCAAATTGATTTTGCTTAGAAAATTCAAAGATTTTGGGACATATTTTCCTCCACTCCATTTCAAAATGCTGCAACAAAATGAAAGGGATTCTTTGCACACCTGGGTTGCCTCACTTGGGCTGGAATGTTCTGACCTGTCTGGAGCCTGGAGCCCTTCACCCACTCATTCAAGTCACCACTAGCAAAATCTGATCATTTCTCCATGCAGCCAAAACGCTTCGGTGCCCCTTCAGTATAACAGGAAGACATTATTTTAGCTCAGTCTATAGAATTAAATGTCCACAGCTGGGGAATCCCACTCTCCCAGTATTCTTTTTATCCTGTTTCTGAGCTTCTCCCTCCATTCCTCCTGGCAATTTCCTGCCTACGTGGGCTGTGGATGCAGAATCAGTCCCTTAGAGACCACGGAGGGAGGTTTTGACAAAGGTCTCGGAGATGAACCACTCTAAAAGTGACAAAAATGTAAAACCCTGCTGAGCTAAATGCAATGTGAAAAGGGCAAAGCTAAAGTCAGCTCAGCAGAACCAGTCCCCTCTCTGCTCAGAACAGACAGCCTCAGCAGAGACCAGGGCTGGCCTGCTCTTACCTCACAGGTTTGAACAGCAGCACTTGTAAATTAGCACCCAGGGGGTGATGGTAAAGGTCTGTGTCTGATGACATTTCTTGTCTCAGATCCCATCTGTGGCCACCAAAAGTTCATCTGGCACCTTCGAACACCTCGTCTGTCTGGAAGGCGTCTCGCTGGATGTGTGGCTGCACATTCCAACTTGGACAGGTAGCTGCAGCTTTAAAGACTTCTGTTGTACAACACCAGAATTTAAAACTGTCTTCTGGTGGTTCCTTGGGATTAGAATACTGTTCTGCTTTGATTAAAGCACAGGGACCACGAGGATCTCAATGTTAACCAAGGTATTTGTATCAACTATGTCTTGAAAAACTCTCTGACAAAAGAAAGAGAGAGAAGAATTTACATTGAATGACTGGATTTCAGGAGGGTTTTGTGGGCCTTGACAGACTCAGATGAAGCACTAGGGAGGGCACTTTAACTTGCTCCTTCTCTGTATGGGCTCATTAATTAGGGGCTCATATAGAAGCATCCCATAGTTCTCTCCTGTGGTGGCCAGGCTGTTCAGAGAGAAGCAGCTCCTGTTCTTTCAGGGCTGTCACCACGACACACACACGAGCTCTAAACTATCAGAGAGATGGGACCAGATGTTCCCACAGGAATTGGGATCTGGAAGAGCTGTTCCAGCACATCCCCACTGCTGAAGAGCTCACAGACCTGCAACAAATTCTCTTTCTCTAATGATGTGACTCCTCTTTGATCAAAAAGTGCCTCCTCTTTGCATTGCAACATGAATTTTTGAAAGGTCTGGTTCGTACAGTGAATTGGATGGGTGAGGACTGCTGGGCTGATTCTGTACCTGTGGACAAAGAATAATCTACTGTAGGATGGGAGACCAAGAGCTTGGGTCTCCCATTGCTGTTGTGGGAGGAGCAATACCCTAGGAGCACTTCTGCCACAAGACTGGTGTGGTGCCATCTCTGGAATAATAGAGGGAGAGGGTGTCTCATCCAGCACAACACAGGTTGAGCCTGCTTTGTCCTTCTTAAAAACTTGCAATAATATACTTAAACCTGGCCTTCTGCATCCTTAAGCTTGTAAGTGAATGTGAACAGCTGTGGCTTTAAACTGAGACCCTGCCCTGAGCAGAAGAGTTGTTATTCAGAACAGCTTCATCCAGCTATTTCTCTTTTAAGATAGATCTGGCCAGTTTTAAAGGAACCTCAAAACTCTCATTTCTAGCTTGCCCTAACTTGGCCTTCATCCTTCTTCTTCTATGCCAGGAGAAGTATGAGGAGAAAGGAAGAGGTAAGACAAGGTCTGGCTCTGCCTCAGTCTGCCTGGGTTTCTACACAGTGTAGTGAGAAAGTCTCATTCTTGCTTCTCTTTGGAACCTGGGCTTATCTCAGCCCTTTGAATTTGGCCACAAAACTCTATTGTTGCTGCCTGGTCCATGGAGCTGCGAGCAATAGGATAGAGAGAACGAGAGGAAACGGCCTCAGGTTTCACCAGGGGAGGTTTAGATTGGGTACCAGGAAAAACTTCTCTACTGCAAGAGTGGTGAAGCCCTGGCAGAGGCTGCTCAGGGCAGTGGGGGAGTCTCCATCCCTGGAGGGGTTCAAAGAACTTGTAGATGTGGCATTTTGGGACATGGTTCAGCAGGAACAGTGGGGTTGGGCTGACGGTTGGACTGGATGAGCTTAAAGGTCTTTTCCAACCTTAATGAGTTGCCTCCACAATAGGATTTCTCACCTGAGAGCACCATTCTCCCCTTTTCCCTTTCCCCTGATCTAAATCCTTTCCACTTTGCATGCAGACTCAGTACCCAGCCCGTTCAATCCAAGAAAAAGAAAGCATTGCATTCAGCCTACAACAGCCAAACAAGGAAGCAGGGGCTGTGTGTATATATAGTTTAAAAAACAAATCACAAACCAGGCACAAGGGGTAACTACAATCAAAATGTAAAATAATTGAAAGCAGGCAGGGCTATACATAAGTGAGAATAAGCAGATACAAGGTTTTTAGGTCGAGAAAGAGAAGGTTTCTACCCACCAAAGTGATGAAGCTTTGAAAGGGGGAGGGAGGCAGGGGACAACCACAACCTGTACAGCCTGGCTGCTTTCAAGGTGCAGTCTGAGCAAGACTCTGTATTAGACTCATGAGGAGCCCTGGAAATAAGAACTGCAGGCAGGAGGTGGGGAAGAATAAAAAGGAGACAGAAAAATGCCCTTAAAAGATCATTTCAGATGGAAGAGCATCGTCTTTCGTGGTCGTATTATACTTAAGATTATACACTAAGGTACAAAAATGTCTCTAAATATCAGGCTGGGGCATTTACAGTCCTGGTTTAGAGATCACAGATCCCAAGAGCAAGACAAATATTCATCTGACAGTAGTCCAAGCAGGGGCAGAGTCTGGACTCCTGCATTTTCCTCTCAGTTTTGCTCTCTTTACCTCCTCTCATGCAATGCCACAAAACTCAGTCCTCGAAAGGGACCTTTTTGAAGAAACTGAGGACAGCCAGTGATCTTTCCAGTTGTCCAGCATTTCTCACATCTCTCTCTTCCCCTCTCCCTCTCTAAACCTATTGGGCAGATCTTGCGGGTAGTGAATTCCTTTTGGTAGAAAAAACAATCAGCTCCTTCCTTCCTTTTTCTGAACTTCTGAGCTTAATTAGACTCCTTCAGCCCCTATCTTGATGACACATGAAGAAAATTAACGGAACCAGCAGCCATTTCAGACTTCCATGTGGCCTATGGGAGCCTCCAATTACTTCCACTATTGGGCTATGTCAGGGATAAGAATAAAGGACCTTAATTATTGACCCTGCTGTGCTGTGGACTGGCAAGATAGATATCTGGCTGCATCACATGATCAGCACGGGATCCCAACAGCAGCATTTGGAAGGGAGTACAGCAAAGGTTGTCAGGAGTGAGTAAATTCCGAGTGCAGAGCCTTCCAGCAGCCCACAAAAATCACAGACCTGCCTGTGCTGGCAAATGAGCTGAGGCAGCACGATGAACGGGGCTAATGAAGTTCACAGGACAACCAGGGATGCATGTTTTGGAGCTCCTGCACAACCCAGAGCAGCTGAGCATCCACAGACACACCTCTCCACGCAAAACCTCTGAGTTATCCTCTTTGCTTCAACCCTGCTCAGCGCCACCGACTTTGGTGACTGCAAGTTATTGAATGACCTTGAGGGTGAGAAAGAAGAGAGATTATGTGCAAGAAGAAACATGGAAGTTGACATGTTTTTCTTTAAAGATGTTTTCCTGGAGTAAAATGCTTTTTCATAAACACAGAGAAAAGAATAAAGATTTAAAAAACAGGAGAAGGAGGTTTCTTGCGTTTGCAGGGAGTCAAATATTGGTAAAGTAGTGGAAAACTTTCACAATGGAAGTTCTTTTTGACTGCAAAACATTATCTAAACCCGTGGTCTTACATGTTCTAAAAATGGCTGGGGACAACCCCAACCTCATGTATTTGCACCACTTTTGCAGAACAAATTCAACAAAGCCATTAAACTTCATAGAAGGAGCAGAAAGACAAACAAAGGAAAGAAAACCACTCCAAAGCACTCCCTTCCCCCATCCATTTCCAGACACAGTGGTTAAAATTCACCTTCTTGAAAATTCTAGCATAGAATTCCTGAGCTGTGGAGCTGCTGAAGTCCCTGTCCTGCTTTAGCTCTGATCAGTTCACAACCACTGCCGCACACAGGCCGTGTTCTAATATTTGCTACAAATCTGTCCCTCTCCTAAAGCCACTCTTTTCAAATCCAAACTCTGAAATGCTCAGGAGTGATAAGATAAGGATATCACGAGGTTTCAGTCAGACCCAGCTTTCAAGTCCTGGTTTCCAGCAAATAATTCACTATTTCCTATAACAGAGCTGACATTTATTACCTCTAATTTTATGGAGCATCCAATGAAATTTTATAGAAAGTATTTGGCTTCAGATGAATCAAACTGAAAAAACCAGAGGGGATTTGTCATATCTCCGTTAATGCAGGTCAATATTCTTATTGGATAGGTTCATGGCAGCCAAACTAGCTGTTTGCCAGCAGTGGCAGCTTTATATTCTGCTGCAAACCGTGGATCCCAGGTCTTTATGGACCGCACTGTGTCCCTGTCGCTGTCGCGTTTCACAGCGCCCAGCAACGCCTCACACCCAGTCAGCCCAGAAAGTGTGGGGGCTGAACACCATATGGAGAAACACGAGTGATTTAGGGAGGCATGGAACATCTATTTGGAGTCAAATTTAGCCAGGAGTCAACTTTTTCTCTGCTTTTTTTTTTTTTCTAGGAAGGATTTTCAGCTTACATCAGGGGAAAGTAAAGGGTACAGAAACGTCACATTCTGCCTCCCCCTCTCTAGACCAGCTTAATTCCTTCTGTCAGCTCATAATATCAGATTTAGCAGCCAGCTTTCTCCACAGCTCTTGGAGTACAGGGCAGTCAAAGCTAAGACCCACAGCTAAGGCTCTGTACTTGTGAACTATCTACAGCAGGAAAACAACTTCATCCTGGGTATCCAAAGCTTCACAGGCCATAGCTTTTCTCTCTGAGGTAATATCGTCACTTATCTTCATACAGAATCATAGAATGGGCTGGGCTGGAAGGCACTTTAAAGCCCATCCAGTTCCACCTCCCTGCCATGGTCAGGAACACCTCCCACTGGATCAGGGGGCTCAAAGCCCCATCCAACCTGGCCTTGAACACCTCCAGGGATGGGGCAGCCACCACTGCTCTGGGCAACCTGGGCCAGGGCCTCCCCACCCTCACAGCAAAACATTTCTTCCCAAGATCTCATCTCAATCTCCTCTCTTTCAGCTGAAAACCGTTCCCCACCATCCTATCCCTGCACTCCCTGATCATTATTCCCAGGATACAGCTGGCTTTCTGGGCTGCAAGTGCACATTTCCAGCTCATGTGAGATTCTCCTCCAAATCTTTCTCCTCAGGGCTGCTCCCAATCCATTCTCCACCCAGCCAACTGTTTGTGCTTGGGATTGCCCTGACCCACGTGCAGGACCTTACACTTGGCCTTGTTGAACCCAGCCACCACCTTAAAAGCTCTGAAGGAAGGTGGGAATAAGACCGGTGCCTGTTTTCCCAAATACCTCATTGCAGGAGGAATGGATGCCATTTCTGTGTATCCCATTTCCCAGAGACAGCCACTCTCTCCTTTCCCTTCTTGAATGAATATAAAATATCTCAATATTTTTAAGACACATAAAAACAATGAAGCCTGAGATGATATGTAGGTGTGCATGACGTATGAAGGACAACCTCACTCAATCCTACAGCTGAATAATGGCTCTTTAGATAATTAGGATCAGATATTTTTAAACAGATGGGTCCCTCTGGCTGAGGGCAACTATAAGGCTGAAATCAATCCTGAACAAGTATTATATTAATTTCAGAGATCTTTGTCTCTGTGGACAAAAACCGCCGTCTTCCTGTGAACGTTTTAATGATGAGAACATTAATATTAGATAATTACGACTTTGAAAGATTAAATGAAAAACGGTGATGAGGAAAAGGCATTATGTTAAATAAAACTCCTGCCCGTGTAGGCTGTTAACACTTGTCTGTTGACAGATTCAGACTGAAATAATAAAAGCAAGGAGAGGAAGGGAGAGGTGGTTTCTGACTCCGTCCGAAGTAGCAGAGGGGCTCCTCGGAGGCAGCGACTCCCAGGGTATCAGAGTTATTCACACAGAAAAGGCATTTTCATTGATCTAGAGCAGGAATGTTTAGTCCCTTTTTATAATGTTTTATATCCTCAGAGCTTTTCATCTTTTCAGTGCATGCTCAGGGTTTTGATTTGCCCAATTATTCTCATAACAATATAAACACGGAACGCTTTTACAGTCTTTCTTTGAAGGATCTTGGAATGTCAAGGAGAACGTCTGCCTAAACTGTGATGGGGACAACTCTTCTCATCTATCATCAGAGAGGTGGTTGTACAGGACTCGGGTGCGGGTGGGCAAGCCTTGAAGTCAGAGCCAACATCTGAAGTCAAGACAAAGCCTGAGCATCTTAAAACTACAAACAGGAATCGAGGGAGTCAATGAAGATGTGGTGATGAAGAAAGGATCAGGGAAGGATTAGAAGATGGCACTGGTGCAAACTGAGAGATAGGAAAAAGGCAAAACCACTGGATGCCTCAGCTGTCCTTGCTGGAGGCATCTCCATTGTTGTTGCTCTCACTGGTCCATTTCCTCCACCAAGGAACAGGAGCAGAGCCTTGCTCGTCCACCAGGCTGATGGCTGGAGCTGGGCAGAGCTCCTGTCCACACCAAGAGCCTTGGCGAGGAGATATCAGAGCTCAAAACACAGAATCATCTGATTGGAAAAGGCCTCTGAGATCATCAAGTCCAGTCGTACCTGTCCCCTTACTAAACCATGTCCCTGAGAAACTCATCCACCCTCCTTTTAAACACCTCCAGGGATGGTGACTCAACCCCTTCCCTGGGCAGCTGTGCCAGGGCCTGAGAACCCTTCCAGTGAAGATATTTTTCCTGATGTCCAAACTGAACCTGCCCTGGCACAACTTGAGGCCATTTCCACTTGTCCTATCGCCTGTCACTTGGGAGAAGAGCCCAGCACCCACCTCACCACAACCTCCTTTCAGGCAGTTGTAGACAGTGATGAGGTCTCCCCTCAGCCTCCTCTTCTCCAAGCTAAACAACCCCAGTTCCCTCAGCTGCTCCTTGTAGGACTTGTTCTCCAGACCCTTCACCAGCCTCGTTGCCCTTCTCTGGACCCACTCCAGCCCCTCAATGTCCTTCTTGTACTGAAGGGCCCAAACCTGAACACAGGTACGCAGAAATAATTCCCTAGATTATTCCAAGAGGGTTCCTTCCTCCCTTTAGCCACCACACCCCTCGCTCTCCTGGCCAAAAGGTCCCCCCACCTCAGATGGCAGCCAGCCCTGAGGGGCACAGCTTGCCCCCAGTGCCCCAAACACCACAGCATCAAACATCCCTGACACCGTCACATTCTTTTCTTACAAGGTTTTTGCCTCTCACATGCTGGATGTGCCCAAACTAAGCAGAAACAGGACTTAAAAGAGATAGAGACCAATCTGTTCACGCCTGTGCCCTTTGCTGAAGGCTAACACCAGGCAAAATTTTAATTGCTCACCCAGCCCCATTCCAGGGCAAGAGAGAGGCATGTTTGCTTCCCACCTCTTTTTATTTTGTTGGCGCTGAAGGAATTTTAGGAATATAAAACCTTTACCACTGTGTAATGAGCACAATCCTCTTAGAGCAAATCTGACAGGCACTGAAGGTATCTTAATGGATGTATTATTTCTAACGTTGCTTTCTGTTTGATAGCTGGCAAGCAGAGGGCAATGTGATTAGAGGATGGTGGGGACACTGTGTAGTTGGCCTTCCTTCCCACCTCCCCTGTTCAGATTATTTCCCTCCTGCTGGTGACCTTTTGAATCTGGCTCTGATCTGGACCTGAACTAAAATTTATGACCCTTTGATGCGAAAGGCAAGAGAGTTTGTGTGTGCTAAATCCATTTTCTTCTCCCTCAAAAAAAATCTTAAATAAGGCTCAATAAAATCCCTTAAACTAGCTGCTTTTATCTATTTTTACATGGAATTTAAGGATTTGTGTCTTTTTTTTTTCCCAACCTCCCTTTTGATTAAATTACATCAGGAGCAGAGTCACAATGTTCGTTGTAACCATAATAAAGCTCCCATTAAACTCTAAAATCACAGAAACAGCATCACACATCAGCAATGATTTCAGTGGTGACAGCTCTGGGTAAGTTACAAGCATCTCCTTTGCCCTCATCACCATTATTAAGGTTTTAATGCAGATCTGGCTTGCAAGCTGGTGAGATGCTGCATTTTTCCAGCTGTAACCATTAACACCCAGGCACATCAGGCTCTCCATCATCAACCATGCCCTCACCATTGCCCTGCCCTGCTTGATGCAGCAAACATTGTGTTGGTAGCAGACCTCTTCTCTAGCTTCGTGGCTTGGCCAAACCTTCTCACCGCTCTCCCTCGAGGAGCATTATGTCAACAGATCCTCATCAAAATGGCTAATTATAATAATTAGGACAAGATGATCTAGGAGTTAACAAGCATGGTGCCTGTGTTTGAGCAGCAGTCAACTTCCTTATCCTCCATAACTCCTCTCTCTACTCCCCAGCCCTCAGTCAGGACGAAAGACAGACCTGCCCCCCTTCTTCCTCCTCCCCAGTGGGCTCGTGGGATTCAAGCAGCCAGGATGCTTTGTTAACCAAGAGGAGGGAGATTCCCAAGCTATTCCAGCTTCTACAGTGGTTAATCAAAATCAATTAGGCTATGTCAGAGAAAATTTAAGAAGCTACAAAATGCAACAGAAGAAAAACTCTTGAACTTGGATACCCTGAAACAGTGATTGAATGCATTCCAGACTTCAAATTTCATGGCCCTGAAAAACTCCTATTGATTTTAATAGCATAGATCACACCCTGATGCACATTGATTTCCATTATCTCTCTCTTCCCTTCTGTTCCACTCCTAATGCTCGTTCTCCTGGGATGCAACAATCCTATCTTTTTATCATCCTGCTTTCTCTGCAGGGGATATCACTTCATTAGCAGTCGCAAAAGGTGGGAGGGAAGCAAGTTGGCTGTGGGACATATGGCTGAGACAGATCTCTCCCTGGTGTAAATTCTTTAACTCAATGTGCTCACGTGTTCTAGAAGCAAATCTGGAGTTGACCTATTTCCACGTGGGATACATTGCTGGGTTCTGAGCAAAGCAAAGCCCCATTCTGGATGTGCCCACGATGAGGCTGAGACCAAGGATCACTCATCTGCAGACAGGCAGAAGGACAGATCAAGAAACACCTTCTCATCCTTATTCTCAAGATCTCAATAAGGAAGTGGCGAGACAGGTAAAATGATGATAATTTGCCTTCGCTCCTTCAGTTCTCTCCTCCATCTGCCCCCAAAAAAAGTTTCAAAGAAAGGAAAAATCTCAAAGCCAAAAAAGCCCATTTTCTCCATTAAGCTTATTGATGGTCTCAGCAGACCACAGCAAGATCAAAGGGAAAGAGGGGGAAACTGCAGCTAATTAGAGAAATAACTGAGTACAAGACAAATTGCAGACAACAAGACAGGAGGCTGACATAGATGGGAATGAAGGCACAGCCAGACCACACCAGTGCAAAGCAACTGGGAGGCTGCAGGGAGCAAACAGCCAGCTTTTGCCACAACAGGGTGACAAGAGACTCGCCTGGGACAGACAGATTGAGCTCGGATATAGCTGTGGTGTGGATCCTGAGGTAACTGTGACATTCCTGCACAGCTCCCAGACCTAGAGAGGCTGATCCAATGCTCCCCAACATAACTGGCTCAGCCTCCCCTAATCTCAGTGCTACTTAATCAGCCACTGCTTCCCAGGTCAGACAACAACTTGGACATCCAGGCCCTAGGTTCTCCAGCAGCATCCTCAGTCGACACCCGCAGGCACGCTGCCAGGAGAATCCCATTGCAAGGAAGCGTGCAAGTGTTTGCTTTTATGGTCATCAGAGTATTTGTTTAAGGCTTGATTTCCAGAGGTGCTAAGCAGCCTGTGGAGCTGAGCAGGAACTGCTGTCACGTTTGAAAAATCAGAACAAGAAACCTTCTGTCACACCAGCGTGCTGGGTGCTGTACAAGTCACCAGGAGGATCGACAGAACAAGATTAGTCTGGGGGCACGGGTGTAGCAGCTTGTTCCTAACTCCTGGCTATTGGTAAACACCGGCGCATCCCTCTCAGAATAAATACACCTCGCAATGCAGATGCTCTTACACATGGATAAACCTGCACAAATGCTCATATAAATTCAAATTAGGAAGATACTTTATCGACATGACAAGCACTGCCAAAACCGGAGAGAAGAAACCTGTCAGAGGGAGACACGATTCAGCAGCCAGGCTGAACGTGCGTCGCTTCACCTGCCATGGGAAGTGAAGAGATACAGCACAGAGCAGGGAAAGCAGTTCTGCATCACCAGCTGTGCCAAGGTGACCTGGGGCAGGGTCTGGGTCCCCTCAGCCAATGCAGTCTCACTCCTCAAGGCCTTCCTGGCACTTATTTTGCCTCAATGAATCTGCTATGCCAGAAACTCCTTTTCTTATTGCCAAAACACTTTCTGGAGCTCATTCTCCCGTCCAACACATGCTGTTCCCTCCCTTCCCTGAAGTATGTTTCCTTCTCAATTATCCCACGTTCCTGTCTCCTCTTGTTGACTCACATCTCTACAGCTTTTCGGACAGCAATAGGTGGGAGTGAGCCAGAGCCTCTCAACACCTTGGCAGAGCTGATGGAAAGAAGGCATCGGTAGGTTCTGCACCCACTGGAAAGGTCTGCAACCAGTTGAGACCAACATTTGTGACAATTAAGCTGCAAAGAGCTACAGGTTGTAAGAGATGTGGGTGGAGACAGCTGGGAAGAATCCAGCACCTCAGAAATGAATCATGCAGAAATCTGAAGTCGAAATGGAATTTCCCTCCGGGTTATGAGGGTGCAGCTGATGGAGACAGTTGTGGTTGGGAAAGAATTTTCCCCAAGGGACCTTTGGCAAGGGTCAAGGTTGGGGAAGGAGAACAAAAAATGTATTTTCCTCCCGACAAAGCAAGAATTCAGTGAACGTGCTGCTTGCCTTTATGGAAACATTCCTCTATAACAGTCCTCAAGTCCCTACAAACACCAGTTGTCAGTGGTCCCTGTGGCTGTCTCAGCCTTTTCAGTTCCAGAAGATCTGGGATTCAGCTCCATCTCTAACACAGATGCACAGGGCAACCTCAAGCAGATGCCCGTCTCAATGTGCTTTATCCAACCTCGCCACTGGTTCCATAACAAAACAAAACCAACTGGGTTGGGTCAGGCCGTGTGTCCATCCAGCTGCCCCTTGCTTGTCTCAGAAAGGAAAGAACTGAAGATGTACACAATTATTCTACAGCTTACAGAGAGCAGGGAGTAATGATACCAAGAGAGTTAATTTTAATCATCTCCAGATAAAAACCAAAATGTGGAAGATCAAAGTTAAGTGTTGCTGTCTGCTGTGTGCACGTTGACCCGTTGTTCTGCACCACTAAGAGATCTTTCTGCTTACAGGAAAATGCAAGTTTAAAAAAAAATTGGTTTTGATAAACCATTAAAAACAAAAGCTGCTTTCTATTCCAAACATTCACAGTAGCTGCCTCCACAGGTGGCTGCTAAGCAGACCTCTAGCAAGAGAGCACATTCTGTTTGCATATAATGATCAGCACTGCAAGTGAAACGAGGTATTTATGACTTCTGAGATTTCCCCTCCTCCCTGAGCTTGCTGTGAATCTCCTCCAGCCACCGATTCGACTGTGAATCATGGTCTCAAGTCCCTGGATCCGACAGCCAATGTTTCTCCTGTGGTTGCCCTTCTTGCTCCTTTTCTTCCCGAGCTCTGAGCGACACCGCGGCAGTCGGCACTCAGCGCTGGCAGCCTGCTCTGAGAAGACAAGGAACCTTTAAAAATAGCACCCTTGTGGCACAGAGACCTGAGCTGAAGGCAAAGGGACTGCTGTAGAACCAACCACTCCTGGAGGGAGACAGAGCTGCTGGGAGTCGTGGGCTGTCAGGGCAGGAGGGAGGAGCAGTGCTTTCACAGCACTCACCACAACTCTTTGCATTCAGCCCTCGTCATCTTCTATCGAGCTGCTGCCTGTGTGGACAATAAGTCCTCCTCACTATTAAATCCACTCTTCAGGCATTATATAAACACATAGACACGCACACACCTTGCTCATGTCCAACCACCTCCCAGGGTGGAGCGTGGCAGCTCGCTAGAACAGCACAGGAGGATGAGATAAGAGGGGTTAGGCCAAGGAGCGAAGGAGAACACAACATCCACTTGAAAGCACTGACAAAATTTTTAATTAGATGGCAAGATGCAATTACTCACGTTGGAGTTTTGCCAGCTAATATCCATGCAAAATACCGCAGGTGCAAACGGACCAAAGGGTTGGGGACCTCTGCTTTGTATCAGCGAGGAGACACAGCTACCTCCTGCTCAGGGATGGATTATGGAAAGGTAGGTGCTCTGCAGGGCAGCCAGGCTGACCTCCCACCCTACAGAACACAAAGAGAAATGAAAGAGCAGCTCTAATAAAACAAGCACAACCAACCACTGCTTTCTGCACCCTGAGGTTCAGCGTGATGGAAAGAATCAAGGCACAGAGTACAAAACCTGTTCCCTCCCCAGCACAAAATGGTAAGATGTATTTTGGTCCAAATTCTGGAATTCGGCATGCAGAAAAACCTTCTCTCACTAAAAATCTTCTCTCTACCTCTGCTCCTCGACTCTAGTCCCATACAACAATAAATGTCTGTTCTTCCACATGTTCTTCAGCCTGGAGGAGACTGAGAGGGGATCTCCTAGCTGTTCACTGCCTTCTCACAAGGTGAAACAGGGGCTGAGCTCTTCTCTCTTGCCACCTATGACAGGACCCGAGGGAATGGCAGGAAGATGTGCCAGGGGAGGGTTAGGTTGGATATCAGGAAGAGGTTCTACACCCAGTGGGTGGTGGAGCACTGGAACAGCTCCCCAGGGAAGCAGTCACAGCACTCAGCCTGCAGCATTCCAGAAGCATCTGGACAATGCCCTCAGCCACACGGTGTGAGTGTTGGGAGTGTCCTGGGTCGGGACAGGGGTTGGACTGGATGATCCTTGTGGGTCCCTTCCAGCTCAGGTAATTCTATGATCCTATGTAGCTCCTCTATAGAGCGTAAAGAATACTGGAAGAGCTTTCCTTAAGCACAACATCCCAGTTTAGTCAGATCAGCATGGCAGCTGAAGAGGATATGATGCTGCAGGGAACAACATCCACTTCTGTTCACCTGGTAAAGGTAGAGATGAAAGCAAATGCAGGAAAACCCAGAGTCCAGATAGACAGCCCAAGTCTTGCCCCATGGGAAGGGTTGAGTTAGAGGAGCTCGCGTTGCGTTGGCTGATTGCAATTACACCATCCACTGTCTGCCTGGAAATCAAATTAAATTGCAACACAGTTCCAGCTTTAATTGAAATTTCCTGGGATCTGTTATTACACGGCAGTGATTGTTCTGCAGCACTAATGAGCCTTTGCTCAGATGATTATCCAAGTGTCTCTCCAGTCGCTATTTCATTATTGTATTATTAATGATCAGATAGGATTGTCACAGCTGAGATGAAACTTGAACATCAGAAAACAGACAGAGCAGCATGTGGATCACAGCACACAAACATGACTGCTTTGACACACTTCCCCCTGCTACGATGGCAGCAGCATCACTGTTGGTGCATGAAACACAAAGTGCATGCTAATTTGGGGGGGGGGGGCAGGGGGCACCTTAGACTTTAGAGCAGCTTCCCAGGACTGAAAGGGGCTCCAGGAAAGCCGGGGAGGGGCTCTTGATCAGGGAGTGCAGGGATAGGATGAAGGGGAATGGTTTGAAGGTGAAAGAGGGGAGATTGAGATGAAATCTAGGGAAGAAGTGTTTTGCTGTGATGGTGGGGAGGCCCTGGCCGAGGTTGCCCAGAGAAGCTGTGGCTGCCCCATCCCTGGAGATGTTCAAGGCCAGGTTGGATGGTGCTTTGAGCCCCCTGATCCAGTGGAAGGTGTCCCTGCCCACGGCAGGAGGTTGGAACTGGATGGGCTTTGAGGTCCCTTCCAACCCAAACTGTTCTATGATTTTGTCTCTTTTTTTTGGTACACTGCATTATTAAGTCTATATAAACGCTGCCATTAGAACAACCTTTTCTGTCCAGTTGTGTGTGGACTATCAGAAAGGCTGGTGCTCTCCATGCTTTGTCTTCCAAAAAAAGATTTTTATTCTTATTTCTTTTGCTCATTTTGTAATTACAAGGCTAAAGCCTTTTGTTTGGTCATTCAGTGGAATGAAGACTGCAGCCTTCTGCTTATTGTGAAGAGCATCCAAGATTCCCCCTGGGCGTCTCTCTGGGTTTCATGACCTGAAATGATCACCGAGATAATTGTAACATTTAGGAGGCTTTACCCAGCCCACATTCTGTTGCTTGGATGTAATTCAGACCCCCCTCTCATTCAACAGCTTGGCCTGTGCTGAGTCCTGCATGAAATCAGGCAGGATCCTGCAAGATATCCCCTTGGCACGAGGCCTGGCCGAGACTGGAAGTTGTTAACGTTGGTAAGAGGAGATTCACCAAGGTTTGGCAGCGCAGAGAGAGACCTGGCTGACTGCAGCTCTAACTGCTTTGGGAAGCAGCTTTCCCCTGCCTCCAGGAAAGAGTTGTACAGGAAGGACATGAGTGACCCATTTCCTCTATAAGATCTCCCCATTTCTGAACACCATAGAAGCCAAAACGCCACCGTTCATAGAAAAGCTCTGCAATAGTGGTGGATAACCTCAAGCTCACAAAGACTCAGAAATAGGTCTCTTTTCGTATGCCTGGAAGACCTATTTCACTTTCTAAGAGTGATAAATCCCACATCTCTGCTTTCAACAGCACAACGTTTACAGCTTCCTCACAAACAGAGGAGGAGGAGGAGCAGACACCGATCTCTTCTCTCTGGTGACCAATGACAGGACCCAAGGGAGTGGCAGGAAGATGCCTGGGGAGGGCTGGGTTGGACATTAGGAGAAGGTTCTTCCCCCAGAGGGTGGTGGAGCACTGGAACAGCTCCCCTGGGAAGGAGTCACAGCCTGACAATATTCCAGAAGCATCTGGCCAATACCACGGTGTGAAGGTTGGGGTTGTCCTGTGCAGGGACAGGAGTTGGACTGGATGATCCCTGTGGGTCCCTTCCAGCTCAGGACATTCTATGATTCTATAAACATCCCACCACTGCACTGCTCATCATCATCTCTTGACTAAGAACACTTCAAACAGGCAGCAGCATTTCTCAAACAACTTCCACCTTGTCCCCAGGCTAATGTAAATCCCTGAAACACACAATTCTTTTCAGTTTTGACCAGAATCCAGGAATTCTGGCCTTGGTTGGTTTTCTTTTTTTTCCCCCTTAATTTCACTGCTCCTTTTTGTGTGATATTGGACAAATCACTTCTCTATTGCAGTTACTTCAGATATAAAACAGGGCAAAAAGCTCACTTCACTCCCAGAGCTGGACAGCTCCTCAGTTCTCTTGTGAGATGCAGCCAGAAACAGAAGAGGAACGGTTTTAAAACAGCAGAAAACATTTGAAAAAACAGGGTGAGTTAAGGGAAGAGTTTCAGTCTACAGAAGTATCTGTAAAAAATTCACAATTGTAAAATCTATTTTTTATTTTTGTCACTACAATTACTTTGATTTTTTTCCCCCTAAATCTATTATTTTTCTTGCTCTTTGTGGTTGAGCAAAATGCACTGTTAACCCATGAAGGAAATATAACGGCTCCCTTGGGGCTGGCTGAGTGCTTCAGCCCCTGTTATTTTTTTATTGAGGCTTTGTTGCCCAAAATCCTAAGCATGTCTTGATAATTGGGACAAAAAGGTTTACTCCCCTAATATTTAGTTTCATCATTAAATAAATATTTCAATATTTGAATAACCTTCTTCACCCAGGATTGCAAAAAGTTTCAGGATCTTCGTGAGGAAAAATACACTAAATAAGTGCTGGTATTGTTCTCAGTGCTGATAAAAGACAATCTACATTTCCAGGAATCACTTTCTTTAAATCCTAGCATAGATTTTTGCTCTTTTTAGTCTTTCTCAGAAACACACCACACACCATTAGATCATTATGGTCTATCAATTTGTCATATTTCAGCAATTTTTCTCCTTTAAGCACCCAAGATGCGAAATCACTAAAAAGGCCTAAAACTCAAGAAAAAAATCACCTTACAAAAACAATTGCTTCATTTCGATGTCAAAACACACAATATTCTACTCCTTTGAAAGAAGGTTAAAACAAAATCACGTCCCCCTTCGCAGCAATCATTTCCCCCTGTGATTTTTGCACATCGTGGTCGCAGATATCTTCCTCAGGAATGATATGGAAGTCTTGGTTTATATGGAAGTTGCATTTCACCTTAAACCAAAGCCCTGCTTCAGAGAATTGCCATCCTCTATATATTGGTCTCATCCACACAGGCACCCCCATATTGCTGGGAGTGTGGCTGAGATTTAAGAAATGAGATTTAAGAAGTTCTACCTTAGCAAGGAGCTCAGCACAGACCATTGAGATCATTGCTATCCCAACTTTTCAGGCAAGCCTGGATATTCAAGCAAGGAAGTTTAATGTCTGTTCATCTTTCAGGCTATTGGGGACAAGTCCAAAGCCAAAGGAGGTTCCAAGTTCTCAGCTGTGGTGAGTTCTCAGACTCAGTGAGTTTACAAAGATGCTAAGAATGCAATAATCACCCTAAATAACATCAAGCTTGGGGCACCCAGCTCTTGGAGCACCAAAAGCCAGTGAGATCATTGCTTTCCCAGCTTTTCAGGCAAGCCTGGAAACTGCAGGCAGTATCCAAGGCAGCTGACTCAAAGTGAGCTTGGAGATGACTTCCCAAGCATCTTCTGTTCAAAGTAGACTGGTTGTGGTGTACAAGAGCCATGAGATTAGTTCAGAGTGAAATAAAGACATGACAATGAGACAACACTGCATTAAACTGCTGGCCCAGAGTGACTCCCAGGAGAGAAAAGCAGCCCTGATCCATGACTTCATCTAAATGTGTTTCTGCAAGTCCTCCAGTGGTGCTGGCTATTCCCTGCACCCCCAAGCCATTAACTTGCCACTCGAGCAGCTCAAGGAAGACAAAAAGGTCCCTGTAGCTCCCATCTTCCCCACCAGAAAGGGATGAGCTGATTATATTCTACATTCAATCACACGAAATAATCAATCTGTAATTAAGTGACTTCTCTCCCACACCTCTGTCAGGTCTTTGCCTCTTCTACCCTCCCATCCCCCACCAAACCTTCCAGCATGAAGTCAATTTAATGAGATTTCTCAGTAACAAATGACCAGTTTGTAATAATTATATTTTCTTCTGCAATTGCTGTAAAAATGATTTAAAGTGGAGAAGGCTCCAATTTATTAAGCATCAAATTTTCTGCGGCGAACTTTTAACTACGAAAAGAGCCCTGAGACTGAGGGAGCTCTCCTCCCCCACTCTGGGCTTTGCCATCACCCTGAAATATTGATGGTTTGTAGATGAAACTGTAACAGTGGGAATTTGACTCCTTCATGAAAATAAATGGATCCTGTGGCAGGCAGAGCCCAGCTGCATTTTTCACCCCTTCATCAACCCTCATGGCAAGGGATGTGGGGAAAGAAGTCACAAGGAGAATAACAAACCCATCCTCAAACAATTCCAGTCCCATATTTTCCTGGCTAATATCAGTTCAATGTCTGTGCATCTTTCAAGCTATTGGGGACAAGTCCAAAGCCAAAGGGACTTCAGGTTCTCAGCTGTGGTACATCCAGACTTGGTGAGCTTACAAAGATGCTGAGAACACAATAATCACCTTAAATAACATCAAGTTTGGGGCACCCAGCTCTCAAAGTAACCAAAAACTTGCTTCAGCTGTGCTCCTATGTGTTTGCAGCTCAGTGACTGCAGGCTGAGAAGGGAAGAAGCCAAGGGAAAAGCCTTGAAGGTGGGGATTTACTTCTCTCAAGACACAACTCTCTTCCACAAGGTTTACCTCCTCATCAGCAACACGCCCTGTCCACTGGTGTTTCTTGATCTTTGATAGTCTTGCTTTTCCCTTAGGCCTTCCACCCTACCATTAAAATAAAACTCTTATTTGTCCATAGACTCCTCAAATGTTGTTTTTATTAATCAACATTCCATCTGGACTTTAAAGCAGGTGAGACAGAGCGCCTGGAGGAGGCCTAGTAATGATGTTCTAACTTTAATGCTTCATTTGAAGGGCTCTTTACTGGCTTTGATAAATCACAACGCTCAAGTTGCTTCTACTTTAGAGAGAGAGACCATAGTTAAAGTCATGGAGGAAGTTTGGGAGAAAATTAGAGGCCAAATTTTTTAGATTATTGCACTGCCTCAGCAGTTCTCAACCTGCCAGTGCTGGGAAGAGAACCCAGGAGTCCTGGTTCTTCATCCTGTTCAAAGCTCTTTCTTATATTTCCCTGATTGTTCCTGTCCATTCAACTTTGCTGTAGTTTGCATCCTAAGTCTTTTCCCAGCAAATCTGGCTTTCTTTCATTCTTATTGTGGCAGATTATTTATACCACAAAAGCAGTCACCCAGCTGTGAGGTGATGCAGAAACGTCACTAATGCTAAAGAAATGGATCCCACATCATTAGTTTTCCCGTGGCTCTCATTTGGAGTCAGCAGTGTATCCTGCATTTTTGAACCTTTGATATGTGAGATGGGCAGAGAAGATCAGGGGGATTTCAGTATAATCAGCAAGCACCATGCAGGCACAAGAAAGCAGCCGTAGTAGTTCTGTCTTGTTGCTTATCAAGGGATGCACAGTGTAAGAATATCAGAGTATAAAGCTGAACATGATGCAGATTAGCAGAGACACAAATTCCTGGTGTCTTGGTAGCTGGTGTTGATATCTCATGGTAAGGACTTTATTCTCTCATTCTCCTGGACACCAGTCTGAGAAAGAGTGAAACCAGTAAGTGATGGTTGAGTATTAAACATATTGAGTTGGGATATCAATATTCAAGATCGTTCCTCAGTCTGCCACCCATTCCCTAATTAATGGAAGCTTCATCCTATTGTGCACGTGGAGAATGACAAGAGAGCAGACAGATGTTGCCCTCAACTTTTTCTGGTTAGTCAATAAAGTCTTGAGGACCATATGTTATTAGGAGTTCCCTCAAATTTCCTCTGTCTTAAGGTGCTGCTGCAATCCATTAATAACACGAGAACAGAATCCAGGTAGGTGAGTTTTGAGATCCCTGTGGAAAGGATGATCGACAGGAGAAAAATAGGAAGGTGATTATGGAACCAAATGAAGCTGTAACTTAAGGACAAGAACTGGAGAGCTGCACCTTTCTCCCTGACTCATTTTAAAAAGCCAGCAATGATTTGTTATGTTGGGGGGATAAATAACATCTCAAAGCAACCCAACCCCAAACCCACTACCAGAAGCCTGCAGCATCCTAATACCTTCCAAACCAGTCATAGTCAGACTGTAAAGTTCAAATCCCAGTCCTAGGTCTTCTGTAATTTGGATCAATGAGTTTTAGCACACATTTGAACCCTTTCCACAGCAGGAGTCCAAATTGCACACTAACAATGGCTCAAAGTACTCCACAGCTGCCTTGGTCCCACCTAGGACCCCTTTCTGGAACAAGCAGGTAGTTGTGACTCCCCAGTAGAGCTGGTCAATGGCTACAAACTACCAAGTCCCAGTCAGCTGCTCCTGTTCTCTGAATAAAACCATCCTAATCCTCTTGTTTGGGCTACAAGCCTGAGTACAAGCAGCCCAAAATAGAAGGGGTAGGAGAATAAGAGAATAAAACCCATGCCATGAGATAAGCATATTTTATGTATAATTATGGTAAAAAGGCAAATGCATTATTACTTTCTTTTGTCCCCACTTTGATCAGGGAAATGGAGGTTAATTAGAAGACAATCTGCCTTAACACAGTTCACCAGTAGCTCCCAAAAACCCAAAAGCAAAGGTTTGCCTCAAGTTTTCCCTTGTGCCACTGGAAGTTTTCGTGATATCCTTATTTTATTCTATCTGGTTTTGCCCAAACGCACCTCACATCAACTCTAGGCATGAAAAAGTCAGTTTTCTGTAGCCCAGCAGTGATTGCTGAACCAGCTCTCAGCATGGAGTTCATTGAAATGCAAACCACCTCACAATCTTATTTTACCTTCAGTTGAACAGAAAAGGAAATCGCTTCTATGAGCTGATTGACCTTTCTGCTAAATGGGTTGCCTTGCTCCAAAACTGTGATCCGTGACCCTGGGTGGAGTGGCGTGGAAGGCTGTGGACAATTATAACCCAACAGGACCATCAGTGCTCAAACAAGAGGATATTCAAATAGCTGGTGCCAATTTCCTATTTAAAGAGCAAGCGATATTCACAGCGACTGATCCTTCCCCATCTCTCTCCTCAACTTCCAAGGAGGAGGAAATGGATGCAAGCAGTAGATTTCCTTAATTAGAACAAGGAGCAATTTGGGGAGACAGTAGGAGTCTGAAGAAGTCTGGCTCACGAGGGAAGAGATTATTTTAATGAGATCTAATTCTATTATATGGAAAATGATGAACAATCGATGTGCAATCATGCAGACAGGGAGTGGTTAAAGATTTTAGACTTTAGTATGCATGAAAAAACAGATTTTCTACACCTAGCTGAGAGAGAAAAAGCAAATATGAAAAAGAAGAGGAAAGATAAAAGGAGCCAGGGCCTTGCATAGGGTAAATTGGCACAATTTAACAGTTTTGTGATTAATACCAGTGAAAGATGTGGCCAAGAGTTTTAACCTGCACATTGTTTACCAAGGGCTGTTGAAATCCAGCGTCTTGTTTCAAAGCACACTTGTTACATGAACCAGCAGCACGCCTACAAAAGGCTGTTAATTTAATTAATTGTCTCTGGTAAAAGGACCCCTAAGGGCTCCCAGGCATAACACACATCTTGGCAAGGAAACACCACAACTGACAGGAGCATCTGCCTTGCAGAAAATTACAGAGCCCACCCAGTGACGTTGAACAGCCGAGACTCCTTCCTCAAGAGGGTTAAGGCATCCCCCACCGACCCTTGGCTCATCTCTGACCCCCTCTCAAGGGGTTAAAACCAGTGTCTGAGGTCACAGAGAGATTTTGGTTCACCTGGGGGGAATTACTGTCCTGGAAATAAGAATGGCACTAAATTTCATTCCTTCTTTCCAGTAGGCAGAGCACTGGGTTCTGGAGAAAGTTCGGCAGGTCCTGAGAGTCAGGATCGGGTTCTGAGCTAGAACAGACAAATCTCACTCCAATAGCAGCTCCAGTGAAATTTACAGCTCTTTTCATCACAATTCTCCTTTCTCTGCCACGGGCCAGATAATTCTGGTCAAGTGGAGCACTGGAACAGCTCCTCAGGGAAGCAGTCACAGCCTGACAATATTCCAGAAGCATCTGGCCAACATCCTCAGGCACACAGGGTGAATGTTGGGGTTGTGCTGTGCAGGGACAGGAGTTGGACTGGGTGATCCTTGCAAGTCTATGATTTCATGACTTTAAGAGTGAACACAGAGCTCCACACCCTTATGTTAAATGCTCAGGCAACCCTGTGCAAGCACACCCACTCCGTGCACGCCCGCAGGCTCTGGGTACGTTCACATGGACTCACACAACACACTCAAAGACCAGGCTTTCAAGCATCTAGTTTGAAATTTTCTGTGCCCAGCCACCTCCTGCTCTGCCAGGTCAGTGCTCAGACGATCAATTTTGGCTTTAGAAGTTAATGAGGCCATTTTTAACAAGATGAACACAATCACGCCCATGGAAGGGGACTCAGCTGCCTGATGATTTCTTCCAAATTGACTAAACCAAGGCATAATGTTTCCCTCAGCTATTTACAATTGCTGGATGAGCTCTAACTGGATAAATCAGATGAATCCCAGTCCTTTCAGTGAAGATCAGCCATTATTTGGAGGCTGAAGATCATACTCAGAAGACCTTAGCAAGGTCATTCTGCACATTATCTTGCCTCCTGTACCTGAAAGAAGGTCTCGTATGTCCCGATTGGCCTATTTTATTATTATTATTGTTTTTCCTTACGCCATCCACACACTTCCCACTATTTGTTTACATTTTTATTTTACCCCTGACAAAAGTGGACATTAAATAGTCCAAATCTGTCCTGCCAACAATTTAACACTTTGTTATTCTCCATTATTGCATGAAGACCAAGGGAAAGTTGCTCAATTTGAGGCTTCTTCATTAATAATTTTATATTTCTTAGTACATTTATCTATTACATTTCTTAGTATATACTTTTACCCAGAGAAGCTGTGGCTGCCCCATCCCTGGAGGTGTTCAAGGCCAGGCTGGATGGGGCTTTGAGTCCCCTGATCCACTGGGAGGTGTCCCTGCCCGTGGCAGGGGGTGGAATTGGATGGGGTTTAAGTTCCCTTCCAAGCCAAACCATTCCATGATGCTGTGACTCATTCCCAAAACACACACAAGCACCTCCCTACAACTCCATGGCTGCAGTGGAACTTTCACTCTAATAACCAGAAGCCCAGCTGCAAATGACTGATTATTTTTAGCTTAAGAAGCAAGAGGACAAACAATAAAAGAGCAGGGATAATGCATCACGAAATGTACTTTGTTCATTTATTTGACAACTGCAGTTTAGTTGTAATTAATTATGATAATACTTCATGGCATACCAGTTAATGTTCTGTAGTGTAATTTGTTAAACTCTCAGTAACACGAGGCCTCCCCTCCAGCCTGATGCTGCTAAATCTTTGCTATGTAGTAGGGAAGAGCCTGACATTTAGGGGTGAATATTATGAAGGACACTGCAGAGGGAAGGGAGAAATTTAAAACTTGCTGTGGGCAATCTCCCAGGGTTGCATGCACAGAGAGAGGGGGTTTAGCAGCTTTGCATTTGATTTTTGAGACAGATTTCAGGGCCTGCAGAAATCACTGACATCATATAGGAAGGGTTCACCAGTGCCATTTCTCATGACCATGACCTTCAGTTGTAGCTCAAGTTCTCCACAATTAGTGCCCAGATCTGACTCCCTGGCTAAGCCAGAGGTCTCAGTCTAACAGCTGGTTGCAACATTTATCTCTCTAGTTCATATCCCCTCCATCCCCATCACAGAGCCTTCTCGTGGCAACAGCCTCCTCGGAGTCGGTGCTGTGTGCACAGGGAGAGCCACGCTGCAGACCTGGGTGCTCCCTCCTCTGCCTCCTCTTGGGAAAACTGACTGTGCTCCCCTTCAAAAATCGAGAGCCAGAAGCTGAGGTGCTGGAGCACGTCCAGAGGAGGGCAATGAAGCTGAGGAAAGGTCCAGAGAACAAGTTTTGTGAGGAGCAGCTGAGGGACCTGTTTATCCTGGAGAAGAGGAGGCTGAGGGGAGACCTCATCACTCTCTCCTGTTCCCAGAAAGGAGTTTGGTAGCAAGGTGGGTGCTGGGCTCTTCTCCCAAGGAACAAGTGACAAGATGATAAGAAATGGCCTCAAGTTGCACCAGGGGAGGTTTAGACTGGATATCAGGAAACATTTATTTACTGAAAGAGTGGTGAAGCCCTGGCAGAGGCTGCCCAGGGCAGTGGAATCTCCATCCCTGGAGGGCTTCAAAAAACATGACGCTTTGTGACGTGGTTTATGGCACGGGGGAAGCTGGGCTGACAGTTGGACTGGAAGAGTTTAGAGTTTTCCAACCTTAATGATTCTATGATTCTAAGCCCAACCCAAGGAGCATCTCTGCCCAGGCACTGCAGACAAGGACCACACGGCAGGCTGGGAGCAGCCCCAGCCTCTGTCGTGCCTGGCAGCATCAGACGCTGCGGGTGAGAGCTGAGCGACGCCGCTCTCAGCTCCTCAGCCCCCACCAGCCCCCTGTGTGGGGCAGATAAATATTTCATGACTTTACTTCTCCCCACATGAGGACCCAGACCTCAGTGGAAGCCTCTGGGTGCTAGTGCAAGACAAACAATAAATAATGGAGCAGCATGTAGGATGCTGTAGACAACTGCAGTAGTTTTACACATTTATCCTTCAGGCCAGCATAGGTTGGGTATCTCTTTCATAGGCTGAAATTACATTAACTACACACCATGTATTGCTTTTCTTATTAAATCTGGCCAGACCAGTTCTTGTCTGGGAACCTGTAACTGTCACATTAGTTTTATCTGCATGTATACAGTGGCAGGGACACGTTCCAACCTCACAGATCCATTCCTTCCTGCCTGGGTTAGGGCTGCCTTGCCTTCTTCTCCCTCCTCTTCCCACACAACTGCCCTCTCCACGTGGAGGGACCCAATTACTTCTTCCCTCCTCCGTCCCCTCCCAGTGCTTCTCTCTGAACTTGGAATCATAGAATATCCTGAGCTGGAAGGGACCCACAGGGATCATCGAATCCAACTCCTGTCCCTGCACAGGACAACCCCAACATTCACCCCGTGGGGCTGACAACATTGGCCAAGTGCTTCTGGAATATTGTCAGGCTGTGACTGCTTCCCTGGGGAGCTGTTCCAGTGCTCCACCACCCTCTGGGGGAAGAACTTGTCCTAATGCCCAGCCTATCCCTCCCCTGGCACATCTTCCTGCCACTCCCTTGGGTCCTGTCATTGGTGACCAGAAAGAAGAGAGGAAACCAAGGAAAAATGCACCTGACTGCTGTTTCCACTTGTAATAACTTCACCTCGTGGATAAGCAAAAGGCTATTGGGTAGAGATTGCCAATTATCTTGAATATCTTATCGTAGCCAGTCCTTGAGAGAGGAGAAAACATAACCCTTCAAGAACAGAGTGGGATCAGCAATCAGGATTGCTCCAGACAAGTCTCCGAGCTCAGGGAATTCTCCACTGTAAAATTCTACAGGAGTATTAAAAATTTCATGTCAAAAAATAAATCACCTTCCTCTAAGGGATTCTATAACGTTTCAGAAGCTCCCTCAACTCCTCATTCATGGTTTGTTCAGCATCAAATCAGGTGGGTAAAGCCTTGGCTGGTACAGCCTAACTCAGTTCCAGATATTTAGAAGAATCTAGGGCAATTTAAATTCATTCAGCAGGGATTTGCCAGGTTGAACTCATTCAGAATTTGGCCTTGTAGACACCTAAGGACTCTCTGCTTGGCCTTGCATCCTTGACAGCATCCTTGAAGGCCCTCAAAGAAGCTGATTCATGCTGCAAGAAGGGTAAGAAAGCTCCCCTGGAGCATTCATATTGTGCCCTAATAGTTTTCTGGGTGGCAGCTCAGCAGGGAGGCAGAGCACACAACAGGCCAAGATCAAACCCCTCTTCCAGAGGAACTGGGAAGATTAACTGCTTCCCAGAGAGAAGTGACAGGGAGACATGAATAGAGACACTGGCTGTTAGACTAAGAAAGGAAGTGGAAATTAGTGATAAACCATGGGATTTGGAGGAATCGCTGGTCGGTAACTGAGCATATAACAACTGTCTCCCCAGAGGAGCTCCCCCAGTACCCATCTCCCCTCCTCCTCCCACCCCTGCAGTCGCCCACGGTCCCTGTCAGCTGCTGTGCTGAAGCTGAGGGAGTTTATTGTCTTTATCAGGATTTGGGTGGAGATTTACATCTCCCCTTTTTTGGGGGACTCTGCATTATTGCACTTTGTTGGCTCAGCTGGAGTCTTGGCCACTCTCTACATGCAGTGCCTGTCCACCTCCAGGGAAAAACCTCCTGAATCATTCAGACAGAAACAGCAAGATGGGAGGGAAAAGATAACCTGAGAGTTATTTTTAACTTCAACCACTGTTGCATTCCACAGAGTCACATAAAATTGGGCAAAACCTCCACCCAGTCCATCCTATCGCTCAGAGCAGAATAATCATAATCAAAAGAGCAGGTCAGCTGTGGCTTTTTCTCTGCCTCAGACCTCCAGAAAAGTTCATCTCAAGGTACCACATGCAGCCTTCCACTGTCCCACTAGCAAAGTTCTCCCTAGTGTTCAGTCTGACCCTACGCGTTCACAAATTGAGGCCGATTCCTCTTGTTACTGAAAACAGTTTTTACCCAAAGACCTGTTAATCCACAGCCTCAGTTTCCAACTAAGTCAGTCTTAGGAGATGTTGTCAAAAGCTTTACTGTTCTTCCTCCTCCTCAAGCTCCCTCCTCTTGGCCAGGTTTTCTGAATGTCTCTCATGGTGTGCCTGTAGCAGCTCTCATTAATGAGGACCCGATCTCACTCGGAGCTTTAAGCTGTTCCCATAACACAAAGTAATAATAAATTTAGGTAGATTTCACTATAAAAGAATTATCAGGTTTCAGTAGCTGTAACAATATCTGAATTATCAGTTGAAAGCCTTATGGAGAAGCAATTAGATAATAACAGACTTGTATCAGAGTCATCAGAGACTTCTCATACCGTGCTGGAAAATCAGGACCCGGAAGGAATTTGATTGGATTAAATAAAAGAAGCGATCTAACCCACTCATCATATCCTACATGGAACTGAAACTTTACAAAGCTTTGAAAAAGCAATCACAGCATTTTGTATCCAGATTTCTTCCATTCCTTCCCAGTCTTGCAATAAAAACGCAAAGTAGGATTCACCTCTGTCCACCTCCTCTCCTCAAATGCTTTCTGGTTTATTGCATTTTTGGGGAATACATCCAAACAACCTCCAGACCTCCACTCCCAAATCTCATCTCAACCTCCCCTCTTTCAGTTTAAAACCATTCCCCCTCATCCTGTCCCTGCACTCCCTGATCAAGAGCCCCTCCCCAGCTTTCCTGGAGCCCATTTCAGTACTGGGAGGCTGCTAAAATATTTATTTCCCAGTGAAGGCAGGAAAGCTCAAAAGCAGCTGAAAATAGGTTAAGATTTGCATGAATATAACATGCAGGACAGCACCAGAGGTCAGACCTAATGACCTTAGGCAAGCCAAAATGTGTGCAACCTTAGTTTGCATTTTTATTTTACTCCTATGCCTTCTCTCTTTTTATTACCCCTGCATCTGCAATGATTAATATCAAAGGGTATTACTGCACTCCTGACATTCAAACAAGAAATTTCAGAGGCTGGAATAAAGGAAAGGCAGGTGGGGGGATCAGGTATCTCCCAGATCCAAGCTTTTTTTTTTTCCCTATTTACATTAATACAAGGAAGAGCAGAGAACACACAGGAAATGTCATCTCTGTTCACAGACTTTTGTATTAAATGTAAGAGTGGAATATTTATCATCCCTTCCACCTGATAAACTCCACAGATCCATTAGCTCAGGGGCAACTGCATTTGACTGTGGGGTATAAGAACAACTACTGCAGCACTGGGATGCAACTCCTGATCCTTTCAGGTTCATCTCTCTCTCCTCCCTTAACTAAAGTGTTAATGCACTCCAGAACTGAGAGCCAAAAGTAAGAAAAAGAACCAATGTTTTTGTCTTCAAGGTTGAGACAAAAAGCGAGTAATTTAGCAATCATTACTTAAAGTAAGGGTTTCATAAAGTGACTTTTCTTTCTTTTTTTAAACTGTTTCTTCTCCCTTCACCCCCTTTACTTTCCTCTCACTGATTGACAGCTCCCTGATAATAAATTCTCTCAGTTGGCAGGCATTTTTTATAATGTTTTGTTCATGGCACTGCAAAGTGGATGGTCCCTCAGCACCTTCTCTCCAGTTTCTCATCCTTTCCAACCCCTTCTAAGAACAATGGCAGCAAAGACTGCAGCACTCGAAGAGCACCTCTCCACACACCGTGTTCCTTCAGTGGCAATAAAAGGCATCAGTTCCACAATGACAGAAGAAGAAAATTCAGATTAATGCAAAAGACAACTGACTGTTTTGCCTTAAATGAGAATTGTCTCTTAGCCCAGCCTGGGTCACTCTCAGTGTGGGCATCCTGGGCACCACCAGCCCCACGAGCACTGCAACAGCTCCCCAGGGAAGCAGCCACAGCCTGACAATATTCCAAAAGCACTTGGCCAACACCCTCAGCCACACAGGGTGAGTGTTGGGGTTGTCCTGTGCAGGGACAGGAGCTGGACTGGATGATCCTTGTGGGTCCCTTCCAACTCAGGACGTTCTTTAACTCTGAACTCTACAGCAGAACACAGAGTTCTCATTGGAACCTTCCAGTATCATTTCTTAGGCAACCCAAGGGATTTGAGTACTCAAGCAACAGATTAATTCAAATCAAAACTGATAGATCAAAAGATAAGCATACTATTTATTTTGTGGACAAACAGCAATTCCTTTTCAGCCTTGATCTCAATAAAACACTTTCCCTTTGTTGTTCAATCACAACCTAAAACACAAATTCAAAAGAGGCTCAAAATAAGTCCATATTTGCTGTAAGAGCAATTTGCACAAGCACTGTGTTTTCCATGTTTACTTTGTTTGCTAAAATTAGAAGTGAAAGCCAGAGCAGCAGGATGGGAGACGTTCCCTTGGTTAGAATTACTTCCACTTTTGCTTGGGGTTTCTTACTGACAGGGTAAATTTAGGGATTGTTAACACATTACAAGACATCAAGCTTCACACAGCTTTTGCTTTTCAATCTGCTTGTTTCTGTTGCTAAGTTGTGGTGACTGTTTAGACCTGACCAGGAGGAGGGGAAGCCTTTGTAGTGGGAATGCTGTCTGCCTGTCTGTTGATTTTGCCTTCAGTTTCTAAGAAGGAGAAAGAAAAAGGGCTTTCTAAATCACCACCACCAGGCTGGAAAGTTGGGACTGCAGAGAGGCTGCGGGTTTGATCTTTATCAGGGATAGGATGAAGGAGACGGTTTGAATCTGAAAGAGGGGAGATTGAGATGAGATCTTAGGAAGAAATGTTTTGCTGTGAGGGTGGGGAGGCCCTGGCACAGGTTGTCCAGAGCAGTGGTGGCTGCCCCATCCCTGGAGGTGTTCAAGGCCAGGCTGGATGGGGCTTTGAGCCCCTGATCCAGTGGGAGGTGTCCCTGCCCACGGCAGGGGAGTGGAACTGAATGGGATTTGAGTTTCCTTCCAACTTAAATCATTCTATGGTTCTGTGATTATATGAAATTGCACTGTAGCAGCTAAAAGCACCCAGAGCCTCTAAGAACTGAGATTCCAAGTTTTGGGAGCCCAGTGGTTTGCCAGAGACAGACCTTCATACCCTGCTGAACAGTGTTGTAGCTGCTCTGCAGCTCTGCTTCTGTCAAATAAACATTGCACAATACTTTGTTGTCAAAGCCTCTCTACAGAACAAGAAACGTAATTACACCCTGGTTCCAAAGCATCCTCTTCATAGTAAAACCAATCCCATTGTAAAGTGATGTAAACAAGGAGGGAATCCAGCCCCCTGAAAGAGACTTCTTCAAACTGCAGGCTCTCTGTGCCCAGCCTTTCATAATATTGGCACCTCATGGCAGGGGGGTTGGAACTGGATGAGCTTTAAGGTCCCTTCCACCCCAAACCATTCCATGATGCAGGGAAATCTCAAGTAATGGAAAAGGGAGGAGGGGTGTTCATTTAGCTGCTACTATTGATTTCCAGGCTCAGCTCCCTGCTTTTGCAGAGAACCCAATGAGATATTTCAGCTTGAACCACCTCTTTAAAAAGATTAAGCTTCTAAATGCTTCAGTAGAAATTAGGCCCCCTTAAATGTTTTCAAGGATCAGAGCCTGCTCTGCAGCCAGATGAGATCTGCAGAGAGATTTCCATGCCTTAGGCTGCCAGCAGTGTCTGATGAGACTTAGAGAATGCCTATCACAAGCTGCCCAAACCCAGCTTGGTACTCCAGCTTCCCATCAGGAAAATTGGAGATAATAGGACTCTCTTGTCTTACTACGGTGGAGGGAGAAAAAAGACATTAAAGATTATGTGATGCTCACCTAATACAGCCGTAGGGAGCTGATAAGTGAGATTATTCTCAAGTATTTTAACAGAGAATAGTTCTACTGACTTCAGTAGTGGTGAAATGGAGCCAATTTGCACAGCCCAAGGATCCAGTTCTTGATGCTTATCTGAAGCTTCTGGGACTGCAAATGAAGGCTGCAGGTATCACAGGCACATCCTGCTGCTTGCTGCTGTGAAGTGCAGCACATAAGCAGTTGTAAGAGCAATGGGAAGTTTCTGGTGACACTATTGCCCTCAAGGTAGGTAAGCATCGTGTGCATTCGCTTGCTGGTAATGGATAATAAAATGACTTCTTCTGCTTATGGTCCTGGAGAGAACTGCAAAATACAGAAGCCCTTGCCAGGGTGGGAGGAGTCACAGCAAACCCTCTCTGGCGTTTCTGAGTAGGTTCAAATCCAGTCTCACTTCTGTTGTCAGGGCAGTTTTTGCTCCACGTGACCTCCTGGAATATCACAGTGCCCAGGGAGCTGTATAAGACCTTGGAGTTTGCTGAGCATCTCAAATGCAATCAGATTCCAGACTTCCCCCTGCTCCCCTCCTTCAATCAGAGCCTGCAGCCTCTCCACGGTCCCCAAATCAAGGCAAGTGTTCTCTTTTCAATGTCTTACAATAGGTTGAGGTGTTTTTCATCACTTTCCCCCTCTACAAAGCCCAAGGTTGCTGTTTCCAGATAATCAGCTTTCCCCTCAGCTGTGTATTTGCCTGTATCTTGGTAACCTAAGAAAGTGGCCTACGAACTGATCCATCTCTTCCAGAGCTTCATAGAAGTCATCAAGATTCCACTGAAGCACCAGCACCTACAAGAGATTTGTTCCTGAAGGACATGCAACTGCCAAAGAAATCATGTCCACCCCGCAGTGTCCCAGACTTTCATCACTCCAGCACTTCCCTCTGCACAACAAATAACCTTTCCAGTGACACTCTTACTGCCCACCAAGCCATGTAATTAGCAAGTAGGCTTTTTATTTAATGGTAGATGTAGTTAAATATTCAAGAGGAGAAAACAACTCTTCAGCCTTGCAGTTAGAAACAAATATGGGATATGTCACTTCCAGCTATTTAGAAAGATTTGACACCAAGTCCCACTTGTTACAGTGAAAAACCTTAACCCTTGAGCTGTACAAGGGGAAAGGGAAGATAGGGAAATAAATGCAGGATGAAATGCTGGACTTCAGAAAGTTTGGGCTGAACAGAGCATTTCTGCAAGAAGTTCCTGCCAGTTGGCACACGTAACCCACTGTGGAGCAGTAAATGGATGCCTGATTCAGCTTTGAATGGAAATGGAATCTCCATTCAAAGCTGGGACCAGCAGGGGACATCATCTGCAGGTGGATAAGAGCAGGTTGCTCTGGCTAATTACTAGGTAATCAGATGCAGTGTAGTAGTTTTCCAAGCAGTGACCAATTTACCGTACATAGGCTTCCCCTGAGGTCTCTCCTGCTCATGTTGGAGATTTCTTGGATTGGAGGGTTTTCAGTTTAGCAAAATAAAAGCAGCTGCTGCTTCAACTTATTAAAAAAGTCTGAAATAGCATCAAGGGCCCAGCATGGTGTTGGTGGTTGCAGGAAAAAAAAAAAAGGAAGTCCATTCAGGCTCAAATGTGAGGTTGGAATGGACTTCAGAGGAATAATTGAGAGCTTCACTGTCTAAAAGCCACTCTGTCCCCTTTCTGGCAAAGCCTGCTGTGACAGCTGTCACTCCTGAGTGGTCTTCCATGCCCAGAGAGGTATGGTTTGGAATAATCTAATTCATATGCATAAACATTTTACAAAATGCACAAAATAAACCAGTGCAAAAAAAAAAGAGACAACTGGGGAAAAAAACCCACAAACCAGATAATCTGATATATTCCCAGACAGTGTTGGAAAGTTCTTCACCACTAAGAGGAACTTCACACCCTGCCTGAAGAGGACAAATGAGAGGGACCACAGCAGGCCTGAAAAAGATGCTTCCTGAGAGCTGTTGATCCACAGGCTGCGTGTTACAGCTGAAATGCTGATGGTAGCTTCAAAGAAACAGGGCTCCTTCAAGAGGTATTTCTAGTGCAAGCTGATATTAGGACATGAGGGGACAAGCAGTCTTCCTCGAGAGGATCCCTGGAGGGACAGAAAGGAGGTGAACTCCAGGAACACATTGGTTTCTCTGGGAAATGGGGTGGTACCCATAGAATCATAGAACTGATAAGGTTGCAAAAGACCTCTAAGCTCACCCAGTCCAACCCAACCCCACTGTGCCTACTAAACTGTGTCCCAAAGTGCCATATCGACACTGTTTTTGAACCCCTCCAGGGATGGAGGCTCCACCACTGCCCTGGGCAGCCTCTGCCAGGGCTTCACCACTCCTTCAGTCAAGAAATTTTTCCCAATGCCCAATCTAAACCTCCCCTGGTGCAACCTGAGACCATCAGATGAAGAATAGCTGGCAGGAGGCTGATCTCCTGAGATCAGTTTCATTCTGAAACTGCTCTGGACTTGACAGAAGTGCAAAAAGGATTTGGTTTAAGCATTGTGCAAATCTTGGAAGAGTTTTATATAGACTAGAATGAACTCAGTTAATAAATAGAGGAGATAATGGGAAGGACCAGTTGGTACAACTGCTATTTTAAATAAGACACGTTGCGTTTAGGAACCCTTTTGCTCTGAACAATCACGTGCCCCATCAAGTTAAACTCAGCCTCCTCTTCAGCCTTAAGACCTGGTTCTGCAAAACATGCAAGAGTCACACCATGATAAATGTGTTTTGTCTCTGCAGCAGCCTAGAGCCGCCCCAAGTCAGTGCACAAACTCAGAGCCACAGCAAGTGGCTCAGCTCCAAGCTGGCACCGCACGAGGCAACAGAATTTCTCAGACAAGCGCACAAAGGCTGGGGAATTTTAATATCTTCTTCCCCTACAAGTAATTTCCAGTGTTTATGCTCTGTGGAGCTCCTTACGAGTGTCAGAGCAGAACAAATGTCATTTTTAATGGACTTGCTAAATCATAAAAACCGTTTGCAAAATTGCATCTGATTAAAACATGAAAACGTTCCATTATTCACAGAAGGATCCCAGGCAGCTTGAGCCGGGCTGCCTGAGGAGAAAGCTTGGCCCACAGGACTTCACCTCAGTAACAAAAAGTAATCCTGTGATGTTCTCTAGCCAAATACAGAGGCATTTTCCTGGAGTGGTGGAACAAAGCTCAGCATTCATCATTACATCATTACTTCTTGTAGGAACATATAAAAACGCACGACATAATATGCATGACAATGTTCGGCTCGGCAGCACTCGCTGTCGTTGATAATTCTCAAACGCTTCCCAGATGTAGATCATCGTTCCCTTTGGGAGAAAGCCAGCCCTGGAACACGCCACAATATTTCATTTCTAAGGCAGTTGTCACTAAAAGAGTTTCCTATTATTTATCTCCCATTCTAACCTGCCCACTTTAGCCCAAAACCCCACCTCTTGCTCCGTATGTAAAAATTGAAAGTTGTTTTCCATATGGACAAAGCAGATGTGGCAATAGAGCATATATTACAAATAGGGGCTGCTTTAGAGAGTTAATAGCACTAAAAGCAGAACAGATACCCATCCAAATTATGATGTTATACCATTTACTGGCACGAACAGAGAGGTTTAGTTCTGACTGTGCTCTCTAGATGGTGATGCAGAGTAATTATGCCTTAGTTTACCGAGCACATAACCTTTGGTAAACAGTATATTCTGAGAAGTGACAGAAAATGATTTCACCAGCCACGTCACATCTAGGTAGCTGCCTACATCCCAGATGTCAAACAACACATCAATCAACCTCTTACTGTTAAGCTGTTATTTAATTTTCAGGGGATTCGGGAAGCGCGTTCCTTCCCCAAAAGCGTATTTTCTGTTTTATTTAATTAAATAACCCAGCTTCAGGGGAAGAGGTAGGGAAAGGAATTGACATTATTTTTGGAAAAGCAAAAACATACTATTTAAATACATCCAAAGCCAAAACATTTCATTTCAAAAGGATGCAAACTTTCCATTCTGCATGTCTCAAAATAGCAGATTAACTAGTTCCACGGTGGCATTTCCACGACAGAACTGATTCTTTCTAAAAGGATAGAAGAGCATGAATAACTCCAGCATTGAAATGGCTTGTTGTCAGGTTACTGAAGCTGATTATTCTCCTTGTGGGTGCAGATACACCCTGATCTGGTTTTAGCTTGTCTAGTTTGGGGATTGTGACAGGAGATGCAGGACTTCTTGCTGTGCTGACTGATGAAATGATGGGTGGAATATGTTCTTTTGGTGCCTCCAGATATTCCTTGAGCAGCCTGGTCTAGCGAGAGGTGTCCCTGCCCATGCCAAGGGGGTTGGAACTGGATGGGCTTTAAGGTCCCTTCCAACCCAAACCATTCCATTCCATGTTAGGAAACACAGACTCTGATACAGCACCCATTTACCTACAGGAAACATCCACTGCAGCCTTTGCTGAACAGAGAAATTCACCTGTAACACATCACCTGGTAAAGATCTGACCAGAGCCAAGTGTTGTTGCACAAATAAACTCATTAAGCCAAAGGTGCTTGGAAATAGTTCAAGGAAACTGTCAAGTAGGAGTGAAAATCAAACTGTCTATCACTGCTGCTGCAGCATTTTCCCCATAAGCCAAAAAGCATCAGGGATGCTCAGGTTCAACTTAGGCAAATCTCCCACCAGTGTGCAGCACAGTTTTCATGCAAAGGTTAATAACTCCCCATACATGCTGTGAACTCAGCATTTTTGCTGAATTTCAGCTTGATGTACTGCCCTTTTCACCGTGAACACTTTTCTTCCTGCCTGCCTTCCTTTTCCTAATCAGTTTTATCAACACAGGCGCAGGTGAAGAATGGCTTTCAAGATATGTAGGCTACTAGGTAGGGATTCTTGTTTAATGCAAAGAATAACAGTCAACAGAAGCCTATTAATAAGCTACAGGAATCCAGCCACAGTCCACCCTCATAGTTGATGTAAACTGAAATAGCGATGCCATTTCACATCAGAAGAGAGCCCGGAGTTGCAAGTTTATAAATCTTGATGCTCTTTAAAAAACAAAACACTAAATCATCTTGCCCAAGAGATGAGAATATCAATTATATTGCTCTATATCCTTCACCATAACCATTGATTTGTGCTTCCCTATTTCATCCTAGGATTTTCAAACACAGTAGAAAATTTATGGCTCCGTCCTACAAAGAGGAAAAGTGAGAATCTTGTGGTCGGTCACCTGTGGGAATCCAGCTTCCCACATCCATCCCAACGGAGCACAAATGCCACTCACCAGCCTGAAAAAGAAGCTCTTAGAGCTTAAGAGCTCAGCCCACAGCACTGAGGGTTTCACAACCAAACTGCTTGACAACGTCTCAGCAAGTCTGTAAAGACACCCTGTATCTCCTGGGGGGTTTGGAAGATGCCACCATAACGCTTCCAATCCAAACCATTCTATATTCTGTTGTAAAAATTATATATTTGTGACCCTGTCACGCTGCCACCCTACCTCAGCCAAGAAGATGCTCTGCTGCAGATGTTATTTACAAAGCACTGGCTCCTTATTTTGCAAGCACTGAAACATTTCATCAAAGTGAGTCACTGCATTAGATGGTTTTGTTGTTTTCCCCACACGCTGCCTTCTCCATGAAAGGTTTATGGCAACATTAATTTAAAATCTCTCTATTAAGATCACTCACTGCCATAAGTAGAGAGGAAAATGTTGTGAGGTATGGAGAATAATATGTTGCACGAGGAAAAAGTACAACCCATAAAGACAATAAAGAGCAAAGCAATTTTTGTTCTTAAGGACTGCAGAGGTGGGTGGCAAGATAAGAGAAACCACTTTCAGTATGGAAACTCTTTGACCCTAGGTATCAAGTAGCATTTTGTATTCTTTCTATGGGTTTAAGTTAGAGATGAAAACCTGAAATAAAGCAGACTAAAAAGTAAAAATGAGCTTTTTCTGCTGATTCTCCTGACATCCTTGCTGGTGGATGCTTCTTAATGGGTGCTAGAATCTTGTCACAGAATGGCTCATCATTGCTTTTGTAAACCCACTGATTCCTGAGATTTCAGCACAAACATCAGAGGCAGGGATGCCTCCGTGCAGGATATCTCAGGAATTACTCCTGTGAGCTAGAACTGAGAGCCAGGTCATAGCTTAGGCACTGCTTATATCCCACAGGATGTGCCAAGAGACCTTTTGCAAAAGAAGTGAGAGAGCCTTTACGAGTATCTCAAGGACAGCAGACAGCCAAGGACAAAACTACTGCAGCCAGAGGCAACAACAGAACTAAGTGGACAATAATCATAATTTCTCTCTTCTATATTCATTCCATAAAATTCACAAGCCAATGGCTTTTCAGATTCATTACTAGAGATCAACTTTGACCAAAATGGAAAGTAAAGGAAGGGCTGAACAAGAAGTTAATGATACGACTAATTACTCTCTAGAAGGCACCAGCAGTTTTCCTTTTAACTTCTTTGCCATCAGTTCCCCAAAACTTCAGTTCGTTTTGAGCCAAAGCGTTTCAAAGCTCAATTCTTCTGCAGAAAAGCCTGATGGAAACTAATTGAGATGTGAGACAAATTCAAGCATGAACCATAAAATGCCTTTCTCTCTTTTATTCATCCTTTGCGGTGTGAGAACCTCAAAATGGGCAGTAGGAACTTCTAGAATCATAGAATCATTTGGCTGGAAAAGACCTTGCAGATCATCGAGTCCAGATGTACCTGTCCACTATTAAACCTTATCCCTGAGCACCTCACCTAACAGTCTTTTAAATCCTTCCAGGGATGGTGACTCAACCACTTCACTGGGCAGCCCATTCCAGTAACATAGATTGGCCAAATTCTAACTCTCAAGTCACAGTGTTTTTCTTACATCACCAGCAGCCACACAAAAAAACAAACCCAAGGGCATAGAAAGTCTCAAACAGTTTAATGCTAAAAGACTCAAAATAACGGATCTGGAAGTTGCAGAGAAGGAGAATCTTTTATCCAGTGACATGGCTACAAAAAGGGTTTTGTGGAAATCACCATCCAGGTTGATGTAGGTCCCTCCCGGCACCAAAGGGTCTGACCTTTTCCTCGCCCAGCGCTCAGCCGGTGCCATTGGGTGGGAGGGACATTACCGAGCTGGAGGAGAAATGCTGAGCAATAGCTCTGTGCCTTCTGCCAGGCAAGCGTGATCAGACTGCAGTCTGCCCGTTTGCTCTCCTCTAAATGAGGAGGCTCTGGCTTGTTTTGCATTTCTCTTCAGACTACAGCCTAAAAACAAGCCAAGAAAACAGATATAAATGTCCACAACATGACAAGATTATGCTGCAGAGCCGAGATGTGGGAAAATGAGAGAGGAGAAGATGCACTGGTAACTTTTAATAGAAACCACAGCCAATAAACAGTGAGGAACAGGGAAATCTGTGCTTACTTCTCACAGCCTTGTTTATGCTAATGGAGGTTTCGTAATGAATTACTGGTAAGTGGCCTCCTTTAGTGGGAAATTATTCAAGCAAGCAGGTGCGGCTTAACAACCATTTATCTTCTTCCAGCTGCAAGGCTCTCCAGGAGCTGTGCTGAGGGGACCCCAACCTGTACAGACACCCACAGGGGGCGTGGAGAGGTGGTGACAGGCACAGGTGAGAGACTGCTGGGTGCGTGTGGGAAGGGGAGGTTGCATCTGCTCAGGCATCCGACCCACCCGACGCAAGCGCCAGCCCTAAATTCAGCCTCCCAAACAGTATTGCCCTCGAAACCTTGTTGGCCTCCAGAAAGCTTATTTTATCACTCTGAGAAACCCATTCCCAGATTGCTTGAAGAACATGAGAAGAAAGCTTTGAAGCCCTAACCTTCTGGGTACCCCACTTGCTTTGCATGTGTCTTCTAGCAAGCCACATCAGGCCTGACTGAGGTATTTTGCAATCACATCTTTCCAGAGCTTTCACACCACCTCAGCTCCTCTGCTTTGCCCATGCTGGCAGCTAAATCCCATTTTTGCTTGCAAAAAGCTCAGGCACTAATACAGTGCTCGTCATTTCAGTTTCTAGATGGATAAATACTCTCGCTGCCACTCTAAGCTGTCACAAGGATTTGTATCTGCCTTCATTACATCCCTTCCAGTCACAGTATAATTAAATCCAATGTTGCTTTAAGTCTCAGTGAGCAAAGGAAAATTCAAGAGATTAATCAGAATATTTTTCAGAGGGTTCTAAAAATATTCTAAATAGACCAGAAAACCAGATGAGTGGCATTCTCATTTATTACTGAGCCAAGCTCTGGATACAACAATCTATTGACTTGATAGATAACACAGATCCTCTGCCTCTCCTATTTCATTCTAGAAGCTCTCATTCAGAGCCAGATCAAGAAGCAATTCTCTCTATTATTGCCTCCCTCACTCACTGGAGTTTATTTTTGGATATGTGTTTTCAGCATTCTCTCAAGGGGTGTGCTGTTGTCATGAGTTTGAATTAGGTTTTTCCTTTCTCATTGTCCCCATCCTGTAATAAATTTTTTCAGAGCGCATGTCCTAAGGTACTGAGCAATTCTGTCCTTCCAGAAGCCTATGAGGATTTTGTTGTTGCTTTCAGGGCAGTCATCATGTATTCTAATTGCAGAGATGCAAAAGAAATTTCCCATATGGTTCTCAAGGCTTTTCTACATGAGCCTGGACTGGTTTTTGTGCTATAACTTGATGTTTACAAAGGAGTTGTAGCTGTTTAAGCCCTTCAGCTGTTTGCTCTGGGTCACTTCAGCCCCAATATAACTGATCACCTTTCTCCATCAAGTAAAACAGGTTCATCACTGCCAGCTCTAAGAGTGACTTCATGAGGTTCTTGGCAAGCTCTGGCTTTATCCTTGCATGTTTTTGTCGCAGTGGTATAAGCCTGACTGGGCAAAACTCACAGCTGATTTATGTCAAGAGCACAAGAACAGAAACAGAAACTCAGCTGGGCCAGCTGAGCTGTACAGAGGGGTGTAAATATTCCCACTGGAGCAAGCAGAGAGATCCAGTCCAGGGAAGTCCAGCTCTTAGATCAGTGTCACTTCAGCTGCTACCGAGAACCTTTGTTACAAATGCACAACAATGAAATAAGTCACTTGCTTTTTGTGGTGGAAATGCAAAGGCACAAAAGGTGGTGGAAGAGGGCAGCCAGCCTGTGCCTCACCTGCTGCAGTTCAAGACCAGGTTGGATGGGCCTTTGAGCACCCTGATCCAGTGGGAGGCGTCCCTGCCCATGGCAGGGGTGTTGGATCTGGGTGGATTATGAGGTCCCTTCCAACCCAAGCCATTCTATGATTCAAAAACATTGTCTCCTGAGAAACAGAAGATGTCACTTACTGACTTTAGAGCAGTTCTGCAGAGCCTGGGCTCTGCTGCCACATCAGTGTCCTCTCCACGCTTACTCACAAACTCCCTTTCCACAGAGGGGCCTTGGGTCTGACAAGCACCAGCAGTCAGCTCACAGCTGGACAGGAATTCAAAGCTCCCGACACACCTGACTGTTCACAGGGCTGGAACACAGCCCCCAGGAGAGGTAACTCATTCAGAAATCAAGAATGAAACCAGAATAAGCTCCAGAGGAGCCCAGCCTGCAATAGATTGCCTGACTACGCTACGAGGAAGGGGAATGCAGGATGGGCAACATGCCTGCAAGAAGGAAATTACATGGGGAAAGAGGTAGGCAGCACTGGAGGAAGGAAAGGATATTAAAAACAGAGCATCGTGATTCAATGCCAAAACTATTAGGAAAGCAAAGGAAATATGCTAGAAAGCAGCATAATCCATATCAGTCACTGGATGCTGTTCCACTGGGGAAGACTGGAGGTGCCAAGGTTGAAAAGCCTGCCATTCATTATTTTTGATTTAGTGTTGCCCAGACAAGAAGAGGTTGCATGATGCATTGGTTGTATATTCTTCTATTGATCTCTCAAGACTTAGTTTTCTAAACTTGCCATCCATCACCCCCACCAGTCCCACTCAAATTCCCCTTGAGAGGAGGCTAAAGAGGAGCAACCGTCCTGTCTCTCAGGGCCAAGATCCTAATGGTTTATGAGAGTCAAGGACACACGGGAACGTGGGTTGATCCACTGCCTTTATGATGGATTGGCAGCATTTTGCAGATATTGCTTTCTCCCTGCTAGGGTGGCTCTTCTGAAGGGCAGCAGAAGCCTTGAGGAAGCTGTGGTCCCAATACTGCTCAGCTGAGACAAACCTATCACGAGGGGAACAATTCATCTCCGGCTCATGCACCGCTAACACTTCGTTCCACCTCCATGGAAACTAACTCTGAAAAACTACCTCCTCCCAGGGTACAGGTCTGAGGTCTCTCCCCTGCTTGGCCACAGCCTTAACACTAGGTTTTTGTGGACTCATCACTTTACAAACTGCCCCACCCTCTGTTTCTCCTCCCTGTTTGCCCAATACACAGTTATTTACCAAGGAACGGGGAGGTTTGAGTGGGGGTTCCCAGAGAATGAGAAGACAGCTTGTGAAACAAATGCCAATGCAAAACCCCGTGTACTCCTGCTTCTCTGCTTTCTCATCTATTCTCCTTGCCAGGCAAATGCTATTTATGGCCTGGGTTGGCCTGGCTGGGGAGGGCTAGGTGGGCAGAGGAAGATTCATGGTACAGGCAGCAGTATAATTTAAGACTACTCTTAAGCTGGTGCCAATTTGGAGCTATGGAATTCTATTTTTGTGATCTTAAAATAATTCCTTAACTCTTAAATGCTGGGGTAAGACTTAACATGAAGGACATATTAGTGTCCATCTTTTGGGAGCTGTTTACACTTTCACCAGAATGTCTTTGCTAGAGAAAATACAGCAGCTCCCACAGCTCAGTTTACGTTAGCGGCTTCTCGTCTCATCTACGGAAAGAGGAAGGTTCCTTCAGAGAACCAGTGCCAAAACGGGGTGGTATGGATCATAGAATGGGTTGGGTTGGAAGGGACCTTAAAGCCCATCCAGTTCCACCCCCCTGCCATGGGCAGGGACACCTCCCATTGGATCAGGGGGGCTCCAAACCCCATCCAACCTGGCCTTGAACACCTCCAGGGATGGGGCAGCCACCGCTGCTCTGGGCAACCTGTTAGAATATCCTCTACGTATCCAATAGTTATTTCTCTGTTGCCCCATCCCAAAGCAAGAACCACTCCTGAAATCACCTCATAAAAAGCATCAGCAGCTTTGCCCCAAGCAAGGGCTAAGAAAGAAAACATCAAATAAACTGTTTTCAGGATTCATCTCCCCTATGTCCAGCTATCATTTTCTTCTGCTGCGCTCTGCGAAACGTCTCACAAAAGCATTGATAGATCTGACAGTCCTGAATCCATCATCTTAATTCTTACAGAAACTCTGGAAGGATCTTTACAAAAATTCTCACAAAGCTGCTCGCCCGCCCCTTTCTCGTAAAAGATGCAGATGTTAGGAACACAAAGCATTATTCATTTCCTCCCTTTCTGACATTTTAGGTATTAAAAAAAAAAAAGGAAGCCAGGTATGAAGGGGACACGTGGGTTAAGAGCAATCTGTCTGTGCTCAGTAAGAGATGGGAAAAAAGAGAAGTGAAATTGTACACTATTAGATGA
Organism: Dromococcyx pavoninus; assembly: GCA_033558185.1. Classification (NCBI taxonomy): domain Eukaryota; kingdom Metazoa; phylum Chordata; class Aves; order Cuculiformes; family Neomorphidae; genus Dromococcyx; species Dromococcyx pavoninus. The sequence continues at coordinate 393,942 of JAUMJL010000633.1, read as the reverse complement.
TCTTCAGTTGCCCTCTCGATGGGAGGAAAAGCAGCATTAGGAGACAGAGAGAGTTTAAAAACCTGTAAATGGCTCCAGAGAGAAGCACTCACTGGGGGGGAGAGAGGTGTTCCAGCCTAACAGGTTACCTGCCTGGAAAGCTTGAGGTTTAGGAGAAAACTTAAAGGAGGTGTTTCAGAAAAGCAGGTTTTTAGGCAACTCTACAGGTCTGTGTTCTGGTTTGCCTTATGGTGCATTGGCTGAGGAACACCTCACGGGTTCCAGATCAAAATGCACCCAGAAATAACCTTGTCTGGAGGAACAGCCACGATATAAGCTTCAGGTTTAGAGAAAAAGGTCTGTTTAGCTAATACCAACCAGGTCTACTATAAACCAATTACCAAGAGGTAGCTCAGAGCAGCAGTGTTTGCTGGCTCAACTATTATAGTTGAATATTTCAGGGCCTGCTAATGGGAGATAAATTAATGTACGGGAAATTGGATGCAATTAGAGTCATTTTAGCAATAGTTCAGAGTGGAACTGACCTTTGCTTTTGCGTGCAGGGGTTCAAGAGAGACAGTACATTTCATGCTATTTTATTTGTCGTGGAAGAAAGCTTTTGTGTTTGCAGGTACCACAACAACATAGCTAAGCCAAGAAAACCGGGGTGTGAACTGGAGTTTAGAGAGATATCTGGGACTGAATATTTTTAAATTCTAGTCTCATCTTTGTCATCAGCTCCGTGTGACAGTTTTGCCTCGTGATGACTCACTTTCCCCATCTTTAGGGCTTGACTGACTCAACAATTCCTTGCAGCTCCCAAATATCCCCTTCTTTCTGTTTGACACTTCCCTTATTTGGTGTTGACACTCTTACAGCACTTACAGGCAATTAGCAGCTTCCACCTTGCCAAATCAGCTGAGCAGTCTGATGGGAAATCAAATCAGATCATTCCAATTGGGAATTTCCTTTATTAGGAAATTAGGGGTCTTTTCCAAACCTGCTTTTTACAGTCGATGCACAAAGCAGCTCTTGGTGTCTAAAAGGTTTGCACTCATCTTGAACAGCACCATCATTTCAGGTGTGACTTTAACCATAAATGAATACTGGTTGCAGCAAGCCAGAACTGGATGGACATCAAAACCAATTCTCATTGTATTTTCAAGCTCATATATCTCCTTCCATCTTCCTCTGCTGATCTGTGCACCCAGCAGTGCTCCCCAGTTGTCTGCCTAACCTTGGGATTTGCAGCTACTGGTGAAAACTCTTGGAAGTCTGGCATCACGGGCTTAATACACAAAGTGCTTATTTTTAACACAGACTGATGGCTTTTCTCCTAGATAATGATGATTGATTCTGTTTTCCATCTTTCGTCAGGGCTCGGCACATGCCTAGAATTTTAACTAGCCCTTCTTCTGATACTTCCATGCATCCATCTGTTCCTCTGGATCTCTCTCCTTCTCTAGCTTTAAATAATGAACTTTGCTACACTCAGAACAATCTATTAATAAATAACAATCTCGGAGATTACACAAGCCAATTAATAGTAAAGCAGCATCAGGAACTGAAGTGATAGATGCTGCTCAATGGGAGAGGTGTGGGAGGGTGGTGAAGCTGCCAGTCCTACACACAGGATTAGCAGAATTCTCTCCAATAGCCCGAGGGCAAAGTTGTGCAAACTGTGCCATAAACAAACTCAGAGTAATTAAGCATGGACAGACTTCGGTGCAAACGATGCCTGAGCAGCACGAAGGAGGGAGTAGAACTGCATTGATGCTAACGTTGTCTAACACAGAGTGAAGATGTTATTTGCAGCTACAGGCACATCAAAGAGAAAGCCCAGCTCACTGAGCAGTGGGAATACAATAGTATTGATAGGTTTTTCTCCTTTAACTTCTTTGAATGTAGCACTGCTGACCTAGTAAGAGACTTCGAGGATCTCCTCAAGCTGCTCAGCCCTTTGTCCTACCAGCCCTTCTCTCTGCTCCCGTTTGCACTGATAAAACAAACCCCAACTGGTATGGCACAAGACTAAGTTAAGGCTTGCTTGGTTTCTTTGCCTCCAAGCCTGATGAATTGGAAGCAAATAGTGAGAAATAAGAGTAGTGAAAGATGAAAACAACATATAAATTTGTGCCTATTACCTATTGCCAGTGAGAAGCCTCAACGTGGTGACTGAACCCATCTGTGGTCTGGAAGTTCCTTCTCCTGTGGTGGTGCAGGGAGATGAAGCATCACCCACAGACAGCCCTGTCTGATGGCAAGACAGCTCTGCTCTCCATAACTGAGTTGGATGCTCCTGCCCACCACTTAGGCATTCAGGACTGGCCTAAACCTTTGACTCTGCTATATTTTTGCTTCACTTCAGGTTAAACACACGCTCGAAAATTTAGCTGAATGGTCTGCCAATATTTAGTTTGCTGTGTTTACCGTCTCAGTTTGCTCCTTTTATTTTTGGTCTTCGTTCTTCTGTCCTCTCTTCCTTTCCCCTTCATTTCTCACTCTAGCTCCTGTGGTTTTTTTCTTTCTCATTTCTTCTCCTCTCTGCCCTTCATAATGACTTAATCTGGCAGGCAGTGTGACAAGTGAATGAATCGAACACGGAGTTTTCCTGCACTCCAGATTCATTTGAAGATTTCTCCCAGATGCAGCTCTAAAGCCCCAGATTCAATTTCCCTTTGACATAATAACAGAATTAGTCTCATATTGTCATACATAAATTACTCGCAAGCCCAGTGCCAGGAGAGAAAGAAAGAGGAAAAAAAGAGAAGACTAGGATTCAAAGGAAGGTGTGAATACGACAAGCGACAACAGAATAACAATAGGCGACCAGTGGGTGACATCCATCATATCTGACAAACAAGGAGAAAGTCATCTCTGTATCAAATGTAAGAATTATTTACCTCTTCTTCTCTCAGGCTTTGAGCCATTAAACCTGATGCTGGGGATTTCTGTGCCTTGCAAAGGACACGCAAAGTCTAAATAAGTCACATACTGAAAAATATTGTACCTGACTTTTAGTTTAGTGGGGTGGGTTGGTTTTTTTTCTTCCTCACAATACACCATTCACAGAATGGTTTGGGTTGGAAGGGATCTTAAAGCTCATCTAATTCCACCCTGGACAACTCCCACTGGATCAGGGGGCTCAAAGCCCCATCCAACCTGGCCTTGAACACCTCCAGGGATGGGGCAGCCACCACTGCTCTGGGCAACCTGGGCCAGGGCCTCCCCACCCTCACAGCAAAACATTTCTTCCTAAACATCATCTCAATCTCCCCTCTTTCAGCTTCAAAATGTTCCCCCTTGTCCTGTCCCTGCACTCCCTGATCAAGAGCCCCTCCCCAGCTTTCCAGAAGCCCCTTTCAGTACTTGAAGGCTGCTCTAAGGTCTCCCCAGAGCCTTCTCTTCTCTTCTCCAGCCTGAAACAACCCTACTGCCCTTAGCTGGGAAAAATAGACTGCTCCTGCTAAAGCCATGAGAGATAAGAGCTGGGCAATGCCCTTCCCATCCCCCTGAGCTGGTTCAGAGACCTCATCTGCTCCCAGACAGCAGTCCATCACCCTGGCTGCTTTCCCTGCGGGGCAGGACACTGCAGGCAACCACAGCTCCTCAGCACAAGCTCTGAGCCTCCTGCTCTCAAGCCCTTACAGCTGATTGTGCTTTACTTGCCCAGCTTGTGAGATTCAACAGCTCTTTGGCTGCTGAATCAGTGCTGAAGGGACACTGATGCTATTCTCCCCACCCGGTTACTTGCTTTCTTTCTAGATAGGTGGGCAAGGGCAACCACTGACCAAAAAGAATCCATCTGGTCCAGTATTCTGCCTTAGGCTGAAATTCCAGAAAACCACTACACACCACATAAAAGAGTTTGCTTTTATCTGCTTTAAATGAATCTGTTTTCAATGAGTGCCCCATCAATTCCAGTGCTATGGGAATTGGTGAGTAACAGCTCACCTTATCTGCTCCCCTTTTGATCTTTGTAAACCTCTATTATAACTCCCCTCAGCTTTCTCCTTGTCTCTGTATTGCAAGGAAAAGAGGGCCTTTAGAAAGGGTACAAGGAAGGAGGGTTGGAATGATAACTGGTATAAGACTGAAATAGCAACTTGTTATTGATGTACAGGTAGAGAAAGTGAACAGAAGGAAGATTCAGAGCCCTTTTGCTCCAGTTCAGTGCTGGAACGAGGCATCCAATAGTAAAAAAAAATTGGAAAACAAGTCTTTATATGCTCTTTTCCCAGTTATGATCACAGCTATGTTCCAGTGAAGCTCCAGCCTGTAGATTTTAAGAGGCTGGCAGAAAGACACAACCACTGAGACCATACAGTCTGTGGAGAGGAGGAATAAATTGTTCAAATGGAGGCAGATTTATAGCCTTTAGCTCTGAGGCTACTAATTTGAATGCAGCCCAGGTTCTACTGTGCAATGGATGCTTGTCAGCACTGGCTGCATGGTTTCGTTGGGTTGGGCTGGTCCCCAGTGGGCTCATTTTCTCACCTGGAAAGCTTGTCTCCACCACAGGTGACATTATGGGCCATAACAAGGACTGGCAGGTGTGGGGACAAAATGCCCTCATCCTTCCCATGAGGCTCCTCCTCCTTGTAGAACTGGTTTTATGGCTGGGACAGAGCACCCCAAAGCTCACGAGTAGATGACAATCTCTGAGGTTTGCAACAAAAATGACAGCATTCATATAAAAAGTAGGTAAATAAGAAATACTCCTCTATCTGGGTGTCCTGTCTGTTAATTATTCTCTCAGCCTCCTGCTCAGAGAGCAAAGGGCTGGGTCTGTAGCTCTAAGATAGCAGTGAGACAGGCTACACCTCACCACAACTTCACAGAGAGCATCGCTGTCACTGCCACAAATGCACACAATGTCACTGCAAACTCACAACAGGATTTGGGATGAAGGCATCAGCCAGAAAGCTGACATGAACTCGAGCACTTGAAGAAGGACAGGTGAGATCTGGAGAGGCTCTCCTTGATAAAAGCATTTGCAAACTACTCGAGGTGATTATTCCTTTGTCAGCTGAAGTCCAGGCTGGTCTGGAGGCAAGGTACTAAATAAGGGAGCGAGAGGAAGATGAGCAACAGAACAAACACAGCAGGTTAAAATAACTCCTTGCTGGAGAACTGAAAGCCAGACAACTCCTAAAGATTGTGCCAAACATAAGGCATGGGCACTGTTTTCAGGGTGGATGCAAGAAGCTGTTGCAAACTAAGACAGTGCTGACCACAAAGCTCTCACTGTTGGGGACTGAACACTATTGCACCCTGGGTTTTTTCCCCATCTCCCTGCTCTGATGCATGATCATACACCAGTGCCACGTGCCAGCTTTGAATTTTTACAGGATCTTGACAACCTTATGCCCTTGATTAGGTGGCTCCTGCCCTTCTCTGTTGGTCTTTCAGCAAGCAGCAAATTGGCAGTTAGGAATTGAATATAGAAGGTGAAATGTGGAAGATGACAGCAAAAGGCACTTGAGTGAGCAATTCATAGCAAAGCTGTGAATACCTGTAGGCTGTGCTGGGTTAAAAAAGTGGTATTTACTATGTATTATATACTCCAGCTGTCAGTCTACTTTGAAGCCTTCCAATTAACTTCTCTTTCTGGGGATGAGCAACTGTCAGGATGCTCACAACCCCCAGAGATCCCAATGCTTGAGCACCATCTTCGCACAGATTCTTCTATCCAAAGGGGGGAGGACAGTGAAAAAGACCTCTTTTCCCCTCTTGACCCATTCTTTCGTTAGCTGTGTGAATATTGGATGCTGAATGACATCCCTCACCCCTCAAGAAGGTGCAGGGAGCCCCTGAAAAGGGATCCCCTGAGTTTATCAGCACCTGGGGGCAGAATCCAGACCACTGTCATCCACAGAGCAATAAGCATCAGCCTCAGGGATGCTGAACTTCAAACCAAAGCCAGGCTTTATTTGCCTGTTGACAGAACAAATGGGTTTGTTGGTCTTTCTAACCCACCTCTGAGACAGTAAAGGTCTCTTTAATCTAGCAAAGGCATAACAAAAGCTAGTAGCTTAAAGCTGAAGCTAAAGAAATCCAGACTGAAAGTAGGACATGCTTTATATTTTCCAGCAGAAAATACAAAAAGCCATTGGAGCCACTGGCCTAAGGGATGGAATGGATTGTGCCCCTCAGTGTCTTCAGTCTAAAACTGCCCATTCTCCATTTTAAAGACAAGAAATGGATAAAAACAAACCCCACACTCTATTACTTAAGGAAAAAATACAAGCTAGATAGGGATTATCAATATATATCTCCTGCTATGGCTATACATGGCGAGAGTACTTGACCCTAATGACCTTTTTGCTTTTAAAAACATGCAGAAAATTTAACTGATCTCTGAATCACCTTCTGTTTTGGCTTAAAACCAGCTTGGGGAAAAAAAAAATCGAGGTTAGAATATTTGAGCTATCAAATAAACAGCATTTGCTGTTAGTGCCATAATATGAGAGCCCAGAAAAGTCTGAGTGGTTGTTATAACTCATGATGTCCCTGGCTGAAATCATGGCACGTGCTTGGGCTGAGTTCAGGTCTGACTCTTCCTCTGCCTCCCAGTGGAGTGCACACGGGCTGCTCATCTGGGTGATTTATTCCCTTGGCACGGAGACAGACACAGGTCTCCCTCCTGGCCTCATCCAGGGAAAGGCTTTTACACCACACAGCAGGTACTGGGGGCATCTCCCTGTGCCCATCACATCAGCCCTGGTGCCTGCTGGGAGAAGCACAGCGAGCTGTCAGGGTGCTTGGGTCCTGAATTTGAGCCACGTTTGCTCCTTTGACACCTCAACAGGCAAAACCCAGCCCTCAGCATCTTCCTCTTCAAAAGGAAACCGAGGGACTTAATATACTCTACCATGAAAATGAAACAAATCTTCCAAAAATAGTAATGAGGTAAATTAAAAGAAGAGAAGTCAATTTAATGCAAGCACACCTTTCCCCCCCCCCCCAGCTTTGTCCATAACAGTTCTCCTTTCACCCATCATCCTTGGGCAAATCCTTTCTTTTCAGTTTTGCCTGGCTTGCAGCCACTGGAGCTGAGAGGGCTGTGCAGGGAGGGGCACACAGGCTGTGACCACCCAGCGTGGCTCAAGTTGGCTCGACTGAGGTGGGGCATTAGGAAGTGTGATTTAATAGAAAAGCTAAGCACTGGAAAAAAATTATCAAGAGCAGGAATGAAATCCATCAGGGAACTGGTTTCCATACAGTTCAGGCAATCAAGAGCAGTTCTAGGGCCACTCAGAGTGCAAATCCAAACACATGGGAAGGTGTTGGAAAGGTAGAAGATGCTCTGAAGTGAAGAGGCTGAGGTGACTTTGAAGATCTGGCGCTTCACGAAAACCCCACTCCCTGTTTCCTTCCAGGAGGTGCCAAAGAGAACCAAAGGAGCTTTCAGAGGCTGGGAAATGGCTCTCCCTCCTCCTTTCCCCTTCTCATGAATAACGTCAACCGTTGACCTTTTCAAACACAGTGCTTGCTGTAAAATATTACGTTACAGTTATCACCGGCACCACTGGAGGAAGGGGCTGGGGAGAAGTCTTGAGCCTGTTAGCACGCCAGGTAAAGGGCTCTGTGGTTGTAACAACCTACAAAGAAGTTTTATGACAATATCTCTGGCATTTAAAATTAATATAGTTATTAGGAGAGATATTGTTTTACAGCCAAATGGCTTTTTAACAAGGTGAATGTCATGAACCCCAGCCTCAGAGGAGAAAAAGGAAAAAGGCATATGGAAAGGCTCCATGCATTTGTGCCTCTTGCAAGAGGAGCTTTAAGGACCAGTTGCACCCCTCAGTGATGCTGGATTTAAATTTACATCACTCCCATGATATTGATCATCCAGCTGTGCACAGAGGTCTGCAAAGAGCAGAGAAATGGGACAGATCTAGGCCAAAGATGCTTCCATCACCACAGGCTGGTGATGGACTTCTCCAGGGCCAATAAGCTGCAGGTTCATCTGCTCCTTCTCTCCTACCCTTGGCCATTCAAAAGGTACCTCAGCACAAAATGGTACTTATTTGTATGAAAAATTTCTGCCTAGGGCTCCAAAAACCATCCCTGGAGCTAAGGCTTAGAGATAAGGAGGCTGCATTGATTTTAATTCACTGAACTTTATTGCTACATTTAACAGTTGATTTTTTTTCCTAATAGAATAAACCAATAAATGAAGAAGCGAGAGGCTAATTTTGCCACTGCCTGGATGGCAGCTGAAACACCCTCTGCAAAGCCACCAGATTAAATACTGCTAAACCCAGGCATGATCTATCCACAACAACATCCATAAAACCCACCACAGACTGCATCACTTCTTCCAGAGGCTGCAGAGGTGCCAATATTATGAAAGGCTGGGCACAGAGAGCCTGCAGTTTGAAGAAGTCTCTTTCAGGGGGCTGGATTCCCTCCTTGTTTACATCACTTTACAATGGGATTGGTTTTACTATGAAGAGGATGCTTTGGAACCAGGGTGTAATTACGTTCCTTGTTCTGTAGAGAGGCTTTGACAACAAAGTATTGTGCAATGTTTATTTGACAGAAGCAGAGCTGCAGAGCAGCTACAACACTGTTCAGCAGGGTATGAAGGACTCTCAGACCCTGGAATCTCAGTTCTTAGAGGCTCTGGGTGCTTTTAGCTGCTACAGTGAGATTTAATATAATCACAGAATGGTTTGAGTTGGAAGGGATCTCAAAGCCCATCCAGTTTCAACCACTGCTATGGGCAGGGACACCTCCCACTGGATCAGGGGGCTCAAAGCCCCATCCAACCTGGCCTTGAACACCTCCAGGGATGGGGCAGCCACCGCTTCTCTGGACAACCTGGGCCAGGGCCTCCCCACCCTCACAGGAGAACATTTCTTTCTGAGATCTGATTTATTTATCTAATCTATTTGCTGGACTGTGTCCACTTAAGCAGGCAGTTACCTCACACTGTAACAATAACTCCATTTGCAACATCACAAATCTTTACCTCATCTGCAATCTAGCCCAGCAAGGAACATGGATCATCAGCTAAATCATTAATAAAAGTATTGAATAGCTGTGGACCAAAAATAATCCATCCCTGGGGAACTTGCTTGAAACAACCTTCGTCATTGATGTTGTTCCTTGAACAACTGCATTTGGAGCTCTGTCACCGAGCCACGCTCCCATCCATCTAGAATGCACCCTATTAATTCCACCTCATGAAAGATTTTCTTAATCAAAATGTCAGGCAATCAAAAAGTCAAATGCCTCAGAGGAAAGGAAGGATATGCTCCCAACACTGTTGTGCGCAGCAGCCGGATCTGTACACCTGTCAAACAAGACAACAGGTTTGTTTGATGAGCCCCACCTCGTGGCACGCTCTGCTGACTCACATTAATTTTATTTATATCCTCTGATTTGTTCTTGCCAAAATACCAGGTCAGCCGTTCCTCTGTGCAACGCAAACCTGACCTCAGAGAGCTGCTTCCCTCACCATCTGGCTTGCCTCTTTCTACCCTTCTTTAAAGCTTGCAGACCTCAGAAGGGTTTGGCAGAATGTTTCAGAGCAAGGACTATGGTTCTTCACCAGAGGGTGGTGGAACAGCTCCCCAGGGAAGCAGTCACAGCCTGACAATAGTCCAGAAGCCTTTGGCCAACACCCTCAGCCACACGGTGTGAGTGTTGGGAGTGTCCTGTGCAGGGACAAGGGTTGGACTGGATGATCCCTTTCCAACTCAGGATGTGATTCTATGGCAAAGGTTTCCATCTCCAGCTGGAGAAGAAGCTGTACAACCACACGGACACGTGCCATGCTCAACCACCCCCACACACACCTTTCAAAAGCCCTTATTAGTTTAATGTAGCTCCGTGGCTTCCAGCCAGCCAGATCAGAACAAGGGCAGAATGAGCTCATGTCTGTCTGTATCCATCCACCTCGATGTTCCCACGAAGGGGGGAAGAATTTAAATTAACACCTTGGTTCCTAAGTAGGTTTTGGTGCCTCCACTCTGCCCACCTCTGGGAGCAGAGGTGTTCGTACAGATATCAGCCTAAAGACAGACAGGAAAGTCTTCCTTTTCAGATCCTGACACATAAAACCACGTACAACAGCGTCAGCATTGAGACATCCTAAAGCTACTGAGCTAAACTATCTCCTAAGTATGAGAACCAACTTTTAACTCTTTGTCCCTCTGCAGTGCAGAACAGTGGTGGAAGCAGCCCCACCTCACCTTAGCTGTGTAATGGGGGTGGAGGAAAATGCCTTTAATTCCAGACTTCTGAGGTCTCCTATATTGTTGTTGCTCTTTCTTAAAGCTGAAGGCACTCCCCTAAACCCCACAGAAAAGCAGCCACCCAGACAAAAGCTGAGGAATTTGGAAATAGCATTTATTTCCAGGCTATTCCTTGGCAGGAGACAATTTTCCTTTTGTGACTGCGATCCAGCAGAGCAGGTAAAAGAGTTAAATTTCAGCACAGTCCTTTGGAAGAAAGCAGAACTATTCACATCTCCTGAAGTTAAATAAGCAGCTGCAAGCACTTTGGGATCTGAGATGTCAATGGGTCTCAGTTTTCTTCATCCTGCCCTATCCTATGCAACACTGGCAGTGCTGCACCAGCAAAGCAATGCACCTCCTTTGCTTTACAGGCATTCCAAAAGTCTCTGCAAGGAGAGGGGATAAATAAACTCTGAGTGACACAGTTTTTAACAACAAAATCATTCTATGGACAGAGTGTGTAATGAGTTCCAGTCAGAGCAAGTTATGTAGGAATAATTTCCTAGTACCTGAAGCTAGCATGGATGCTTTTTATTCCTAGGTTGTAAATTGATTTTATACATCATTTATCAATGGAGGCCTGGCTATATAATAGGTATATTTTAATATTTATGCCTCTCCACCCTCATGCTCAGCAAACAAATGGGAACAATAGGACACGGTTGGTGTTACAAGTCACTGGAATATCTCCCCCTGCTCCTAGGTAAGGCTGATGAAGGTCTGCAAGCGACAGATAAACCCAGAGAAATTTGATTGTGATGCATAAAGAATGACTCTTGCATTGCTCAAGAGGATTAAAGAAGTGCTGAGGGCTTAAGTTTGGTGTTTCATTTCCATATATTGCCTCTATAAGCCAAAGGCAGCAGCACCCACAGGGGGATATCCACACCTGGCTGCATCCATGAGGGTGCAGATCCACAGCACAGAGCCAACGACCACGGCGTTTCCCCAGGACCCTGCTACCTTGGGCCACTGGGTGCTTGGGCAACTTGGGCTGTTGCATTGTAGTGATTCCTCCAGCTCCTGCTACATAAAAGCAATGCAGACAGCATAAAAGGTATATTCCCACTTTGGGCAAAGGGAATGACTTCTGCTCTGTGGACAAGACTTGGCTATTCTGCAGGTGTAGAAAGACAGGTAGAAAATTGTCCTTGCATCTCCTCAAAACGCTGACCTTTAGTTCCCACCCACTTATAGCTTTCAGTTTCAGTGGTTTACCTGCTGGGATGCAGTTATTCTGAATGTTTTCCAAAATATTTCAATGCCTCTGTTTATTTCCATCAAAACTAAGTAAAACCTCTGACAAGTTTCCTCCTTTGAGCTTGGCCTATCAGCTGTGTTACAGTATAATCAAATAGGACTCCTGCAGAAAGATCTTGTGCTAAACCCCACTGCTCCAGGGGTGAAGCATTAATATTCATCAGAGAAACTAGGAAAATACATTTACTCCCTACTCACAGCTAAAGCTGTTCTTCAGGCAGCTACTTAATCTGTGGACACCACGCTATTTTACTTCCAGAAAGGAGATGAATACTCAGAGCTCTCACACAGGTTCTGCTTCAGAAATCCAGACTTAATTCACGGTCGAGTAAGGCAGAGGCACATTCGCAGGCTGCTGACAAAACCTAAGCTGTCCTTTAGTGTGATGATGTCCCCCTCCAGAGCCATAAACCAAGGGAGTTATGCTGCAGCTTTCAACTGCAATAATTACCTCCCCGTTATTGATGTTGATTAGATGAGATATACTCTCTGTTATGGTAAATACTATATTTGTTTATATATATAGGTACCATTAGGAAGTATCACAACCTCAGCCAACAACAGCAAAGCAAGAACAGGTAAAATATGCACCCATTTTCCTTCCCACACACTCAAAGCATCATAGTAGCAATACCTTGTTAACATTTTGCAGCCTCACTTGGAGCTGTGTAGATCAAATTGCCTTTCCAGTTCCCTAAGCTCTGGTCAAGCATTAGAAGAGGCTGCCCAGGGCAGTGAGGGAATCTCCTTCCCTGGAGGTGTTCAAAGAACATGTAAATGTGGCACTTTGGGATATGCTTTGGAAGAGTCTGGAGAACAAGTCCTGTGAGGAGCAGCTTAGCCTGGAGAAAAGGAGGCTGAGGGGAGATGCCTGAAAGGAGGTTGTGGTGCTGGTCTCTTCTCCCAGGTGACAAGACGAGAGGAAATGGCCTCAAGTTGTGCCAGGGGAGGTTTAGATTGGACATCAGGAAAGATTTCTTCACTGAAAGGGTTCTCAGGCTTTGGAACAGCTGCCCAGGGAGGGGGCTGAGTCACCATCCCTGGGGGTGTTTAAAGGTGAGCTTCTCAGGGACATGGTTTAGTAAGATACGGTTGGACTTGATGATCTCAGAGGTCTTTTCCAACCAGGTGATGATTCTATGGTTGGGTTGGATGATCTTAGAGGTCTTTTCCAACCTTCACGATTCTATATTCAGTGGCAATTTGCCTTGGGAAAATGAAGCAACAGAGGAGTAACAAACAAAAACCACACAGCAGAGGACACCTTCCTTCTGCTTTAACCAGGAAGCCAAACACCCTTTTTCAAGGACATGCAGGAGATGAGAAGCTGTGCCTTGCAGGCACAAAGAGCTGGAAGCTGTAGTTCCATTGCTCTAGCTTAATGCATTACTGTGTCAGTCACACACCCTCTCAGCGTGCACCAAACACAGCCAGAGAGGCCCAACACCACACATATTCCTTAAAACATTACCCACCAGTTTATCTGCCTTCACAACTGGTGATTGTGCAAGTTGGCTCCATATGGGCTGGAGGGAAGACTGGAAAGGACAGCAACAGTTAACCAGGGGAGTAAACAACCTCGGTTTGACAGCACACCATAACTTCATTGTCTATTGCCAATAAAGGAGAGCATTAGAGAAAATTCAATAGAGAGGACAAGGCATAATGTAGGTAATGTGATGTGCTCATCACAATCTCACACTCCAGGTAATGAGTACCTGACAAATGCTCTGGAGAACGGGAGCGCTGCAAGCAGGAGGCAGAAACCAACACACTGAATAGTTCTGCTTAGTAGTGGGAGGAAGCCACGAGGATCCTGAGGCTCTCCCCATTTAGAACAGCCTCAAAGTGCCTTTCTGTTTCTTTTTCCCCCATTCTCCCTCTTCACTTGTTCCCTTCCTCGGTTCTTTCTCCAAATTTCAGTGAAAACATCCCAATTTCTCTGAATTGGAAGGCCTTTCAACAGCAACCTGGCTTTGCTTAATCTCTTAATTTCTGATTTTAACATCCCACCTCCTGACAGATGCTAACTTAGCCATGGCTAAGTGGGTGGAACCTGCTTATTGCTTTTTCCAATGAGATAGATTTGAAGTTATTGGCTAATTAGATGACAGATAAATTCAACGGCGTTTGCCTGGAATCATCTCTGGTATTAAAACAGTAAGAGGCCAGATACGACAGATGGAGCTTACTCAGGATTACACCACTTCAAAGTCTCTTTTACTTCTGAAAATTTTGGAATCATGCAATGAAATAACTACTCAGAACTGAAGTCTCCTCAGCTGGACACAAAAGTTGATGGTAGAAGTATAGACACCTGCACAGGGAGACCTTTCAGTGTCTGAAGGGGGCCTACAAGAAAGCTGGGGAGGGACTTTTACAAGGGCTTGTAGTGATAGGATGAGGGAAGATGGCTTTAAATTGGAAGGGGGAAGATTTAGATTAGACATTAGGAAGAAATTCTTCACGATGAGGGTGGGGAGGCCCTGCCACAGGTTGCCCAGAGAAATATTTTATCTATCAAGGCAACAGAGACGCAAACACAACACTGCAAAGACAATCAGAAAAGGAGAAGCACAGGAAAAGGCAAAATCAAGTCAGATAATCACAAACATGTATATTCTCTCTTGCATGTTCAACGTACCAAGGAGCATTTTGGAGGAGAAAAGGGTCTTCTCCATCTGAAAAACTTGCTTTGTCAGGCAGCAACAGCAGTGCCTTCCAAGGTCACTCTGCAGTTATTCAGCTTGAAGGCCTCTGAACTTATTTGGCTCGACATGTCAATTCTGTCCTGCCAGGCCCCGGGCAAACGTCTTGGAGGCGGCGCAGCCCGCGGCAGCGCTGGGAGAGTAACCAAAGAGGAACCTTTGGAGGCACAGCAAGGCCCTGAGCGACGCTGGTCTGACAAATGTCACCACGATGCAGAAAGGGGGGGCTGAGCCAGCACAGCCCTGTCCCTCCCAGGAGCCTGGAGAGTTTATTTGGGAAGACGCATTTAACTATTCCATTTAGAGAAAAGCTACGGTGTCGGCGGAGGAAGCTGGACTTGAAACCTGATCCGTTTCCTAGCGTCCCCTTCAGCCATGAGGCTGAGGTGAATTGAGGTCAAGTTTGTTTTCAAACACAAGGAGAGATTTGATGGGCTTGGATTTGTGCCTGCACCAGTACAGCTGCGTGCAGGATGCTCTACGACTGGTGTCTCACCACAGCAGTCTGTACGCTTGACTCGTGCTCCCTCAAAAAGAGAGGCAGAGGCACCAGAGGGGAAGCAGGAGGTCTAGGCTGAGTTCCCAGCTCTACAATAAAGCCCTACAAGATCCCTGGTGACTCATTTAATCCCATTGATCCATGTACTGCTACTGTGAGGAAAAAAAACACATCATCCTTGCCTGTACTGCCCCTCAGGAGGTGTTTGGTGCTGTTTGGATGCAGTCCTAGAGTGATGGAGAGCTGATGTCCACAGAAGCCTAAGGCACAGGTGGAACATAAATAACGATAACGATGGAGGCTAAAGCATGTATAAAGAAGAAAGAGCATCCAAAAGACTCTGCTGCTGGCTCTGCCCACCCCCAGCTGTCTGTTTCAGAGCCAGAGTACCCAAACCACATTTTAGTAGTTAAGTGTCACAGCCAGAAACTAAACAACGCGTGACTCAACAAGCAGCAGCGGCTGCATCTTTCCTGCAGAGACCCCAGCCCTCCTGCTTTGGTTGGTCACAGCCCAGACAGGGGAGGCTCAAGCTTCAGAGCCCCCTCTCCACGCTCTCCCTTTCTTATTATTTCCTCCCCATGACATCAACATCTCAGGTCTGGGACCAAAATCATCCCTGAACACCTTTGGCCAAACACATAACGTCACGTCAGTGAAATAACTCTGCAATGCAGGGCCCAGCCTGGCACCAAAACTCTGACTATTAAGATCTAATCTCAAAACCCCCACTATCCCTTTTTAATCCCTTTCAGCTCTCACTAAATTCCTATTTATTTTAAACCACAACTTTAGCCCATGGGATCTGTGGTTCCCTAGCAGCAGCAGGAGTCCCTTCTCTTGTAGATAGACTCTTATTTGGAGGCCATCGTTGAATCATCCCATTAACATCACAAGAACAAAGAAATATCCTGGTAAATAAGTAATTAGCAATACTGAATACCCTGGAGAATGGAGTACAGACAGGTAGGGCTTGATTTCTTTTCTACCACTGCTTTTCTGCTCTCACACTGGTTCTTGGAAGGATGCACAAAGCTAAATAGGTCCTGATAACTCCCCCAGTTTACAGGGCAGGGGGTCATTCCCCTGGTTGCTCTGCCTGTCTCTTATGATACACTTGTACATCGAAACAATTTTGCTCCTAGATGAGAAACACAGCCCTGCCTTGAAAGATCAACCCAGTTTCCCACTGATGCATTTGTAATCTGTCGCTCTGTCCTCCGAACGTGTCAGTCATCAGTGGAAGTGCCACCTGCCTCCCGGTGCTCGGGCACAAGGGTGTAAAAAGGAGAGGAGATCCCAGCATCCTTCTGTACAGATAAGATTCAAGGTGTTATAAAGGAGAGGGCAACACCACTAGAAGAGAAACAGATTCCTTCCTCCTACAGCTCAGCTTGGCTGTCTAGTGGTTCACAAAAATAATAACAATAAATGATGTCTAATGCTTTGTGTCGCTAATTTGCTAGTTTTAATCTCCAAGGTCCTTCTCAAAGTTCAGAGAACATGAGAATGGGAAGCAGCTCCAGCTGTTCACCTGACACCAGCATCACACATCTGCACTGTGTGTTGTTATGCCTTGTACAAAGCACTAAAATACAGTCCTTGCTCCACAGAACCGACAATCTAAGCAGGAATTTTATCTCCTACCAAGTATAAAACATCTCTCCTCCACCAGTGACTTCAGAGACAGAGCAGCTTTTTAGGGGACTCCGTTTCCTTAGCAAAATTGTGAGGAAACCATTCTGCACACCAACCTATTCCAAAGCTAAAGTCACTGGTATTAAAACCACTCACTTCCACATTTGGTGACCTTTGTCACCGTCCCAGCAGGCTGAGGGGTGGGTGAATACAGAAGTGAAATTAAAAACACTGCTTCCAAAGCAGAGGGTCAACAATCTTAAATACCTTTAAGCTGCTGATTGAAGAATCACCTCACCCACCACAAAACCATAACCATTTCTAGGGTGGGACCTGGCAATAGCTAGCAGCAAAGTGACACTGTGATTTAGAGCCACGTCTCCTTTGGATGCTACACTGAAGGTCAGCCAGGAGCCTTTAGTGAGCTCTACAGTGTGGTTGAGGAGCAAGACACTTGCTGCTTCTTGAATGCAGGGCAGAACCTCTGCATCTTTAAGCTCCAGAAGAACCCCAACAGCCTCATTCAAGAAAAAAAGTGAGGTTGAACTTTGTATTCATTGATTATGGTTTCTCCAGACCTTCAGTAATACCAAACGGTCACTTCTCACCCAATCCCTTTCTCTTTTTTTTTTCCCCCTGATCCAAGCTGCCAGAAATCATTTTTCTCAGCTCATAAACACATTTCCATTTAGGAAAAGGAAGTAACCTTTGTTGCAGAATTGCTTCACCCTTCTTAGCCCTGAGAGCGCCTATTCTGTGTCTCCACAGATAAGAATTTCCCAAGGGAGGTGGAAGCTGCGGGCAGGGAAAGGGAGTTCATTGTGCACTGCAGATTCCTCCTCCTCACCAAAATATACCCTAGTTTGTCACTCCCAGTCAGTGTTAATAAAAAAGCCTCAACAACACGAGTGACTTCACTGAAAAATCATTAATGAGAAATGGTTGATGTCAGGAGCGCGCGCAGGGACACGCAGTCATCTTTTAACTGCTACATGAAGAAGTATTTCTGTTTTGCAGGTGGGGAGCTGCAGCACAAAGGGATTCAGAACCTCCTCTGAGGTCAGATTGGGGAGGTCATGTCAAAGCTACACCTGCTTTCCTTCTCTGGATCTACAGTTTACAGCTTCCTCATGAAGAGAGGAAGAGCAGGTGCTGATCTCTCTGACCAATGACAGCACCCAAGGGAACGGCAGGAGGATGTGCCAGGGGAAGGTTAGGATGGATATGAGGGAAAGATCCTTCACCCAGTTGGTGGTGGAGCACTGGAACAGCTCCCCAGGGAAGCAGTCAGAGCCTGACAATAGTCCAGAAGCATTTGGCCAACACCTTCAGCCACAGGGTGTGAGTGTTGGGGTTGTGCTGTGCAGGGACAAGAGTTGGACTGGATGATCCTTATGGGTCCCTTGTAACTGAGAATATTCAATGATTCCAAGTAGTCAGACTGTGAGGATGGAAGATGATGTGCCTGCCCCTATTCCAAAGCTACATCCACAAAAATCTAAAGCTTTAGATCCTTGACTCTTTGTCTTCTCTTGAGAGGCAGTGATAAAATGCGTTCATTACCTCTACTTCAGTGGATGGAAAATGAGGAGAAAGTGGTTGTTTATTAGATGTCGAGAAATACCAAACCCTTTTAACTTCTACTCTAAGAAAAAGGAAAAAAGGTAAAAAAGGTAATTTTCCAGGAAGCTCCTGTCACTATTTGAAAAGAGAGTGTAAAAAAGACTGCTTTTATTATCTGCTTTATTTATGGTTACTTTGTAATGACACAGACAAGTACATCAGTTGCTCAGCCACTTCCCTGCTGCTGCCTTTGTAAAGACAAAGGAGAAATCAAATATGTGCCTGTTTCCTAAAAGTTGAACTCAATAGTCACCCAACAGTGGTTTTCATGTCTGACTTTGGAAAATGGAGGAATAGTGCAGAGACTTAATGGAGATTTACACGATCCTGCAGCTCAGGGCAGCAGGGCTTAGGGAGAGGGGCCACTAGGGAGGGAAAAGCAAAAATGAGCAGTGAGTTTTACAGGATTTCCTACCTTTCTGGGCTATTGTTCATTTTGAAACTATCAAAGGAGAACATCTTCTCAAGATGGGTAGCACAGAAGGGCCTGCAGTGTTGTGACCCACAGGAAAAGGGAGGTAAAGCATCAGCCACACTCTGTGCCTTTGCTTAGGCTTGAATTCTCTAGATCCAAGTGGATTGAGAAGGAGAATGGTCACAGAAGAGTTGTTCCCAAGTGATTGGCAGCCTCATTCCCCAACACAGCAGAGGATCAATGGTCAAGGCCAGCCAAGTACCAGAAACAGTAGAAGGGGAAAGAAAAAGGTCTTTGAATTTGGGTCCAAAACCTTATAGTAGCATTTATTCAGGATACTTCAGCATCAGGTTGAGAGCTCAGAACAAAGACAACTGAATATTGCAATCCTTCCTACAGGATATCAGCTGTGGGGCTGAAACACTTGGAAAGGTTTTGAGAATCCAAGGGAGCTGGTTTGGATTTAAAGTCCCAACTTGTGGCATTTGCTCTGATTTAAAGTAGTACTTAATGTCAACGTGAGCAAATACTGGAAAGACCAGACTCAAAAGAAGGGAACTGCAACCCAGTCTCTGTCACAGCTCTCTTTCAGTATCCTTTTTTCATATCTAAAACCAAACAAATAGAACAGCCTGCCTTGCCAGAGCCAAAACAGCCTCCTAAGCTGACACTGCAAAAACATTTGTCCAGCCAAGTCTACAACGGTGCACAGGAAGAGCAAAGGATGGAGAAAGGCATGGAAGGACAAGGTAATGTTCCTTCCTGACCTCCTCAAAAAGCCTGAGCCATGGCATTTAGCACAGAGACTACATCCACTTAAGTAAATCCAGAGGGATTTTTTTGGTGTTTGATATAGATTTTTTGATCATCCTGTACACACTCTGACACAGCACAAAGCTCTCTTGCTACCAGGCACAGACAGCTCTTAATTAAGTGGCTTAACTGTGTAGTTATTTATACTGCACACAATGATCTCTGGATCCAGGTCTGTATCACTAGGGTACTGTTGGCTTTCAATAGCAAGTACTTAAAGAGATTAGAGGTCTTTTATACATAGCTTTTTAAGGTGAATGAACACTACATCCTATGAACATTACAGCAGCCAAGCGGTGTGGCTATTAAAATCTGTTTCTAATAATTCAGAATGGACTCAGAGGTATCCCAAATATCCTGCCACGAGGCAGAGTGTTAATAAGCCATTAAGCATCACAGAAAAAGCAAACTGGGGTACTACAGGTATGAATGGAGTTGGGAGCAAAGCAATGTGTGTTGGGAAAAGAAGGTCAGAAGCATCAGGATCTCCGACACTGGGGCAGGACCCTATTTGAAAGGTAAGATCTAAGTTACCACCTGCTTGCTTTTCCCTTTCAGCAAGTTTTGCAAGCATCCTCCAGCAAAGAACTTGTCCTGCACCCTCTGCAGGAGGAAATGCAGGTTGGTGTAGCAGGTATCATATGCTGAGAGGGGAGAGCAACAGGTTGCTGCTGTGTGGGTCACCTGGCTAATGCATCACTTCCCACCTCAGTCTGCTTGACACCCGTTTACTCAAGCACAGCAAGAGCCAAGCTGTTTGTTCCTTTGTACGTGCTCCATCTGGCCTGACACAGCTTCAGGCAGGAGCTTTGGGGAAAGGAGGGAAACATCCTCTAGCACTTTGGGGGAAGGCAGAGGGCACAAGGGTCTTCCTTGGACTGGAGGGAAGCTGGAGGAGAGAGAAAATAATAATCTAGAGATGAGTATTTGGGTCCCTTCAGAGAAAAACCACCCACCAACCCCATCTGCTGTGTTTATCAGCAAGTGGATGGCTCTCTGTGTCCATTCTCCATTACAGTTAATAGGAAGGTTAAGGGGCTTTGGGTTGACTCCAAAATAAACCAAATCCATTGTGTTATTCATGAAGTAACTTCCCTGCCCTTCCCCTTGAGACAGCTCCTCTGTTGACTCAGATTTGGAACACCCAAGAGCAGGGTATTATTTGCACCCTCTGAGACAAAGACCTGGTCTTTGCGTTTATCCTCAGAGTCCGACACATCTGGAAACTGAATAAAACTTTGGGTACCACCATCTCAAAGGCAAAGGACTAGACAGCCTCTGCTTCTCATTTTGCCCTGAATAAAACACCTTTCTCCCTCTTCTGGCTTTATGGTGTTCTCACGTTGCTGTCTCTCATTACGGTGTCTGAGTGCAGTGCCTGGCAGAGTGGCATCCTGACCTCTGCTAGGGAGTCTCAGTGCTGCCAGAATACAAATGCACAGACCCTGTGGCAGGGCCACGTTTTCCCCCTCCACTCTCCTCTTCCCTGCAATGTGATGGCTGCCACAGCAGGAGCTTTTTCACAGAGAGATGATGCATTGAAGAAAGACTGCACAGGGAGGGAGGCAATATTGCCTACCAGGTGTTACATCATTCCTCTGGTTCGTGAGAGTTGTTTATCGTGGCGTTCAATACCTGAGACCACAGTGGCTGTTAAAGGCTGGAGAATATACAGCTACCCAGCTGAGAAATGATGTCAGTGTGGGAGAGGGCTGCAAGCAGGAGCAAGGCAAGAAGGCAGCAGCCTTTTTGAGGAGTGCCTAGAGGTTTCTACAAGTGGTGAAGCACTTCTGGGCGAGGCACTGGATGGGTCTGGAGACAGAAGTGACCCCTGCGTGGGGAGCTGCTGCCCAGAGTGAGGAGACAAGCACAGGGTAGGTGAAAGGACTAATTTTAAGGGAAGTGAATTTAAGAGCAATGAGGCACCATTCCCTGCCTTAGGCTTGGCCCAGCAACCCATACCCACACTTACCAATGCCTTGACAGCAGGCTACGTGGAATCATGGAATGGTTTGGGTCAGAAGGGACCAGTTCCAAACCCCTGCCACGAGCAGGGACAACTTCCCCTGGCTGCTCAAAGCCTTATCTGACCTGGCCATGAACACCTTCCAGGGATGGGGCAGTCACAGCTTCCCTGGGCAACTGTTCCACTGCCTCACAAGTGTCACACCACACAGCAGGTTCTCTGCTGTGGGTCCACAACAGGTCCTCCTCCCCAGGGCACCCTGTGAGATGATGCTGCCAAAACACCCAAAGCAAATCCACTTGGCTCCTCAGAGGCCCCGAGTCAGAGCTGCCAGCCTAGAAACACACCCCAGCTGCACAACCAGCAGTGACACCAAGGCACACCTTCTCCCCCTCCCACCAACACACAGCTCAGTCCCTGCTGCACACAGTTCTCTCCCTTATCCAGCAAGGCAGACGAGTCCATGGCAGCAGAAAGCAAGTCCAGCCACCAAGCCTGGAAGCACCAAGCGCACTGCCTTTATCAGAAAAGCTCTGATAAAGGATTTCTGGAGAATGGAAGAGGAAAAAAGTGCCCTGCAAAGCACCACAGCCCCATCTGTCTCTGACAGGAGCAGGTACATTGGGCACTAAGGAGTTGGCTGTTGGATGTTTTTCCCCCTCTGATTGATAGCATTTCCAGAGTGTTATTAACTGCACTGGACTTTAACACTTTGGGGTGATCTATGGAACTGTAGCAGCTTTAAAGTAGTTGGCACTCCAGCCATGGATTATAGAAAATAGTAAAAATTGAAGCAGTTCCTCAGAGCATCACCATCTGTCAAGGTGGATGTGTTTGGATGCAGGGGGGGCGTGGGAGAGTGTGCATGTAATACAGGGGAGCAGCTGAGGAAGGGCAGCTGGCTGGGGCAATGCATCACTTCTCTTAAAAATGAAGACACTTCGTTTCCAGAAGCCCCAGCTGCTCACAGGAGTGAGAAATTGGGTGACCACGCTCTGAGGGAGGAGAAGTGGGTGATGGAAGGAGAAGCAGGAGTTTTCAAAATAGAAATGTCAAAGGAGGAGCCTGCTCAGGGCGTGCTGTCTTGGAGACTGTGGGCAGATGAGATCCTTGGTTGAAAGCAGCCAGTCTTCATTTCCCACTGCATAGGAAAGCAACAAAGCAGCTGGGAGAGCTGGGGTTGTTCAGCCTGGAGAAGAGAAGGCTCTGGGGAGACCTTAGAGCAGCCTCCCAGGACTGAAAGAGGCTCCAGGAAAGCTGGGGAGGAGCTCATGATCAGGGAGTGCAGGGATAGGACAAGGGGGAAGGGTTTTGGTCTGAAAGAAGGGAGATGGAGATGAGATCTTGGGAAGAAATGTTTTGCTGTGAGATGGGGAGGCCCTGGCCCAGGTTGCCCAGAGAAGCTGTGGCTGCCCCATCCCTGGAGGTGTTCAAGGCCAGGTTGGATGGGGCTTGGAGCCCCCTGATCCAGTGGGAGGTGTCCCTGCCCGTGGCAGGGGGTTGGAACTGGGTGGGCTTTAAGGTCTCCTCCAACTCAAAGCATTCTACAATATGACTAATTCTCTCTAATTTTCAGATATTTAGTGGCTACAGAGCTTAAAACATCTTCTCCAGCGTTTCCAAAGTCAGGAGAAGGCACAGGGTGGGTTCCACTCCCTGATATCCAGCATTCCAGCAGTGAGCTGCTCTGTGGACAGCACCAGGACTGCCTGGAATCACAACACGAGACTGAAATATTTCCCAAGCACTGCTTGACCTGCCACTTAGCTCTGTTCTGGAAAGAGTTGTGACCTGCAATCACAACAGTAATTTTGAAGATTAATCTTATTTTAAGTAGTTCTCACTTCTGGATTGTGATCGACAATACAGTCATTTTCAAGATTGTCTTTTGCCACACCCTAAATTTACCACATCATAAAGGAACAGAGTCAGAGCTCACCTACTGGGTATTGGTACTGCTTGACTGCCAAGGCCTGGATCCACACACACCAAATTCCCTCTCTTTATTTCCTCCAGCTGAAACAATTTGTCAAATTTGGCACTAATGTATGAATCATTTCATTTCAACCTGAAACTGGCTTCCATAATATTTATTTGTCCAATATTCCTCCTCTACAAAACTGCCTGGTTCCAGTTTCAGGAGCCTAATTAAATCATGGCATGAATTGGAAAAAGCCACTCTTCTAGCAAAACCTCCTCAACTCATTTATTCCCTGATAACTATCATAAGGAAACACTCAACACCCCTGAGGGAAAAGATGCTGCACATCCCATTGATCCCAAGCTCTTTCCTAACTTCAAGCAGCTCCTATTTTTGTTGTATGACAGCATTCACAATCAGAAATCACTTGACCAGCTATCAAAAAATCCTCTCCCTCACCCACCTCTCTGCCAAATACATAAGAAACCACAATCCTGGGCTCAGTTGTTACAGGAGATGTGGTCAAGCCACGAAGAGATGCAGTGGGAGCCCAAATTAGTGTTATGAAAGGTGACAGCTGTTGCTGTTGGAGAGCGTTTGAAAATGTGAGTAATCATCAAGGTGTCATTTGTATTCTTGCTCTGATCAAAGGAGGGGAGGGATGGGCAGCAAAACATCAGCTTCTACAGGGGGAACGTGCAAGGGTGGAAGAGGACCCATAGCACTGCCAGGCATGCAAAGCATCCCCCAGCTGTCAAGAGAAATTTAACTGTTTATGGCCTCCTGTTCTTGTAAAGCCATTAAAAACCAAACAAACAACAGCTGCTTCCTTCTCCTCCCGAGTTCCTGGCAGGGCTGGGTTTGTTCATTATTAATTCTGTTTGGCATTTATATCACAGGGGTATGAAATCCTCATCCCAGACCTCGTGTTGGATGTTTAACACTCCTAGAACAAACATGTTCTTGCTAACCCAGTGCACTTCCAGCCTCACAGCAGCCGAGGGTGGCACAAGGCAATCCACCTCACCAGCTCAACACATCCAGCAGGAAGCGGTGCAGGAGGGAATTCATCATCCTTGGTAAGGTGGGGGAAGCAAGACAACAGGAGCCAGGCATAGTTCCCACGTTCCCTGGGTCCTGCTGTCCCTGTGAGACCACAAACAGCATTTCTTTCAACACTGGTGTGAATCACAAAATGATTTGGGTTGGAAGAGACCTGAAAGCCCATCCAGTTTCCTCCCCCTGCCATGGGCAGGGACACCTCCCACTGGATGAGAGTGCTAAAAGACTATCCAACCTGGCCTTGAATGCCTCCAGAGATGGGGCAGCCACCACTTCTCTGGGCAACCATCTCTCCACCCTCATCATAATTTCTTCCTAATATATGATCTAAATCTTTCCCCTCCCAATTTAGAGCCATTCCCCCTTGTCCTATCACTACCTGCCCTTGTAAGAAGTCACCCATCCTTATGGCATAGGACAACAGAACCCAAAAGCCCCTGTGATGGTGCAATCAAAGGGCTGAGGGTGTAAGGATGGGGTAGAGGAGCACTGAGATCAGGCCAGGTTTTTGACAGCTGTAATTGTACATGGGGAGAGGCACAGAAAGCCAATAGCTCATTTAAGCATCATCTCTGAGCAGAGGTCCACCTCCCAGTGGGATGTGGCCACCTGATTTCCATAGGCTGCTTTGGAAATGTCATCCTCAGCCACTGTGAAATGAAAAGGCCAAAGGAAAATTTCAGAAGCCTGAGGCTCAAAAGGAGCAGAGGGAGTTGTTGCTGTCTGTGCTTGCAGAGGATTTTTCCCTAAGAGGAGCAGTTTAATCTGTCCCACAGGAGCAATGTCTCTTTTACAGGGTTATCCTCTCCACTCACCCATTCATCCCTTCTCCTTCAGAGGAAAATAGGAGGATTTCTGTGTTCTGCCCAAAGACATATGTGCCCTGCTCCCCTCTGCTCTGCTCAGTCAGAAGCATGAAATATTTAATCAGGGGATTAGCTGAGGCTGCCACATCACCCCTGTCCCTAAGAAAGGGAACACTTGCTACACAAGAGTGATAAAGAAATGGGATGAATAATGTGGCAGGGCAAAAAAATCCCAGGTGCTGCTCAGTTGAAAGAATATGGCTCCTCCACTCAAAACCTCATTACTCTGTCTCTGCCTGCCTAGGAATTATTCTTGCAGCACAGCCCCAGAGTCTAAACCCTCCCTACCCATGACACTCCAGTTATGTCCCTGCCTGAGCCTCCCGAACAGCCCAAAAGAGGACAGGCCTTGAGGGTGGTGAGGGTGCACCTGGAATCCTGGGGTCAGTTTTGGGCCCCTCACTCCAAAAAAGACATTGAGGGGCTGGAGTGCATCCAGAGAAAGGAACAGAGCTGGGGAAGGGGCTGGAGAACAGGGGTTCTGGGAGCAGTTGAGGGCCCTGGGGCTGCTTAGCCTGGAGAAGAGGAGGCTGAGGGTCTGCTGCTCCTGGAAAGGAGGTTGTGGTGAGGTGGGTGCTGGGCTCTTCTTCCAAGGAACAAGAGATATGATGAGAGGAAATGGCCTCAATTTGCACCAGGAAAGGTTTAGATTGGGTATTAGGAAAAATTTCTTTACTGGCAGAGTGGTGAAGCCCTGGCAGAGGCTGCCCAGGGCAGTGGGGGAGCCTCCACCCCTGGAGGGGTTCAAAAACATGTAGATGTGGCACGGGGGGGACAGGATTTGTGACACAGTGGGGTTGGGCTGGCAGCTGGACTGGATGACCTTAGAGGTCTTTTCCAACCTTAATGATTCTAATCTCTCCCAGCTTTCTTGCTAAAACAGTGAAAGCAAGCAAAGGACTTTGGAGTGGAGCTTTAGCTGGTGTGAATGTCCATGAAGGGACAAATCCCCCCCTCCCCTCACTGTCTGAAACACAGGCAGCCCCTCCAGTGTAACGAGTGTACCTTCAGGAGGAGACAAAAAATAGCTCTTTAGTGAAGCCTCCCTCACTTTGGTTCCCTCCTTTCCTGCAGTAAAGTCAGTCTCTAACTGTTCCTGCACTATCATCTCCTCTCCTTGACCCACAGCCATGCCTGGGGGAGTTTCTCCACTACTTTCTTCTGAATCAGTTAAAAAAGTCTTGGGAATATTCATCATCCTGACATACCCCTTACCTAGAGCCTCTGTATAAAGTCACCATCCATCTTCCTTGCTCTGAGCTGCCCTCTTCTGCAGAGTGGGGGGCCTGGACACAAACCACTTTAGGGAATAAGTGGGGCCAACTCTCCTTAATTTATTATTTGAGGAGGAGGAGAGAAAGGAGAGATGATCTCCCCCCATCCCCTTGGGATGGGTACAGGGAGAGCTCCAGGGATTAGACAAGAGGCTGGCTCTGCTTGCAACAGATAAGTCTGTTCAGATGTCTCAGCCCAGATAGAAGCAGATTAATGTCACCTTTTCTTCCTCCTGTCTTTTACAGTGCAGTCTATTACCTGTCCAGCCACACTGCCACATTTATTACCTCTCTCCTGCTCCACCTAATCCTTTGTCACCTGTGCTCCCCACATCTTCGCAGATAAGGAGCTGTAAAATGGCTTTTTTCACCCAAGTGGGAGGCTATTAGGGGATTAAGCACAGATGCTAAAGGTGCCTTCACACTGCTCAACAGATTTACACATGGAAGTGGAAATATTCAGAAACATATGGACCTTAAAAAATAATTACTCAAAGTATTTTCTTTACCTTGGGAGAAGTACCTTCCCTGTGCCATTTTTTGCCATCTGTGTGCCCTTTCCCTCAGTGGGTGTGAAACTCAGAGCACATTGAAAAAATCTCCTGCTCAGCAAAGAATAGAATCCTCACACAAAAGTGCCACCAGCTGAGCAGAGTAACATTCTCACCTCTGAGCAGGGACTGAGGGTGAAGAGCAGTTCACTTGGGCACAAGGCAAAGGGATGCCCTTGATAAAAGAGCATCAGGGTTTTCATAGTCTTTACCTGTGACCCAGTGAAACCAGCTCCACACTCTGGAACCTGCTCAGGCCAAAGGAACCACACACCATGATCTCAGTGGCACAGGATGCCCAACTGAGGGCACAAACTCACACTCTCAGCTCAAGGCAGCCAACATCACGTAGCCAGTTGGACACAAGACACACACAGAATTGGCATCAGCTCAGTTTTCAACCAGAAAATGTAAACTGCAGTGCAAAGATTGAATTACTTCTGTTCAGCTGTCAGCTTGTATTTAAACTACACACATTCTGCACATAACCCAGCCTTCAGGTGTAGCCAGAGCAGACAGCTCATAAGGAATCAGAGCCCTCTGACAAGAAATAAGTCTTCTCCATTGCATGTAACAATCAAGAGCCAGAGCAGATGGGTCCCTGCAGTGCCTGCCACCCCTGCTCAGCACTCTATTTCTTCCATTTCCATCCTCCCTATCTCATCTCTCCCTCCCTGCCATCAGCCCTGGCTGTTCTACAGCACACATTACTGGGGCCAATACCAGATCCTGGTGTGCACAGGTGAGAGTTGTTACAGCATGGGATGTGCCAGTTAGGTTGGACATCAGGCCCAGAGGATGGTGGAGCACTGGAACAGCTCCCCAGGGAAGCAGCCAGAGCCTGACAATATTCCAGAAGGACCTGGACAACACCCTGAGACACACAGTGTGCACACTGAGGTTGTCCTGTGCAGGGACAGGAGTTGAACTGGGTGATCCTTGTGGGTCCCTGCCAATGAAGGTCATTCTGTCATTCCCAAAACTGAAGCCAGTAAAGACTTGTTGGATTTTCTGAACCTCAGCACTTTGTTTTGCCTGTCCTGGACCACTTACCTCATACTTTATATTGCATACTCCACAAGCTGAGGTTGGATTCAATAAGTCAGGTTAAACAAAGCCTGGGACAAGTTATTCCTCTGTCCTGGAACGTGCACAAAGCTGAGCAGGTGACAACCCTAGGGCACAAGGAGAATCTTCTTCCATACTAATTCAACCTGATGTGCTGGGTCAGTAAATGGGATATAAAACCTTACAAATGCAGAACCTATTTACAGTCATAAACAGAGTTTTTATTATCCAGAACTCAGCAGAGGGATCACAGCAGGATCAGGCATGGATCAGACTGTTAGGTTAAAAAATAATCCACCTATGAGACAGGCACAGGAGAACAGAAGCACAGCAAGAACTGCTTAGATAGTGCACCAAAAGGCAAGGAAAAGCAGCTGGAAAACATGGATCCTGCATTACAGATAATGGAACAGAACAGAAATTGTGGAGAAAACCACCCAGTGACAGTCAGAAATTTTTTCTCTCTCTCTTAAACCTTTACAGAGTTGTGCAAGTTGACTTGATCTACTGCAAATCTTCCTTTCTGCTTTCAGCATTTGGAAAGTTGAAGTCCTTAATTCTCCTACACCATAGGCTGGGTTGGGTGATATCTGTTTTATCCTTCCTATAATGAATCCCATCTCCTCCTCCCTGGGCTGCCAGAGTTGTTAATTCCAGCCCAACACCCTGGCTTGTTTTCTGCCAGCTCAGACATCCTCCCTTCATCCTGCCAGGCAGGGTTTCTTTATCTGTGATTGTCTTCCTCATTACTTCTGGATTCACCTGGGTTTTGCCACATACTGAAGTGACACCAGGGTTTTGCATTAACCTGTGGTGCTCCTTCACCAGCCTCTCCCTGACTGTATTCCTTTGCACTGAGATGCCAGAGTAGGTCACTGGCAACAGCCAGCAAGAAGATAATGTTGGAGAGGAGGGTGAAGGCCATTCAGCTCTTTTCCTCTTTAGAGCACAGTGGATCTGTGCTCTGCAGATTCACTTGGACACTGCTCCTCGGGGCTGGTATCACACTGAGAGTCAGCTCTGCTGCACATCTCAGGCTCACTCTGTTGCCCACTACAAGAGTGAACTGTGGGCTTCCAGCTCACAGCAGGAGAGCTCCTGCAGGTCTAGGTGTCTCAGGAGCAGAGCTGAAGGGCATTGGCAGCCTAAGGGTTGTATCCATCTATGTGTGCTGTGCCAACTGGGAAAGGCTTATGCAAGCAGCGTGGCAGAGCTCAGCTCTCCCCGTGTTCGAGCTGTACCTTGCACAGGGTGATGCACCACAAGCCACCAGCTCTCAGGGACAGCACAGTCACTGCCAGTTTAATGCAGCAAGATGCAGACTGACAGGGCAGCACCTGCTGTTTGAAGGAGAAGTACTGTCCCCAGGTACAGTTTAGATTCATTGTTCTGCACCAAGCACGGTGGGGGCAGCTCACAACCCATTTCATTAGCAAACTAACACCTAAAAGGCAAGGACAACCCTCTTCTAAACCACCCAAGTGACCATAGGGATGCTGCAGGCCATCTGCAGCTCTCCAGGTCCTTAGAAACATCCTGACATGGCTTTCACCTGTGGCACCTGAATCAGTGAGGGCAGACAGCTCCACACAACTGCTCCCAGGCTCCTTTAAGTGCAAGGTGAAGGTGCTGAGGCAGAGAAGGGTCAGGCATGTAAAAGTATCAAAATGAAAGGCTTTCTGTAGCTCTCTGTGAATGTCTGTGGCTGTGCAACAGCCTGAGCATGTCTCAGGAGCTCCCCTGACCCCAGAGGATGAGTTGTGTTGATATCTGCAGGGCCTGCCTCTTGCTCACACCATGACAGCTCCTGCTGTTTGCTCTGGTCACAGCTCCTCTTTCAGCAACTGAACTGGATGTTTAGGTAAAGTTATCTTGAGGAAAAGACCAGGAACAACAGGGTCTGCCATTAAACTCAGGATGCTGCTGACCATAAGAGGGAAACCAGGCTGCCTACTGCCCTGAACACCCCAGACCCTTGTGCAGGGTTATAGGGGATAAATAACAGCCATTGGAAGAAATGCTAAGTCAGTGATTATCATTAAATCCCAGCCCATGGGCTTATGGACACATTCCCACTCAGAGAGCTCTGCATTATATCTGGCCCCCTCCCCTGCCCAGTTCTTTTGTGAACTCTCTCATCCATGAGAGATTCTTGTTTTGGAGATAAAACCTCTATTGTTTAATCTAGGGCTGCTATAAAGAGAATCCATCAGCCTTTTCAGATTCCAAAAATCTCCTCCAATGAACTTTTATCTGAATCTCCTCTCACAGCATCTCAAACAGCAGCCTTTTCATTGCTTTATTTGCTTGTTTGCCTTTCAAAGGTTTAGCTGCAGGAGAGCTGTGCCCAGCTCTGATCCCAGTCGTGTGGTGATGACTTGGTGGCTCGATGCATCTGCTCAGATGCAGAACTGAAGCTGGCAATAAATTTTAGGCATTACCCTTGGGAGCACTAAGTCTACAGCTGAAGGAGGGAACAAACAACAACCATAAACATCACCTTGATGGTTAAAAGGAGAACAGCAGGATGGGAGCATTTCTTTGCAGATGGTAAAGCTTCTCAGTAGAGATCCCATCAGAAGTTGGCATTCACTGCAGGCATTTTTCCCACCAGCAGCCGTGGCTCCTGTGGGCCCAAACACTTGAGCTCCCATGCACTGAGCCCTGACCAGCATCAGATCACTAGAGGTGGGATTGATGCTCTTGCAACCTGTTTTTGCATCAGCTGGGTATCCAAGCAGGTCCATGCCCTCTCCAATGCCAATGAACTCCTCCCAATCCTTCCTCCCAATTCAGAGTACGCCCCCAGCACACAGAAATGCAAGTGAATCCGAGGCACTGAGCCCAGAGAGCTCGTTCCCTGCACTGCTATCTGCTGCAAACAAGCTCCAGCAAAATCACTTCCAGCTCACCCAGCTGCTTGTTTTACACAGGCATCTATTTACAGCAAGAGGCACAGCCACACAGCAGAGAAACCCCTCACCAGTCCTCAGGAGACAGCCCTCACCTCCAAGACCTTGAGGGTTGGCTGAGGACAGGACACAACTGTGGAACTGGCCAGCTCCCTCTCTCTGCCTTCCCACCACAAGCTCACCTTGCAGCTATTTATAGATGTGGTATTTAAAGTTTTAAGTCTCTAATAATACATCACTTACTGCTGTGCTGCAAGCAGATACACACTTAACCCTGTCAGCTTCTACCTCGTCCTCAAAATGCAGTGTGGGGAACACAGCCAGGCTGGGATGCAGTGATGGATGCTGCTGTGAGTCAGTAGGGCTGGGTGATGCAGGGACACAATTTCCTCCCACTCCAGAGGGGCCAGAAAGTTGCTCTTTTATCAGTTTGTGCTAAAAACTGAGAATTTATGAAGGAAACAAGTGCCTCGATGCTTCAGCTCCTAAAGCCATTTAGCAGCATCCCTTCTGCCTTTCCCTCTTTTAAAAAAATTGCAATATAAGGCTTAGAAAGTCAGCTCTTTTTTTTGCAAGAGTAAGTTAGACTCATTATGTTAAAATGTCTGACTTGGAAAGAAAATGTAGATTTGCCAGGAAAAAATAAAAACATTAATGAGGTCCAAGAAATATTAACAAGTCTGGAAAGTAGAGAAAGAGAATGTGGGAGTATTAATTAAAGATAATGGGCTCCAACACAGCAAGAGTTGGACATTTCAGTAGTGCTCAGAGGCGAATAATGCTCATGGGCTGGATTTTCCTGGGGTTGTAAATCTGGGGGAGAATCTGTTCCATTCCTTACCAACACTTGTGAGTGTGTGTGCAGGAGTGCTGCTCACGGTTTGCCAGAGTTAAGGGGCAGTTTCACACCCAAGGGCACAAGGGAAGAGTTTGAGGGGAGTCATGGCAATATCTGGGCCTGAGCAGGAAGGACAGAAGGAACAGCTGTGGACAGTCCTATACCAGGCTTGTTCTACTTCTCTGAGGCAGCATTCCAGGCTTGGGGAAGAGTGGCTGGAAAGCTGCTCCATGGAAAAGGACCTGGGGTGCTGGTCAGCAGTGGCTGAACATGAGCCAGCAGTGGCCCAGGTGGGCAGGAAGGTCCCCAGCATCCTGGCTTGGATCAGCCATGGGGGGCCAGCAGGAGCAGGGAAGGGATCATCCCCCTGTGCTCTGCTCTGATGAGGCTGCACCTCAAATCCTGGGTTCAGTTTTGGGCCCCTCACTCCAATAATGACCTTGAGGGGCTGGAGCACCTCCAGAGAAGGGAGCAGAGCTGGGGAAGGGGCTGGAGAACAGGGGTTGTGGGAGCAGCTGAGGGACCTGGGGCTGTTCAGCCTGAAGAAGAGGAGGCTGAGGGGAGACCTCATCGCTCTCTGCAGCTCCCAGAAAGGAGGTTGTGGTGAGGTGGGTGCTGGGCTCTTCTCCCAAGTAACAAGGGATAGGATGAGAGGAAATGACCTCAGGTTGCACCAGGGGAAGGTTTAGATTAGATATTAGGAAAATATTTCTACACCAAAAGAGTGGTGAAGCCCTGGCAGAGGCTGCCCAGGGCAGTGGTGGAGTCTCCATCCCTGGAAGGGATCAGAAAGCACGTAGATGTGGCACTTCAGGATATGGTTTAGCAGGCACCAGGATGCTGCTGAAACCCTCTGCTGATGTCATTAAGAGCTGCACCAGAGCTGGCACCCTGCTCTCTTCCCTACCTGCCTCCCACACCCCCCTCATCACCTGTAAATCTGAGCAGACCACAACATTAAACAAAAAAATGTTACCTTAAAACCTCCTATGATTAAAGGACAGGCAGTGTAATTCCATAGCTGTTTAAAGTGAAATCTGTAAAGGTTAAGTTTAATATCAGGAAGATGAGATTTCACCTCACTGGAGCTGTCAGTCAGGCTTGGGCCAGGGATGCTCCCTTTTAGGAGCCAGAGAGTGCTCTACAGCCTGGTTTACACCTCAGTAGGAACTGGTGGAGGATGGAAAACCACTGGCAGAAGATCTCAGTGAGTGGGCACAGAAAGTGGTCTTTTCTCAGAGATGGAAGACAGATGCATCCACTCATTTCAGATTATTTTGACTGTTGTAGTCAGAGTTATTCATGTTGTATAATACTCTCCACTTGCTCATCTAACTCTCCTTGTAGCTCCCAAAGCCCTCCAACATCTGCCCACCCTGACCTAAGCCCATTCCTCTGCTGAAAACAGCTCTGCACACAGCTCTTCAGGAAATCTGAATACCCTTCCCTTGGAATTCTGCTGCATCACTAAAGCAACATGAAATGTGTCCAAGGCTATAAAATAATTCCCAACACGAGGCATTGCTGTGTCTGAAATTGTGCACCAATGAGAAAGAGAATAAAAAGCAATACTTGCCCCTCAAAGACAACAAGAGTGTGAGCATCAGCTGGATGAAGCTGTTGGAATCCATAAGGAGAGGGAGGAAGGGAAATAAGTGAATCAGAGGGTGTGATGGAGCCCAGTTTCATCCTCCAGTCCTAAATGATCTGACACTTCACTAACACAGAACTTTGGGGCAGTTTGAGGAGAAAGCAGCAGCTTCCAGTAAAATTCCTTTTCAAGTTTCTGCCAGCCTCTAACTCCAGACAAGACGTTCCTTGGTAAAGTCTTTGAAGGATAAGTTTGTCTTGGGGTTATTTCCAGGCAGCTAAAAGTGCCCTTGACACACCCTGTCCTTGACATTGTGAGGGTGTAGGACATGAGAGCAGCTTTTTAAAGACTTGAGCTCCCTGCTTTGGAATCTGACAGAGGAGACCTTTACTGTCCTTAGAGATTAGAAAG
The DNA here is from genome assembly GCA_033558185.1 of Dromococcyx pavoninus. Taxonomy (NCBI): domain Eukaryota; kingdom Metazoa; phylum Chordata; class Aves; order Cuculiformes; family Neomorphidae; genus Dromococcyx; species Dromococcyx pavoninus. The sequence continues at coordinate 360,294 of JAUMJL010000633.1, read as the reverse complement.
GACAGGTTGAGGGAGGTCACCTGTCATCAGGTACTAAGGAGTAACACTCATTTTCTCTGCTAAAAGAAATGACTGTAGGGCTGAAACACCACACAGGGACACAGGAGATCAGTGCTCTTGTCTCTATCACAAATTCCCTGGGTGACTCTGACAGGTCACTTCATTGCTCTGTAAAACAAGCAGAACAACCCTTTTTCTCTGTCTGCTCCCCTCACTGAGATGTCTCAACACCCAAAATGCCCATCTCCTGCCATTTTGGTATCTGAGATTAAGAAGCTGTTGGTATCGAAGGGAGCACTAACTCCAGACCCCAGGAGTGAAGCTGAGGGTCTGAAGCTGCTGTGCAGGGCTCAGTCCAGCACCCTGCACCCCAGACAGGAAAGAAATGCTGCTGTAGGGTAAAAATTGAACGTGGGGCTCCCTGCAAAGCATGAGGCAACAGCAGACCAGCTCAGCCCTTGTCCTCTACAGGGTAAAACTGGCTTTATACCACAGCCCTCGGATGCTGCTGGATGGGTAGATTAGAACCAGATCCACCCCTGAGGGTGCAGAGAGATTCCTTCCCTGATCCTGCATGCATCTGAGGTGTTATTACTGGAAAGTACAAGCTAAGACTTTAGTAATAAACCAGCTCAGTTATCAGCCCTCACCCTCAATGGGATAAAACCCTGCTATCCCTTGGCAGGGACTCCCTTGGAGCTTCCCCAGCAGTTATCTTCCCAAGAGCTAATATTTCAAAGCAGATCAGAGCTGACTCTAATGCATTTGTAGTTAGTCCAGAAGAAGCAGTGAAAGCCACAGATGTCCATGAGATACTGGGAAGCACTCAAACCCTGACATTTTCAGTCTGGTTTAATTCCCATTTATTCCAGCACCCTCTCTCTGCCCAAAGGCCAGGACCAGCAGCTCTGCCAGAAGGCTCAGAAAGCCTTGCAGCAGGTGGGTGCAAAATAACCTTTTCCCAGGGGAATTTTCTTCCTGACCCTGGTTAATTAGAAGCTTCCTGGTGCCCTGAAGCATGGCAATGAACACTACAGGAAGGAACCAGACAAAAGGTTGCCCAAGGGAAGCAGCAGCTACCTGCCAAGCTACAACTTGAACTGTAAACCAGCCTGCAAGGGGATCTAAAGACATTTTAAACTGCATTTTCCTGCCATAAAGCAAGACACAGTCCTCCTTGGGAACCAAAAGGGGTCTCCCAGGCTGAATTTAATTTCCTCTATAATGAAAATTAATAGTAATGGTAAAGACTGAGGCAAGGAGAAGCTATAGCTTCCTCCCACTCCACAGCTGTGTGCCTGCCACTCGACTGCAAACCTGCTGCACTCAAAAAAAACCAGGCAGTCACTACATTTTAATTATGTCAGTAATATATTTGCAGCCAATATTCCCCTCAGAGTCAGCACAAACCCATTTAAACACAAGGTCAATTTGCTTGCTGTAACAGACCACAATGCTCTGAGGTTACTTATTTTCCCTTCCACATAGACAACTTCTCCCACACACCTTCCTTCTCTCTCTACTATTACCCCTCTAACAGGCAGGCAAAAATTTCTGGCAAAAGCCACTGAACAGGAGGAAAAAGTAGATTTTCCCATAAAGATAAAAGATAACTCTGCAGGAGAGGCCAGGACTTGGCAGAGAGTCTTTGGTTTCAGCCTCAAAAGGGTCCACAGTTGTATCAGCCCCAGCATATTTTCTAGATAAGGATTCCAAGGTCAGAAGTGAAAGAGGAGGAAAAGAGAAAGGGGATTGATAGTTAAACCCTGTGAAAGAACCTTTGTACCAGATGTGGGGCAAGGGCAGCAGTGAAGGCTCCAATCACCTGACATTAAGGAGTCCTTATAAGAACAGTTTTTATTGCTTGGGGTCTAAATACTCAAAATAATGCAATTAATAGCAGTGATGAGAAGATCAAGCTTCAAAACTCCAGAAGAATTGTCCATCCCTGGAGGGGTTCAAATAGTGTGTGGCTGTGGCACTTTGGGACATGGCTCAGCAGGCACAGTGGGGTCGTGTTGATGGTTGGATTGGATGAGCTGAGAGGGCTTCTCCAACCTTAATGATCCTGTGTTTCTGTGAAACACTGGAGTTAAACCAACATGGGGATAAGAAAAATCAATAAAGCCTCTGTGTTCAAAGGCTTTTCAGGAGCTGCTGAGGTTTTCTTGTCAAGGAGAAGAGAGGGAATCTGCAGAAGAGTCCCAATATACAACTGTTACCTGGCTTGCTCTCCTCAAGGTATCAGATGCTCTGTGCTGACTGCAGGAGAGAGGGAATGCTCATATTTATCTGGAATGCTGAGTCACAGCCAGATGCTTCTGTACTGAGTCACATCTCTGGCAAAGGGCAAGCTGACCCGAGAGTGGCTTTCACATCCCCAGCATCTCATCTTGCTGGAAGTGACAGCATGAGGAAATCTAAGCCTACACATTGAAAGCAAATCTTGGGACAGCAGGGGCTGGATCTGCTTATTCAGCAGTTTAATAACCCATTCTGTGTATGATTTTGGGGGAAAAGGTCAATTAGGCACTTGGGAAACAATTCTGCAATTTCACTGAAGATTGTGTTCTCTGTTTTATTGTTTCCTGCTAGAGAAGGGAATTCAGTGCTGCTGGTAGAGACTGCATTGAAAATGGCTTTGTCTCCCAACACAGTGAGGAAGGTTGTCACCTCTGTTTGACCAATATCCATGCCTCTAGTCTTTAAACTCTTTCTCCAGAATTGCTTTCTGCTGAAACAGGGAGAGTATTGAGCAAAAGTCAGTCGAGGCGAATTCTATTCATACTCAGCCATTGTTTGAAAGATGCTGGGGAACTTCAGTCTGGCAAAATCAGAATTATAGAATGGTTTGAGTTGGAAGGGACCTCAAAGCACATCCAGTTCCACCCCCTGTCATGGGCAGGGACACCTCCCACTGGATCAGGAGGCTCAAAGCCCCATCCAACCTGGTCCTGAGCACCTCCAGGGATGGGGCAGCCACAGCTTCTCTGGGCAACCTGGGCAACCTGGGCCAATGCACCAGCCCTTCCTCTGCAAGGAACAGCTACCAAATGCACCAAATGAGTGTTCCATTTCCAGTCAATACAGCTCACAAGGAACTCAGGGAAGTGCCAGAGGAAGGTGGACAGCCAGTTCAGGCTGTCTCACAGCAAGGCTGCTTCCACTATCCCCAGCCCCATGATGGTGCACGGACAGCACGGCCTGGGCCACTTCTGTAATAGAAAGAATTATCACACATGGAAAACCTCTAAGCTCTGAGATTTGAAGAGCAACAGGACTGAAGCTGAGTTTCCCTTGATTGTTTCTTCTCTTTCACCCCTTCCCATGAATTGTCTTTGTCAGACACTGCAGGGATCTCTACCATACTGCAGATCTCTTTCCTGTCCTGCAATAAACTACCTATTTCTGTTTCTTTATATCTTTCCTTTGCAAAGCTCCTGCTTATTCTTGCTGCTTGCAGTAATTTCCTCTCCTTCCTTGAGGAAAAAAATGCTGAATTAAATTAATTATATCTTCATGCACAGCTATTTTCCTTTTCCCCAGCTGCTACAGCTAACACTGGTGCTCACTTGTGACCCTGTCCATCCTAGGATAGGATGCAGGAAAGTCAGTCCAGGTTATAGACACAACAGTGCTACCAAGACAAAGAGATTCCAGCTCAGCTGGTAGGGCTCAGCTCTCTGAATCAAGGCTGGTCCACAGGGTGGACTAACCAGAGAAGTGCTTCCTACTGGAAAGATGTTTTTACACATGGTAAAGAAAACAGATTCCCTTGCAGACTGCAAGATCCTTGGGAATTTCTATTAATTAAAAAAACCCCAAAGATAATTTGTCAAGAGATTAACTTTGATGGTGGAGCCAGCTGCTAGAATGGGTAATTGCATTCTGTCCCCACTTCACTTCCCTGCCTCCCCTTCATTACCCAGGTCTAACACACTTGAACAAGGGTATTCTGGATGTCAGGACACATTACAATGCTTTATCCAACACAAGAGAAATTAAGGCACAAGAAGATCAAGTGATGTGAGAGTTTATGCACATCCAAGAGTCACATCTAGGGCACCCTGCATTCCCAAAGGCTGCTGGAGGGTTTGGGTGGGTGGTAAACAATCATGCAGAGCTTGATTCCTACTGTTTTGTCCCAGCTTCCAAAGGCTTTTCAGGCTGGGAATATATTCCCTTGAGCTCCAGTGTCCCATCAAAACTGCACATAAACATTTTGCTTCAGAAAAGACTCCATCTCCTCCTCACCTTTGTGTTTCAGGCCATTAATTCCTACCCACAGCTGGCCACTTCTTTCACTAACACTCCCCTGCTCCATGGAACCTACTCAGTGCTGTTGGCTTTTCCCACTGTCCCTCTGCAGCCAGGATTGGGCTCCCACTGGGTCACCCAGCTTTCCATGCTATGGGGCTGCTGCCTCTCAGCCAGCCAGCACCCACCAGGCATGGTAAGAGTTAAGCTAATCAATACCAGAAGAACAAATTAAGGGGACTGGTTTGCAGTCATCAATCAGTACCATTTACACAAGAACCATCAGGCAAGCAAATAGAAAAAGAGGTGATGTGAAACAATCCTGTCTGAAGGTTTTATCTCTCTTTACAAATTGCTGTGGTGAATAACTTGTTGCCTGTATTTATCCCTTTTCAAATTGTCTCTTAGCTACAGTCATCCATCTTCATTCTTCTCTGCTTGCTCCAGACACTCTCAGCTACCACCTCATTATTTTACATTTGTACACTGCCACTTGGCTGTGCCTTGCTGGGATAACACAGAGCAATCTCTGGAGGACAGATTCATCCCTGGGGCAATGCCAGTGGCTTCAGGATGAATCCAGCATGGCCTTTCACACATTTCCCCCACATCTCTCCAACTGAGACAGCATGTTTGCAAGCCATCAAAGCACTGGCACCAGGACAGTGCCACCAACAGCCTTGGAAAGCAAAGCATCTGCTCTGTACAAAAGGCTGTTTTACAGGGCATGTGGTGGGAATCCAATGAAAGACTTTTACAACGATGGGCTCAAAGATGTTTGAGTCTGGTCTTAACAAGCCTGGAGGTTGTCTTTGCACAAGGGAGCCAGCTCAGCCTGTCACAGCAGTGGCAGTTCTTGTGCTTGAAGCCCAGATCTCCTTCACTTCTCGACTGCCAACAGCATAAGGCACATGACAGTTGCTCTAACAGTCCTTCTTTCAGACAGGAGAGGCATACACAGTCCATTTTAGAAGGAAATTTTAAATCAGACATCACTGAGAAACAGACACCACACTTAGATGAGCTGCAGCACTCCTGTGCTCCAACATTCTAGAAAAGCACCAGACAAACAGCCAGTAAAAGTCTACCCTTCTTCAGACTGCCTCATACCAACTCAGAGGCTGTTTCCCTGCCACTTTTCTCACTTATCCCCACTACAGGAAAGCTGTCTTCTTCCATCACTGAAGCCCTTCAGCCCAGCAAGAGACACAAACCTTCACCTGCTCCTTCAGAGCAGCCACTCACAACCCATCATAGAATTGTGGAATGGTTTGGGGTGGAAGAAACCTTAAAGCTCATCCAGTTCTTGCCCATGTCAGGGCAGTTGAGACATCTTCCACAGGATCAGGTTGCTCAAAGCACCATCCAGCCTGGCCTTGAACACCTCCAGGGATGGGGCAGCCACAGCTTCTCTGGGCAACCTGGGCCAGGGCCTCCCCACCCTCACAGCAAAACGTTTCTTCCTAAAATCTCATCTCAATCTCCCCTCTTTCAGCTCAAAACCATTCCCCTCATCCTGTCCCTGCACTCCCTGATCAGGAGCCCCTCCCCAGCTTTCCTGGAGCCCCTTTCAGTCCTGGGAGGCTGCTCTAAGGTCTCCCCAGAGCCTTCTCTTCTCCAGGCTCAACAACCCCAACTCTCTCAGCCTGTCTTCGTACAGGAGATGCTCCAGCCCTCGGATCACCTCCGTGGCCTCCTCTGGACTCATTCCAACAGCTCCATGTCCTTCCTGTGCTGAGAACTGAACACAGGGCTCCAGCCATCCTGCTCATTTTAAAAACCTCATCTCAAAATGGTCTCCCCCATGCTTCAGATGTTCTCTTTCCCTCACTTGCCAGTCTCATGACAATGATCTAAACATATCTGCCAGCCGACACCTCCAAACCACTTCCTCCCCTCATTTGTACTCTCTGCTGCCTTGTTTTTATTTGCCTCTTGAGCAGTGTTCAGGGGACAGGGTTTGCATGAAAGATGCTACACAAAATAAACTTGTTTTGTGCTGTAAATCTCAGCCAAAGTATGACCAAGAAAATCATAGGCTACAAATAGGTGGCTTGAGAGAGCGTGCTCATGTAGGAGGGAAGAACGATTCCCTTCATAACAACCATCACTGGGGAAAACTGTAGCTTGTATTATTCAAGTGGTCAGGCTACAGAGGGCTCATTTCTTCAAATCCATAACTCAAAAGGTCAGGTTTTGTTAAAAGAACATTGACAAGATCAAGCCCCCAAAGCTCTGGAGACTCAGTATATCTGCCTCCAGAGAGGACTCTGCCACTTCAGACAGAAGAGAAGAGAAATGCCTCGTTCAAGTGCAAAATATGAGTCAAGGGCAGGAAAAGGACAGACCCAGGGACTCTGAAATCCATGCTGTGCCATCCAGAGAGGAAAAAGGTCCTGTTTAAGCATAAAGGGAAGGAAGGAACCACACAGAAGCAAGAGGGACACACTTGGTGGGGAAGAGCTCACTCTCAACAGCAAGAAGAACGAACATAACTTTAAGGACTTTGTTGGGCAATTCCCAAAGGGATATGTGAAGGCTCCATCTCTCAGCCTGCTGAGCCCATCAGCCCATCTCCTCTTCAGCACCTTTTGTGGAACCACATCTCACTTCAAGCCCCCCTCCTCACAGGTACCCTGCACTCCTCATTACTTTGCTCTTTGGTTTCATGGAAAAGCAGAATCCAGCCAGATATCACCACTGTGGGGAATATTCCTCAGTTTCACCTCAAACTTATTCTCATTTTGTCTCGCTGAGAAAATGTGCCAGGGGTTGAATTCCTGAGCTTGGTGTCCAGAGTGGCTCCAGGATCTTTGTGCTGCCACTGGGTCCAGTTAATCCAGCATCACTGGTACCAGTTGTGCTAACAGACAACCCTAAGAGCTCTGCTCCCCAAACCAGGGCCTGCCTCTTCATTACCATGGAATGGTTTGGGCTGGAAGGAACCTCAAAGCCCATCCAGTTCCAACCCTCTGCCACGGGCAGGGACACCTCCCACTGGATCAGGGGCTCAAAGCCCCATCCAACCTGGCTTTGAACACCTCCAGGGATGGGACAGCCACAGCTTCTCTGACCAACCTGGGCCAGGGCCTCCCCACCCTCACAACAAAAAATTTCTCCCCAAGATCTCATCTCAATCTCCCCTCTTTGAGCCCAAACCCCTTCCCCCTCATCGTGTCCCTGCACTCTCTCATCAAGAGCCCCTCCCCAGCTCTCCTGGAGCCCCTTTTAGTCCTGGGAGGCTGCTCTAAGGTCTCCCCAGAGCCTTCTCTTCTCCAGGCTGAACAACCCCAACTCTCTCAGCCTGTCCTCATACAGGAGGTGCTCCAGCCCTGGAATCATCTCTGTGGCCTCTGGACTCGCTCCAACAGATCACATTATGCAATATCTCTCCACATAGAATATTCCCCAAGCTCAAAAACTGTTCATACAATTGAAGAATACTCAGGCTGGACACTTTTTTTTATGTTTAATTCACTTTACCCATTGCTAATTTCCTTTTGCTGCGTGCCTGTCAGGAATCCATGTCTCAGCAATTCACTGAGCAGAGCAGCCTAAGCATATATCAGGCTTCATAAATAGCACCCCAGCAGCTCAGGCTTGCTGACAGAGCTGCCAAGAAACACTCATCTGCTGTGATCTGCCTCTAGAGGCACAATCCTCTGGGGTCAGACAGGGTAACTAACTGTCTTCCAGCTATACTTCCCTGTTTGCTCCCTTCCTGGCATTGTTGCTATTATATATATATATAAAATATATAGAGATATATGGCCACAACAGACCCCTGAGCAAAAGTCTAAAAACCCTATTTGTGTTAAGCAATGGGGAAGGATTTGCTCTGAGAGATTCCAAAAATAGATGGTGATGGGGAGGGTAAAAAGAGGTTATGACCTGCTGCTTCACTGAAAAGGGGAGAGAAGCACCAAGGGATGAAAAGGACTTGCCCCTTTTCAATAGGGAGTTTCCTCAGAGTCAATCTCCAGATTCCCAGGCTTTATGCACACAACAATCCTTGCCAGCAGGGGAAGCAGCAGCATCAGCGTTATGCACAGAGCCAGGCTGGAATAATCCCACACAGGTTACACACAAGGTCACAGTAAGAGTTTCCCAATGGGAGCCAGAGACAGGCAGAGCTCATCTGCCATCCTGATGCCTAGAACTGTCACTGCAAGGATTGCTGTTCACATCACAGCTAATTTAAAGTCTGAATTCCCCCAAATGGAAGCTGAAATATCATATCAAAGAGCCCCAGAATTTAGGCCCTGTGCATTTTTAATAAGCTAGGCAAAAAGGAGTGCAAAAAATGCCTATGGAAAATCTATGTATCATTGTTTATCATGGAAATAATTCCCTCCCCCTCATGTTTCAACTCCTGTATATGCAATCACACGATTTGGGGACGAGCAAAATGTTTCTCTTCCAGTCAACACAAACTACATTTTCCAGCAGACTGAAATATTCAACCTCCCCCACTCCTTAAATCAGTTCTAATTATGAGAATAGAAGACCCAAAGATGCCCAGCAGAGATGGCAAAATGAGTCTTATTCTCAATACACACAGGCAGAAGTAAAGCAAATTCTTCCTGAGTAGGGAGCCAAAGGGGAGGTCTGGGTTCAATACACAAAATCATAGAATGGGTCGGAAGGGACCTTAAAAGGAGGGGGAGGAAAAAGGAACCTCCAATTAAATAAAGAGGAAAAAACCCAACAAGGACATCAAAATATGGAGGCTCTTAAAATTTACAGCTATTAGATAAACAGTCACTACATGCTGATTTATTTTGCCTTTCCCAAATCTGCTTGCAAAAGATCATAAACATGAACTCACATCTGGCATTAACAGTTTCATAGATCCACATCAGACATTTGGGAAAAGTCTGCTACGTCTGTTATCCCAAAGCATTCACAACAAAACACTCACCAATAAAGCTGAAGATTGAGAAGACAAAACTCTAACCAAGTAGGCTGATTTTTTTCCCCCCACACTGAGATATAAATAAAATTTACAATTAAAATGTAATGTTTTCTTTCTTTTTAAACTAACCACCACTGAGCTTTTAGACCACTGAGCCTTCTTGCATTTACATCCACCCAACTAAGGGGTCCAATAAAGTCTGACTTTTAAAATCTGCTTTCAGTAAGAAGACAGGGTGGGTTGTCCCCAGCTTTATTAATTGTCATCCACACCAAAAATGTGTTCAGACCCTGGCTGAGATCAGACCCTCTGCCTTCAATCTTTGCACACACAAAGGCTGCTCCTTGGGGTGCAGAGGGAAAGGAAGGAGAGCACAAGACAACCCAAGACCACTGATCAGTGGCGGCAAATACAAGAGCACAGGAGCACCTTGGCTTTGTCAGCCTTTTATAAAATCCATATTTCTGGTCAGGGAGACTGCACTTGGCTGGGCCCAAGCTGGACACAAGCCACATAACATCCACAGAGCACGTTACCAGCCATAAGACACAGACCCAGCTCCCCTAAACCTGGCACAGCAGCTGGAAAGAGGTGGTTGGAAAATAGAGGAAGAGAAACCCTGCACACGTGGATGTCCCTTCCTTGGGTATGTTTTGAGGGGAAACATGAAGGAATATCCAAATGGGTTTGGAAAGTCACATTTTGTCTGCACAACATAGAGGTGAAGCATAACCAAACTCCAACCCATCCCCTTCTCTATGGAATCTTTTCCTCCATGTAAACACAGGACAATTATTAAGGCTGGAAAAGATCTCTAAGGTCATCCAAGTCCAACCATCAGCCCAACCCCACCGTGCCATAAACCCTGTCCCCAGGTGCCACATTTACACCCTTTCTAAACCCCTCCAGGGATGGAGACTCCCCCACTGCCATGGGCAGCCCCTGCCAGGGCTTCATCACACTTGCAGCACAGAAATTTTTCCTAATTTCAAATCTAAGCTTCCCCTGGTACAACTGGAGGCCATTTCCTCTCATGCTGTCACATTCCAGATACAAAGGGTGGAATGTAAGGGTTTTCTGATAGAAAAAAAACAATTGGTTTTACAGAATCTCAAGAGAAAAAGAAATTATTTCATGACAACAAACAATCCTTTTAGCTTCAAGGAATTATTGAATTATAATTAAAAACTAGAAAAGCTGAGAGAGGGGAGATTGAGATGAGATCTTGGGAAGAAATGTTTTGCTGTGAGGGTGGGGAGGCCCTGGCCCAGGTTGCCCAGAGAAGCTGTGGCTGCTCCATCCCTGGAGGTGTTCAAGGCCAGGTTGGATGGGGCTTTGAGCCCCCTGATCCAGTGGGAGGAGTCCCTGCCCATGGCAGGGGGTGGGAAATGGATGAGCTTTGAGGTCCCTTTCAACCCAAACAATTCCATGATTCTAAAAGGTATTTTGAACTCTAGGTAAGAGAAAATACCATGTGCTGGTGGCTGCACAGGAAGAGTTGTTTCCTTGTTCCTTAGCACCTTAAAAACTGGCAATTAACAGATCAGTATACAAACATGATCAAACTTGACAGGTAGAGCTAAAATACAGTAATAACACCAACAGAAAAATGCAAGAAGCAAGAAGAACAGTAATATTTACAGAAAGCAGAAACAGCAGGTAAATATTTTCATACAATATAGACTGTATGCATTTTAAGTGTTTTCATTGTTACTCTCAATGTAATTATTTGCACTGAGCAGAATGTAATGGGTCTTGGAAGAAGGCATTGTGTGAACAATAAATATGCCATCCACTAGAAAAAGGTTAAATATGAAGTTGTAAGATATCCTGGCAGACAAAAATGTGTTGGAGTCAATGAGATGGTGCTGCTCAGTGCACTCAGAGGCAGTTCTAGCTCACCCTTTAGCAAACATCTGTGTATATCAATACTTCATGATATTATGGTCACTTCCCAAAGCATTATATCAAGGTTGGGGGGTTGTTATCCCTCGCACGTTGCTGACACAGCAAAGAGCTCATTCTCCAGCCAAATGGCATAAGGAGACAGATGGGGAGAGGGGGGAAGATTCTGCAGGAAAGCAAATCAAGAAGGATCACTTGCAGACTGCAAAGCCTGCGGTTTGGTTTATTGTTTTGAGTTTGTTGACCTTAAAAGAAAGGGGGAGGAAAGGAGTGAACTGGAAAAAAGTTTCCTGCCTGGCAAGCAGAGCTTGGTGGGAAAGTGCCCAAAATGGGCCTTAGGAAAAAAAGATGTAGAATCATAGAATGGTTTGGGTTGGAAGGGACCTCACAGCCCATCCAGTCCCACCCCCCTGCCATGGGCAGGGACACCTCCCACTGGATCAGGGGGCTCCAAGCCCCATCCAACCTGGCCTTGAACACCTCCAGGGATGGGGCAGCCACAGCTTCTCTGGGCAACCTGGGCCAGGGCCTCCCCACCCTCACAGCAAAACATTTCTTCCCAAAATCTCATCTCAATCTCCCTTCTTCCATCTGAAAACCTCCCCCCTCATCATATAATGCTGGAAATAGGGTCATTTGATTGGCTACCTCAATGCTTTCAACTGAGCTCTTCCAAAATTCAGTTATAGGGCAGAATGACACTAGAATAGGCAGTGAAATATCACAGCAACATACTTCCCTCAGTAACTATTATACCAGCTAAAACCCATTGCCTGAATAACAGGATTGTTGAATCCACATTCCAATAGCATAACAGGCTCATCTTGTGAAAATGCTCTTTTTCTTTAGGTAGTTTTTGTTGTTATTTCACTTTTTAAGAGCAGGAGAAAATTTGAAAGCAAGCCTCGAAACTGAAAATATTTTGATTTCCTCTTTGCTTTCTGTTGAAGTAGAAGAGGATTTAGCTCAGCATTTTTTTTTACGAGGCCATGACCAAACAGACACAATTGGTATTATATGTTTCTGTAGGCAATGTGTCACAAAAAGCTTTGCTGCTGATTCAGTGATGTTACCCATGAGCACAGTAATAAAAGCGTGAGTGAGCACACGCAGAGGCACCTAAAAACAGGAGAGCAAAGCAATTCTGAGGAGCAGCCACACAACTCAGAGTCAATCTCCTTTCACCTTATGGCTCATTAGGAAAGAGGTTTTTCTGTGCCTGAACCAGGATCTGAGATTAGCTTTCAATTACCCAGTGCACATGTTAAACCCTTCCCCCAATGACCTCCACCACCTCTTTCCCGTTTGCCCCACAGTCGATAAGGGATAGAGCTCTTCCCCAAACTCCAGTGGAATAGAGCAGTAATTCAAGGTAATAACACCAACCTGCCCATAATGCTTGGGAAAAGGACATGTTTTCTTGCCCTCTCTTATAATTTCACCCCTTCCCAAGCTGAGCTTTCTTTAGTTGCCCAATTCCACCTCAGCTCACTAATGATTATTATCTCCTCTAGCAATAAACAGAAAGACTCCGGCTTGATTCTGGAAGGGTATTTATTACCCTGGGTGCCCTTTGATCCTGTTTAGTCTAATTGAGCCTGGCACACAGCTCCAGGTTGCTAATGTATTTCTACCATAAACTATATTTGCAGACAGATGGAAGTTACATGATTGCCTCCTTTCACTGCTATTAGAGAAGCAGTCAGCTCCTTACTTTTACTTACAATTTAATTACAAGGCATATGGAAACGTCAAGAGCACTGAAACCAAAGCCCTTGCTCAGATTTCAGTGCTCATTCTTTCGCCTTCAAGTCACCCTTTCTCTGCTTTACAAAGGCTCAGGTAACTCCTAAAACCACCTCTTCAGCAGCACTGGGGAACAAGGAGATCCCTTTGCAAGCCATACTGGGATGGGTTGCTAAGTTGCTCCCAGTTTGTGTGAATTCCACCCAGCAGGTCGTAAAATATCCATGTTTGCACTTTTACAGGGCAAAGAAGAGGCAACAGCTGATCCCCATTCCCAGAAGATCCTTCCCTAAGAGGAGCAGCTCAGCCTGATGTGTCCCAGCTGTCATTAGACCAGTTAGCTTGGGCAATGCTCTTCGCATAGCTGGAGGTACTTAGACTTCATCAGCTAATCACCTGAGCATTTATTCAACAACAGCTCTCCAAAATGTCAGAGACCTACTAAAAATCGAGATGCTGCAACTCCTGCCTGCTTTTAAATATCAAGATGCCATTAGCTGTGCTCATTGCCCTCTAGGAAGCAAACCCAGAGAACAATAGCAATTCCTGGACTCTTTGTAGCTGTCTTTCCTCTCTCTCCTCTCCAGATGTCCATGGGGGGGAAGACACTGCTCTCGAGGGCCCCTGCTCTCTAAAGCAGGCTTCAAGGAACACTGGACCCAGAAGGGCTGGATGAGGGATGCCTTCTAACCATTGTATTTCTCAACATGCTTTTCACCCCACAGCAAGCTGCACATTAGCTGTGGTCAAGACACAAATAGCTTCTGGCTGGGTTAGGTGCTCCTGGTGCACTGAAAAGCTGAGACTGGAAGACCTCCTTTCCTGATAGTGATGGCATCATCCACTGACCTTATAAAAAACACCCAGAAGAGGGTGGCACAGCCCCAATCTGAGGGCTCAGGGTGCAGCTCTGACAGACAGCAATAGCCCTCACTAAAGGGAGTCCATTAAAATAAGCTGCACTGCAGCTCAACCTTTTCCACTGCCTCATTATCTGAAGCACGTTGGGTTTATTTTACTGTTTTCAGATTGAATCCACAATAAAACAAACCTGAGTGGAAACAAACTGAAGAGAACAGGGGAGGGGGAAGGGGAGGATGGAAACATGACATTCATTTCCCCCCACTCTCCAAAAGACATCTGACAATTGCTGTTGCTGAGTAAGTGACAGTCGTATTCAGGGGATAATTGAATCCCTGTCAATTAGGCAGAACAGGCAGATCAAACCTACAATAAGATTCTCATAAAAGCATAAGAAATGAAAAGAATAGACAATGAAAGCAAACAAGTTGTACAGTGCTCTAAAGCACTCTTGGTCTGACCTGCCCCAAGACTGAGGAGTATCCTGCTGTGTGAAAGCACAGACACAAACCTTTTGGAAAGCAATTGACCATTGCCATCAGTGTCCTGTGGCTTGGAATCGCTTCTGTGGTCCCACAGAACTTATGCATCTCATGCAGGGCCCTCTATAAAGTATTCAAAGCCCCTTCCAACCTGGCCTTGAACACCACCAGGGATGGGGGTGTCCCCCACCCTCACAGCAAAACATTTCTTTCCAAGATCTCATCTCAATCTCCCCTCTTTCAGCTGAAAATCCTTCATCCTATCCCTGCACTCCCTGATCAAGAGCCCCTCCCCAGCTTTCCTGGAGCCCCTTTCAGTCCTGGGAGGCTGCTCTGAGGTCTCCCCAGAACCTTTTCTTCTCCAGGCTGAACAACCCCAACTCTCTCAGCCTGTCCATGCTGGACTCTCAATAGCCATGAGTCACCACTTGCATTTCTCAGCTTTTGGGATTTTTTTCTACTCCTTGCTTTTTTTAAGTGTTTGTCTCCTTTAAATGTTTTTCTCCAGAAAAACCCACCTCTTTTTCTCCCTCGCTTGCACTTTTTCTCCTTTGCTTTCCTCCCCCCTAACAGAAGCCTATACTTCTCTCAATTTCCATTCTCTGTTTCACTGAGTTCAATTTAATTTAAACCAAATTGCTTTATTGGTGCCACTGAAAGACAAGGCTTGCAAAAGCCATTATAAACACATACAGTGCACATTATGTAAAAAATATTTAAGGAAGGAATACTCCAGCAAATAGAATCAATATATTCCACATAAAGCACTACCAGGAATGGAAAAAAAAAAAAAGGAGCTCAAGTCAAACTCTTGTTAAGTGCACCACAAGCCTACTCAAAATTCAGAGCTGATAACATGTTAGCACATAATCAGCAGCATTCCAGTTCCCACTGCTGCGCTCACCCTGGCTCCCATGCCCCGACTCGAGCAGCAGCCTTCCACAAATCAATGTTCTCTTGCTATTTCAAGGATTCCAGGGCTGAGAACTAGAGCTGTTTTCCTTTGGATCTCTTCTGGCAGCACTGCTGCTGATAAAACTATAGATCTCCATAGCTGTCACTTCTGAATCACATTTCAGAGACGTAGCAAGGCAGGCGCTGAGTGGGGAGAAGGCATTTACATAGTAATTTTACCCCCAAAGAGGGGAATAAATCTATGGCCATTTTTAGAAGGCAGCCTTCCCTCAGTCTTGCCTCCAAACATGTTGCCTTGTTTCAGTCTTCTCTATAAATAGTTATTAGACACAAAGGGACATCGGTGGCAACAGACTCACACTCAGAAGAATAAGTAGATCCTTAATTCCAGCCTAGGAATTATGCACTTCCACCCATCCTGAAGGAGTCCTGAGTGTGTCCCCTCACTCATTTTTTAGCAAAACCCTTCTTTTTAGCTCATCACCCAGCCAGTAAACCTTTGCCTTCAGAAAGTCACTTAGGAGCAAACTGTATGAAATGTGGCACCACTCAGGAAAGGAAAGCTTGGCACCTGGTCCCCAGCAGCCAAGGATGAGGTTTCAAAAGCTAAAAGTATCTGAAGTCAGGGTAAATGGACAGATAAGAGCTACAACCAATCTGGAGGCTGGATTAATTAACACAGGGCACGGTGGTTTCTCTACAATGAGCCTGGGAGGGACAGAGCCAGCTACCCTCAGCACAGGGGGTTTCTGCTGCTTGCTAACTCCTTCCCCAGTTCCCATTTCTGCACTCCAAACACAGCAGTGCCAATGGTCCCTTCTTGCCCCATTTCTCCACCAGGCCAGTCTTGCTTTGAGACACAAACCCATTGTTTTTGTTTCTCCCTTGTGACTGGTGTTGGATTATCAGCTCATTTTTTTGACAACTCCTGGATGCCCCAAGAATCCCAACACAGAAAAAAAACCCTCTCTTGCCTCTCTGAGAAGAAATTAAGTTTTCTCTGAGGAAACAATCACTCAGAGCGCGTTCCACTTACTGGAGAGATTAAGAGGCCTCTGCTAATAGTTTGCTTTCTAGAACCAAGCACATCAGCACTGCCTCCCTGCCTTGCTCAGCCAAACAGCACTTCTGGGGCTGCCTGCAAATTGCACAGCTTTTAAAGGCACCTTCAATTCCAGATCATGAGAAACACAAGGGCATTTGGTTTTCCATCCTCTGTATACCTTCCTTTACTGAGAGAGTGGTCAAGCAGTGGGAAGTGGTGGAGTCTCCATCCCTGAAGGGATGCACCAACATGTAGATGTGGCACTTTGGGACATGGCTTAGTAGACACAGTGGTCCTGGGCTGACAGTTGGATTTGATTATCTTGGAGGCCTTTTCCAACCTTAACAATTCTATTTTGCAGACAAGAGATAATCCAAGTGAGGAGATGATGCTGGAAACAAATGGAAAGTTCCTGTCTTTGCACGTCCCCTTGTAACTATTCTCACTCTACTCAAGCCAGATGAGAGTGGACTTCAAGGAGAACCTTCCCAAGGGTGTGAGACAGCTGTGAGTGGGCAGAACAACCCTTTCAGCTCCAAGCTGTGAATTTACATCCTCCCCATTTAACTCATCTGTATCAGTATTCACACTCAACTCATCACCACAGTGGTCAAACAGCTTAAGCTCTGAATTGCCAACAATCCAGAAACATTTTGGCTTCCCATCCAAAAACAAGCAGGAGTTTTTGACTTGACTATCTTCAATCCTTCTCTTAAAAAGCTTTCACAGTAAGATAAGAGGAGGAAGAATTTTGCCAAGGCTTGTGGAGGATGCCCATGTAAACAAGACCAGAACATAATGGGATGTCTCTGCATCTCCCTGCAGGCTGCTGGGCACATGCCAATACTACTCATTTTCACAGTCCAACCAAAAGAAAGCAAAGAAGGAGAGAGGGTTCCTCCCTCCTCATCCTGGGAATTAAAGTGCATCCCAGATGTTCCCATGAGAGACTCCATGGTCTGGGAATTAAGTGTCAGAGGAGCATCTTCTGAGCTCACAATCCCTTCCAAGCACCTTGAGTCCCAGTAAAGTTACAGCCTCTGGTTCATGAAAGAATCCCCTGTAAAGAATCCCAACCAGAAACACCACAGATGCTTCACAAGAACAAAGACTGTCCCACTCAGGGACTATTTGCCAAATCTCCATCCCAGGCAGACCATTGCAGTTTGTTTTCAGCCAGACCTCTAAGTTTTATTATAAATTACCACTTGCCAACTGTGACCTGGTACTTACAGATGCCATGATTTCAGGACAGAATTCTCTCCTTCGGGGGAAAAAAAGAGCACCACAAACTATAATCATTTTTTCAGCTCTATAATGGAGTAATCATTATTAATAGAGATAGTTATCTCCTCCTCTGGCTCATGTGTCCTTAACAGCTGATAAAATGCTTGTAAAATAGTTTCCTATTCAGTATATACTGATTGCTTTTCTTCTGAAACATGCTATTTCTCAGAGCTATCGCTGTGTGGGACTCATTACCCAGAAGGCTTTGGTCATTGACAAATCTTGTAGACCCTGCATTGCCTTCAACGAAGGTTTGCAATGTAGCTTTTGTCTGCACTTTTCTATACCTCTATTAGTTTCTTACTGTTCTCCCCTTAGAAGCCTCCAAATAAAAATGAATTTCCCTGCATAAGGCAAAGAAAGCAAGCCTAGAAAGGCTCCAAATGAAATTATGGCTGATGCTTTTATTTTAAACAGCGTCTTAGTGGCTGCTTTTAACAGACTGATTTCTCAGCACCTGGCTGGGCACTACAGAACACTGCTTTGAAAAGGAGAGAGGTCACAGACCCATCCAACCCCACCACTGGGGCTCTCTCCATTAGTCTAAGCTTTCCCAGGACTCTCTACTCCCCACTGAATTCCTCATCCCTTACCCTCCAAGGCAATAGACACCTGCACCAGTTAATCTTTGAGGTGAGGACAGCGCCCACCCCATTCCTCAGCTCCTCACCAAGGTGCAGATTGATGCACCCACTGGTGTCCATCAAGGACCCAGCACACTTTTCCCATAGTCCCCCCCATCCCAGAGCAGTCAGACCACAGCTGGCCAAGGTCAGCCCACCCCAACCCTCAACAGTTACAAAAGAGAGAGAGGGGGAGCAGCAAATCACTAAAAGTGATGCTCATCATTTCAACACCTTCCTTGGATGGAAGAGGAATGCACAGCTCATTGGTCAGATACAAAACCCTTCTGTGTTATGATTAAGGGATGGTAATAGTAGATATTTGGCAATATAAATGCTGAACAGGTCACCATGCCCTGTAAGTAACTGTTCAAACTGACATATAAATTATAGCCCTGCTTGCTCCCTTCCTTTGTCCTCAAACAGGCTAAGGAGCACCCAGCAGTTCTGATGACCACCTGAGACATCACAGTAAGATGAGATTGTTGAGCAAGGAATAATTGAAGTGAAATATCCATGAGGAAGAAAGGAGATGGGTTGGAGTTAGGAAAAGAGCTATCCTTGTGTTTGAAGAGCCATGCTTCCCCTTTAATCAGGAGGGTAAAAATTGTTTTGTGACTGGAGGGAGTGGGATTTAGAAGGAGGCTGGAACATCCAACTGTTTTTTTACTGCTGCCACATAAGAGCACCAAGATCCTTTCCCTTCCAGTGTTTAAGGATTGGGATATTGAGAAAGATACTGAAAGAGAAACAGCAGAACTCGACAGATTGTGTTTGCCCTTCCTCCTCTTACTGCTGTTAATGACTCTGTAAACCAGGAATCCAGCTCAACGAGGTACAGGGTCACCACAAGGAGAGGTGCAGAAAGGCCACTTGAGGGCTGTGTTCAACAGACAGCACCAGGGACCACAGGCTGAATACAGTCAGGATGCTTTGTGGGCATCACCCAAGACAGAGGCAGGATGAGGATGCAGAGAGGTTGAAATACAGCAGGATATGGTGAGTGATGGTTTCTTTTCAGAGCCAAGTCCCCTGGAGGCAGGATGCTCGCACAGAGCAGAGCACACCAGCAGAACAGGTCACTCTAATAAGTCTAAAAAGCCAGCAAGGTGCTCATTACTTAGAAAAACCTTTGCTTCTCAGTATTTTGCTGTCTGAAATAGAACCTTAGAGAGGTTTGGGTTGGAAAGGACCTCAAAGCCCATCCAGTTTCACCCCCTGCCATGGGCAGGGACACCTCCCACTGGATCAGGGGCTCAGAGGTCCATCCAACCTGGCCTTGAACACCTCCAGGGATGGGGCAGCCACCACTGCTCTGGACAACCTGGGCCAGGGCCTCCCCACCCTCACAGGAAAACATTTCTTCCTAAGATTTCATCTCAATCTCCCCTCTTTCAGCCCAAAACCATTCCCCCCTCATCCTGTCCCTGCACTATCTGATCAAGAGACCCTCCCCAGCTTTCCTGGAGCCCCTTTCAGTACTTAACTCTCCTTCTCCCCTGCAAATGCTGACTGGCACCAACATATTTTCAGCTTTGTGACCCCAGAATAGCAATATCATTTCATTCTGCATATAAAGCAGGGACTAGATCTCTCCCTCCCTCTATCCCACGAGGCAGATAGCTCCTAGACTACCTGCAGCAGGAGGCACCTACAATTTTTCAAGTACTGCCTGTCAAGAGCACTTAGATGAAAGGCCAAAGCCACAAGTTCTGTACCTCCAGTGGAGAAAGCACTGCATATCACAGCATTAATGCCATGATCTGAGATTTGTTTACTGTCTGGCCAGAGAAAAGCAGGACAACCTGTAGCAACAAATGCACTCTGGTGCTGCAGCACAGAGCCCTGTAAATTGTCAGCTATCTTCATCCCTTCTTCCAGCAGGGAAACCAAAGTAATGGCTCCAGAGAGCACGCTGTGAGACAGCCTGAATCCCTAAGAGAATGAACAAGCTGGAAGATGTCTCCCCTCCTTCTCACATCACCCACACCATCAACTTCCCCCTTCACTACTGAAAGCAGGAGATGGAGGCCATGTGACACCCACCAGACAGGATTGTGATAGGTGACAATTCTGTGATGCAGGATTTCATCTCAAATCAAGCCCCACATGATTTGTGGCTTCTGCAGAGCTACCAAATTCCAAGAACCACGCTACAAGACAAGTCTCAGAGAAGGTGATGCTCAGTATCTTGTTGAAATATGCAGAAAAGTATTTCCTTCCAAAATAAAGATGTAGGACAGTGTTTTCTGTCACCTGGGGGTGTGTGAAATGCACCCTCTCCAGAGAATGAGTTACTCTGTAGTAACTAAACAGGAAAAACCACAAGGTCTGGTGCATTCATTAAGAGAAATCCCTGCTAAGGGTGCTTCCATAAAGCAGCTCATCCAGTTTCTAACTCCTCACTGGAGCTGCACTTTAAACAAAGCTCCAATCCTAAAAAATAAGAGAAAAATACACCCTCTGATGTTATCAGCTCCTTTTCACTTGTACTCAATTTCCTTTTGGCTCCTTTAGAACACCTGGTACCCCATGAACTAATTGAAGATCATTTTGAATCCTAAGCATTACCAACTGCATTGTGTTTATCACCTCTTTTCTCCCCGGCCCTTGGAATCTCCAAACTGTTTAATTAGCACTAAGAAGCATTTCCTTAAAGGCATTCAAGCATACAATTCCTGTTAAAATCAAATAACCACAATATCTTTGCAAATCTGGCCTCAACTCTTATGTTTCAGAGGCAGAAAATGGAGAAGTTCTCTACCAAGGAAATTGCTGTCATCCATAAGAACACCAAATCCTTGCTATCCAAACAAATAACCTAAGACTAGGCAACAAAATAAGGCAATTAAAGATAATGACCCAGCATTTATCCTTTCCTCTGAAGCTCATTGAAATAACCAGCATTATGTTGAAGGTATATTTAGCTTTTGGAGGGGCAGAGCAGGAAAGGGACTGGACTGTTATATCCCAATTATCTCCTTCCAAGCTCTGAAAGGAGTTCTTTGGTGGAGACCGATGTAATAAAGCGAATTGATAGCAAAGGCAAAGCAGTGAATGAAAGCGTTATTCAGCCATCCTGTCCTCAGTCTGGATCCGTGGTCTCTCAAGATGCTTTTATTGTCTGCAGGTTTTACCACAATAGGGATGGTAAGAGGCAATCTGCCCCGAAACAAAAAGCAAAATGATGGGCACAAAAGGAAAAGAAAAACAAGCCTCCTGGCCATACAACTGCTCCTCTGAGGAACAGAACCTTCCAGATCCCAAGTGCTTGGAGATCTCTCTATGCTCAACCACTCCACTAAACCAGGGACCAGTTCAAGACAAACACAGCAAGAGGCCTGCTAAGAATAATGATAAATACTGAGCCTTTCTGTCAACTGGCATTCCACAGAGGTGCTTTTAGTTCACAGATCCACAAGTTTTTGCTTTGCTTCTGTTCCAAATTTATACTTTTCAGCATAACTTGGAGCAATCTGGAAAGAATAAGGCTTCCTCGGGGATATTTTGCAACTGCCACTTAAGCTCAGTCTGTCTTTATAGTCACTGTCATCTAAACTGTGAATATATTATGGTTTTTTCCCCAACTTTCCAATTTTATCATCTACCCTCAGCATGATATTTGTGTGCAATATTGCCTAGATGAGAACCTGGGCTCTTTATTTATTTATTTCTCCTTCAGGAACTTCACCTTAATGTGTTATAATACAAAACATAACAGCCATTACTGGGTTGAATAGGAAAGTTAATATTTCATTTTCTGTGGTTTATATCCTGATGGCTTCCTCCTAACATCAGAGGTAATTCTCACATCTTTCACTGCAAAATGTAATGGGGTGGAAAGACATTCCCCAGCTCCAAAATCACTATTGTGGCTGAGACACAGATGGAATAGGGACTTGTAGAAATGCATTGGTGGCATCTCCTCTGGACAGACTTCCAGCAATTTATAGGAGATACCAATGCATTTGTCAAGGGAGACAACACCAGACAATTTGCTTTTTCTTTTGTTTGTTCACAACACAAATGAGAGGGGAAAAAAAGGAATGGATGCAGTTACCGAGATACAATCTTTAAGTTAGTGGTGTGGAAAATTGCACTGATACTTCCCGAGTAAAATGATCAACTTTATTGAACAGCAGCAAAAGCTGAACATTTGCATGAGGCTTTTAAAAAAAGAAATCTTCATCTTCTCCAACAAGTAGAACAGGAAGTAGAGCAATTTTCTCTGGATGTTCGCCAAGGCATAAGAACTTAATTGGAGACCAATTTATTTTTGGGGCAGAGGAGAACGCATTGATCAAGAGTTTACATAGAAATAAGAGATGTAAAACTGGAGACAAATTGAACTGAACATGCTTTGAAGAAGGGAATTTAATGGCTTAGAGGTCTGCAGCATGTCCTACAGTCACTGCAGTGCTAACTAACTCACATTGACCAGGGAATACAAGACTGCTCTCTGGCACCCAAAGACAGGACCCAAGGGAACAGCAGAAAGATGCCAGGGGAGGGTTGGGTTGGACATCAGGAAAAGGTTCTTCCCCCAGAGGGTGGTGAAGCACTGGAACAGCTCCCCAGGGAAGCAGTCACAGCCTGACAACATTCCAGAAGCACTTGGCCAACACCCTCAACCACAGTGAGTGTTGGGAGTGTTCTGTGCAGGGAACAGGAGATGGACTCTCAATGGTCCTTGTGGATCCCTTCCAACTCAGGTCACTATAATTCTATAATTACACCAAATATGACCAATTGAAATGACTCAGATGACCTCACTTTCTTTGTGCCAGTCTACACAAACTCCCCCTACAACCAACAATATCAATGGCACATCCAAATTCAAATTAATACAGAAAAATAATTAGAAGATTAATCAGATATTTGGGGTCCCACAAATACAGACCAGCCAAGCAGCCCAGAAGCAGCTGAAGGATATATAGGTCCATCACTAGAAAGAGAAAATCTCCCCACCATAAACAATCTTGAACTATTAGGTGAAGTCTAAATAGGCTCCTAGATAGCAATAAAACCTGACACTTGTTCTTCTGCCCGTGGAGAACTCGTGTGCATTGATTTCATGTTGCATAGTAGGGTTTGGGCAGACTCCTGCCCTGCTCAGCCCTCTTTGTTAATGCAGTATCTTAAGGTTTAAAGTATTATTTATTTACAAACAACCCTGCCTATAAACTTTTAACCCCATTGTCTTCATTGATTAAACTCTCAATACTGGCAGACCTGATTTGTCCTCGATTTTGAGATTCCAGAAGAAAATTCATTTCACTCCAAAAGAACACTTTCTCCCATGGTTCAGGCAGACTATTCTCAGCCCCACAGGATTCTCACTCAAGTAATCCTGTCTTTAATAAAACAACCACGTGGCTTTGGCAATGTCTGAGCCCAAAAGTTCCCTTTCCTTCCACGAACATCACAGGCTCAAAGAGATTTCTTTTGTGATTGTGTGCATGCAAGTCTACCCACGCTTCAAAAAGTTTTGCTGTTGGGCATCTGAAGTCTGTCAGACTGATTCCCAGAACCCTGGGACCACATGAACCTCACATTCTCCGTTAGATCTCATCTGTCTGGAACACTGTGGACAGAGATAAGCCTTTTTTCATTTAAAGAAAAAAGTAAAAGCACAGAGAAAGCCACAGCACTCCCAGGACTTTCATTATGATTCAAAGGCAGAGCTCCCTGCAACAGCCCTCAGCAGCACGGCTGGCATCCTGAGCAAGCCTCCACCACCAGTTAAAGGAAGCTCAGCCAAAGTGGGGAATAACACATAAATAATCCAGCAGTCACAACTTGCACCAATCAGCTGAAGTTTGTGTTTCCCAGCTCCCTTCCTGAGATCAGAAGCGGCTACACCGCACACCCCAACATGAAAGGTGGTGCTAGGGTCCTTCTTTTGAGCTTGAAAGACTCTCTCCAGCATTCCCCACTCCACCCCTCTTCTCACTTGCACCCCAAACCCCTCCCTTGTTCATTGATTCAATTATTCATAAAGCAGAGCTCTAATACTCCAGTTAATCTCCTCCATTCTTTTCTTAAGGTGAGCAACGAAGCCACAGCGATGCACGCGGTGTTGACTAAAGCATTGATCAGCCTCCAGTAGCTGCCCTCTCAAACTGGAAGAGTCAGTGCTGCCCAGTCCCTGCTCCATCCCAGGGCATCCAAGCTGCAGAGATGCTTTGGTCTGACTGACAGCCTCGTTCTGACTGCAAAAAACAGAGGCACAACTGTAGCAAGGTGGGTGCTGGGCTCTTCTCCCATGTAAGAAGTCATAGGATGAGAGGAAACAACCTCAAGTTGCACCAGGAAAGGTTTAGATTGGACATCAAGAAAAAATTTGTTACTGAAAGAGTGGTGAAGACAGCCCAGGGCAGTGGTGGAGTCTCCATCCCTGGAGGTGTTCAAGGCCAGGTTGGATGGGGCTTTGAGCCCCCCGATCCAGTGGGAGGTGTCCCTGCCCATGGGTGGGCTTTGAGGGTCCTTCCAACCCAACCCATCCCATGATCAGTGGTAAACACTCACAAAAAGCACACAGGAGGATAAGCCAAGTAACCTCACCCTGTATCCTCTCCCCACTCCGTGGCCACACACATCTGTGCAAGTGTGAAGAGACTTGTGCAAGGCAACAGAAGGCAATGGAGGCCTCTTTCAACATCCAGGTCTCTTTTCAAATCCAGACTCTAAGGAGGGGTCATAACACAATCAATTTTGGTCAGAACCTGCCCTGAAGATTTAAAGAGGTACAAGAAGGGAAAGCAAGGGAGGGATGCACTCAGCCCTCCCTTAAAGGCAACCACCAGTTGTGCTCTAAACCAACCCAATACCCAATGAAGACAACAAGGATTATTTGCTCCACTAGTGAGAGGCTGAGCTGGGCAGCTGTACACCTGCAACACACCTCTCCTCTTCCCTCCATCAGCACAGACCCCTCTCCTCCTTGCTGTAAGACAGGTTTTTTAAAGACACATGTGGCTGTGATTAACAAAGCCACTGGTTTCACATTCATTAAGGGGTGTTTGATCTGTTGAGTCCTGGATTCTGCAGCTTTCACATTTGCTACCTGTGACATCTGAGACGAGAGGAAGGAATCCAGCCCTGAAGCCAGCAAGGGCTGGGAGAAGCTGGGAGGGAAAGATACTTCATTATAAAATTAGAGGACAGAAAGTTATGATCATAATTTAGCTTAAAGCAGCAGGAGGAAGAATCTCTCAGGCAGTTATTTTTGACACCAAGGATGTTATCTCTTGCCCTCTGTGCTGCCTTTGTGCCTGTTCTCTAAGGAGAATTTAAAGAGGAGCTATAAAACAGGGAGAAAAGGGAAAAGAAGAGGAGGGACAGGGTTTCAGATCTCAAGTTAGTATTCCTAAGTATGTGTTGGCCTAAAAAGCTCAAGTATCAGAGCTGAGGACAGGCTCAGAGCCTGCTTCCCACCCAGAAAATGGTCTGTATTTTCCATTTGCTGAGGTGCCAGTGAAAACTTTCAGGATCTCACCTGTTGAGCACCTTGGATTCACACACAAAGGGGTGGAGGCTGTAATATCTAAGGAGACAATTCCAGTGTTCTGCTACCCTGAGAAGCTTCCAGTCTCAGCAACCTTCTTGATCCTCAGGGGCCACCAATCCAGAACCGAGAGCCTGTTTCTATCCCACATCCCTGGACATTTTGGTCAATGTGATGGGGTGGGCACAAAATCAGAAGCACCAAAAGTCCTGGTTCCCACTTTTGAGCTACTCTCAGCCTACTTTTTGTGCTTATCTAAAAGAAATACCTCTTATTGTGTTGGA
This sequence comes from Dromococcyx pavoninus, assembly GCA_033558185.1. Taxonomy (NCBI): domain Eukaryota; kingdom Metazoa; phylum Chordata; class Aves; order Cuculiformes; family Neomorphidae; genus Dromococcyx; species Dromococcyx pavoninus. The sequence goes on along the minus strand of JAUMJL010000633.1, from coordinate 334,467 downwards.
CAAAAAAGCACAAGCTTCTTCCCAACACTTGCCCAGAGAAGCTGTGAATGTTCCATCACTGGAGGTGTTCAAATCCAGGTTGGATGGGGCTTTGAGCAACCTGATCCAATGGAAAGCATTCCTGGATTGGAACTGGATGGGCTTTAAGGTCCTTTCCAACCCAAACCATCCCATAATGCTTCAATTTGTCTTTCTAATCCACTGCACAATCACCTGTTCCCAAGGACCCTGACAGGCAATGAGCAACTGCAGCTCCAACTGAGAGATGGAGGTTCCTGGTACCCTCCCTCCAGAGATGCTTTCCTGATCACCAAACAGCATCACTGGTTACTTTTGGACACAACACTGAGGGTTTCCTCAGCAAACCCAGCAGGGCTGAACACGAAGCACGTAAACACTTCATTTAGCAGCTTTCAAATCTGGAGCTGCAGGGCCCTTTTGGGAGAGGAATTCCTCCTGATATCACAAGATATCAGCTTTCAGATGATATCACAGGAGACAAGAACACACGAACCTGCAGAGGCTTCTGCATGGCAAACCCCCTCTCTTTTTGCCAGGTGCTGCCTTCAGAGTGATTTCAATACACAATATTAAATATTTGTCATCAAGCAAAGGAAAATCCTCAAACTTAGGGGCAGGGAGAATTCATAACATCAGTGACAATTTTTCATTTCTTCAGTTTCTCATCTCAGGTTCTGTCACCTACAGGGCTGAGATCAGGTCTCTGTGTGCCCACATATATATTTTCATCTAATCACTACTGAAAAGCAGCAAGGCTTTTCACATTCTTTAATGGAACAACTCATTCTGTTGGCCAGCCACACGCTATCTCTTTATCTCCTCCTGCTTTCAAGGGCAAAGAAGTCCACAGACATGGGCTACAGCCAGAATTCTGGAATACCTTTGAGCCAGCTCCTTGCACGCTCTGCTTTCTCACCTGTGAAAGACTACTGATAACACCTTCATGCCAGGGCAGGCTGCCTCCAGCCCAAGGGCATTGCCAGCCCTCAAAAAAGTCAAAACCCCATGGGAAAAAGTCTGCTTTTGAGGCACAGCTGGAGAGCTTTGGGAAATGCACCCGTGCTCCAGGATGTGGAGGGATAGAGGAGCACATATTCCAATGGTGTTCACAGTAGGTGCTGCTGAGAGTCCCTGTAACGAAGCAGAACTGCAACACCAGCCCTTGCAAAGCAAAGGCTCATTTTCAGACATGTTTTCAGGTCTATTTGTCCCTCACCTCTCAGGACAGGACACAATCTCTGCGCTTCCCAGGATGTCTGTTTGCTACAGCCCGACGCCTGTTGAATTTTGCATTGGAGTCTGAAGACAGGAGGCCTGAGCTGAATATGCTACAAAGTCAGAGCCAACTCCCTTCTTCAGTTCTCCAGGAACACACAAGTGAATGTTTCATTTAATTATACCATATTCTCCAAGGACTCTACCTCTCAACACTGAGGAGGCTTCCTGTGCATGCAAACACTCTTTAAATAGGAAAATCACCTTCAGTAAAAGCACACAGGTAAACACACACCAGTGCCTGTGTCCTGTCACAGACACCTCATACACACAGAGCCCCTTTCCTATCATTAACAAGTAGGTTCAAAGCATCCTGAACAAGAGGGAAACCCCCCAGGGTCTCCTGTGAAGTACAGGCAGAAGAACTTGCTGTCTTGCTGCAGCATCCTCAAGATCCTTACCCCAGGAGACAACTCCACTACACAGAGTATGGTGAATCCAAACACCTGGCCCTGCAGGGAGCTTTAGGTACAAAAAAAACCCCAGAGAAATAAGGCTCTGCTCTTTATCTTTCATGAAGGAGTGGGAAGAGAGGGATACACACCTGTGTCAGAAAAGAAATAAAGGGAAGAGCATCAACACTTGCATCACTGTAGGACCTACATTGTCTACCTGGAGCCTGAATGAAGTAAACAGCCAGGTACAAAACCCTTGAGAGCAGCTGTGTAACTAAGCAGGCAGAGAAGGATAATTGCATTTGTTTTGTATATAGAAGGGAACAATACAGGTGTCACACAGGAAGGTTTGTGGCAGGGATGGGATGTTTATCATCTCAAAATAGCTGAAAGCATTGACTGAGGGTTGTTTTTATACCCTCTGCTCCAGTGGAGTTCTGGCCTTTGGAAAGGCAAAGTAGGGAGGAGTAGCTTTTTGTAAACAGGATTTCATGTCAAACTGGTAAAAGTCAGCAATTCCTCCCTAGAAATGCAAGGAACACTTAGATAATCAGACAACTATCTCACTACATTAGGTAATTCTTCAAGGGTACAGTGAAGTTCCCTCAAGCACACAGGCTCCAAGCCACTGCTCAAAACCAATTCCTCAAGCTTCAACTGTCTGAAAACAAGCACAGAGCAGCTATGAAGGAGCAAATACAGGTGTTCACCTCCTCAGAGGCACTGCAGAGTGAAGGTTCCCTCATTGGTGGGCAGGAAAGAGGAATTCTAAGGGTGATTTACAAAACCTGTCAGGTGGATGAAGAACAGTCAGAAATAAGATATAGAAAGCAAATAAGGGAAATTGGGAACTGAAATTGAAGAGCTTGAAAAGGGAAACAGAGGCCCTTGAGCCTGACAGCCACGAGGCTAAATCCATAAATCTTGGCTCTCACTGAAGGATTTACCAGCCCAGGGACTCAGGGGACAGCAGGACACCAAGCTCTGTGCCTGCACTGCCTGTTGGGAGTCGTTCCCAGCCCTCCTTGGCCCCTACAAGGAGCCAAAGCCCTGCACATCCTTGTGTCCCACCTCTCCCAACAGGCACCAAGGCTTTCCCTGCCAGATGCTTCCACACCAGAGCTCTCTCACCAGGTTGTCAGTGCCACAACAGAGATGGATGGAGGAGCACAGAGGTGTGGAAGATGCAAGAGATTGTCACAGCCTCATCCCTGCTGGCACAGCCAGGGAAAAGAATCCTCAATCTTTCCACTCGTAGCATTCTGAATCTGAGCCTGTCTCCTCGAGAGAACAAGCTGTGAAGCAGAGAGTGTTCCTTCCTCCTCCTTCATTCATTTCAAATGTCAAACAAATTGAGGCCAGCTCTGAAGGGCTCAAACACAGGGCCTTTGGCAGCTCCAGAGTGCTGCCCTGCATCAGGTTGGATCTTAGCTTCTTGTTTTGTAAATAAGTCAAGAGCAGCTGGAATAATATACCTGTCAGACAGCAGTGAGCTTCCCATCTCCCTTGGCAGCAGCAGCTCACACGTTGCCTGCACCTTTTACAAGAGTCTGCCAGAAGGAATCAGTTCTTCAACCAGATGTTGATGTATAAACACCTTCTCTGGTGCTTTGGTATGTTCTAGCCACTGTCCATGGACCCAAGAGAGAGGCTTCACCTCCAGTCTTCACTTCCCATACTGGTCCCAGCCTTCCACTGTGAGATTTACCATAGGCAAATGCAAGTGGGTTGCCCAGCACCTTGATTTTATGACCCTACCTTCAGTTTAGGACTTTGTCAAACACCAATCAGTTCAGCTAGAAGTCTCCAATGCCAGGGGCCTGCCTGCTAGACAAAATCTCTGCCATGGGGAGTTTATTTTGGGGATAAGTTCTTTGCTTCCAAGAAGAAAGGTTGGAGAAAACCCATGTACCTGACCTATAGTGAGAAATAAAGAGTATTTTGGCTGATTTTTTGTAGTGGTCTCCATACTGACACATACAGACTCAGAAAATTGAAATTCATTAAAGAAAAATAATTAAAGAATAGGTATAGGGCTCTGCAAACAGAAATTCATTAAAGTTTGCAGAGCACTCTGATATTTTGACAGCTGTGTCATGGCAAAGCTCTTGTGGAAGTTCAGTGCTGTGCTGTAGTCAGTGCAGGCACTGGAGGCTGCATCATAAATAATGCATCCAGGCAGCTTGTGATGAGAGCAAAAAAGTGCTTGGCAATAGCCATGCTGTTAACACCATCACACACAGAGAGAGGCACCGGCCTCACAGAGCAAATTGTAGGTGTTTAAGGACATGGGCATGAGCTGGAAGAACTCAAATTATTTAAAGCAATCTCTATTCTGATGTTCCCAGCCTCTTGGAGGTCTGGCTGTTACCTCAATGTTCTCCTCTCAGAGAATAGAGTATAATGTTATACAGCTTGGATTTATTTGCTTCAGAGCTGCCATCCAGGCTCTCAGAGCCTGCTACAAACTTCACTGAATTAGGCTGAAGCCTCTGCTCTGACAGGGGGAGAGGGATCCTGACACCCCAAAGAGGGATGGAGAAACTCAACCTCAGGGGAGTCAATATTTGCTCAAGGTCACGAGTCATCTGTGTTAAAAGCAGAAATAGAAGGGACAGCATAACTCAAAATACACAGAGGACAAGCCTTTGGTGCTATAAATTGGGACAATTCTCTGCATGGCGGTAGAGCAAAGGTGCTTGATTTCACCTCCAGGATCAGCCCTTCACTTTCAGAGCCTTTTTGTCTCATTACTGACAACCACAGAGGTGCAGAAAAAGTGACACAGCAGCAGAACATTTGACACAAGATAAAGCCAAAGCACCTGGGGAGTGAAGTTCAAACACCAGCTGTGGGGTTGGGTGGCGGTCTGGTCACTGAGAGGGACTGCTCCATCCAGCAAGGAAGCAACTCTGACCTCTCTTGCACCACCAAGAGCAAAGCAGTTGAAAGATATAGTGGAAAGTCACATAAACCCAGGTTTGATTACTCTGTTAGGGAAAACCAGGCATTTCTACTTATCAATCCAATAAATAACAGCAAGAGTGAATTCAATGCCTTAACAGACTCCACTGGGTCAGCCCCACATTCCCTCCAATCCCTGCTTTATACAGTGGCCAGGAAAAAGAGCAAACACATCCAAGTCTTTCCTGATCTCTGCTTTAAGCATTGATTTATCAGACCATAATACTGAGGGTAATTGCATTAAAATTATTAAGACTTAAACCAAGACTTGGACCATTGAGCATAAGCTTAGCCAAATTATTTTTACTTCTCTTCAACTCACTGCACCATCTCATTTCCCAAGCTAAATGATCAGAAGTTTAGCAACTCTGCAGAAGGATTTTACAACACTCCCTCTCCCATAGGGCCACCCCTTCGCTGCCTGAGCTGCAAAACCACCCCCTGTAAATAGAAATGCTGTTACAACCCCCCCTGCTCTGCACAGGGGCTGCAAGCAATGTTTTACATCTTCATTAGGTGTCAGTGGCTGCAGACACAGCCAACCAGCAAAGCCATCATTGCAAGTGACACTGCTGGCTGAGTAAAAACACGAGCCAAAGCACTGACCAAACGTTCCCACTTTGTCAGGAAACAAAAATAAGTGTTGACAAATCAAAACACAAGAGCTGGGCTGCCTCAGAGATTCTTCACTGTTTTCCTCTTGTCTGGTTTTTGCTTTCTAATGTTGACACATGCAAAAAATAAAAAAGCCCTGCTGTGCCCAGATCTGGGAACACATCCCAGAGCCCGTGGAAGGTGCCAGCAGGCACTTGCCTGTCACCATGAGCCAGCAGAAGCCAGGACACAGAGCGAGGACAAGGCAGCAGGTCCTGCAGTCCCACACAGCTGCACTTTGAGCACCTGAAGCAGCTCTTTTCAGGGGCTGGCCTGGGCCCAGGGGGTGTCACCCTGCTTTTGGGCTACCTAGGTGGGACCTTGGGGGATTGGGTCCTCTGCAGAGCTTGACTCGAGCAGAAGAGTTGCTTTCCCCCTCAGCAGGAAAAGAGGCACCTGACAATGCAAACATTCCTCCCTGCCTTCCATCCACAGCCTCTCCCAACACCTCCTCACTTCTCACACTCCAAAGGAGCATCATGGGACACAAAAAGCAGCTCCTTGCCCCCAGATGACTCCACACGATGCAGAGAACTGGCCCCCAGACCCCAGCAATTTCCCAGATCATATCCTACCTGGCTCTATCACTCAGATGGCTGTGGCACCCTCCTGGCATGGTCTATTTTATCATGTCCCAGGAAATCAATGATCCCTCACCTTGTTAGGTTATTCTGTGCATGAGGATCCACACCCTGCTCAGAGAGAACTCACGAGGAAGCCCCAGAGGGTCCCAAATCCAGGAACATATCTGCCTCCACCTGGAGACCACGTCCCCCCCTCAGCAGATACAGGCACAGGCATCTGCCTAGAGGGGTAATTTTGAGCTGCCTTTATTTTTTTTAAGTACTCTAAAACTTCTCTTCCCAGCTCTGGGTTTTTCCAGAGCCATTCACTTTTTCAATTGATTATAAGCTCCATCTACTCCAGGTAAGCTGGATTTTGATGGTTGTTACTCATTGTTGAGATCACCTCAGCACACTGGGGACCCTGGAGTGGCTGAAGAGGTTGCAGAGAGAGAGGGATCTTTGTCTGGATGTAGACACTGACCAGAAGGTCTTCATTTGAGCACATCAGCAGGACTGACTCCTCAGTTAACCAAGGGAAGGAGGCGACTCTAAGGAGCAACACATCCCCATCCATGCCTCCACATGGACTCCCACCATCAGGCAGCAGATCCTACCTCATCCATTCCTCTTCATTGACTGAGGCAATACAGCTGAACAGATCAGATGTCACAAATGCTGCCTTTCTCAGCACAGTGCAAAGTTAATCTCAACCAAAACGTTTGTTTTGGCAACAGAAAGCAGGGTCCTGCAAACAACAACCTCCCCCACCTTTCATTTCACACTGCAGCTGTGCAGACCTGAGGGGGAAGGATTTAGATCACACTGCCTAGCAAGGCCTTACCTCTGGTGAGATTGCTTTTGGCTGCAAGCACAGCAATACATTTGCAAAACCACTACACCACCCTGAGATGCCATCTGACTCCCATTTAGGGAGGTTTGCTGCAGAGCTCCCCTTTTTTTGCAGATATATGAGAAAACAATCCAAAGTGGGAGGACTGCAAGGAAAATGTTCTGTCTCTCACGAGTGAGTCTGGGTTGTGAGTCAGGCTGAGACAGTAAAATAGAACAGAGAATAGGAAAACACAGAGAACAGAAGCTGTGGCTGCCCCATCCCTGGAGGTGTTCAAGGCCAGGTCAGATGGGGTTTGGAGCCCCCTGATCCAGTGGGAGGTGTCCCTGCCCATGGCAGGGGGGAGAAGTGGATGGGCTTTCAGGTCCCTTTCCAACCCAAACCATTCCATGATTCCAAAATGAGCAACACCTCTTCCTCCCCAGAGCTGGTGACATTTCAGTGTTACAGAGAACAGTTTGTGAATCTTAGTTTAGTATTTAAACCACCTGACACCAAGAATAAGAGTCTTGTGTTCATAAAGACATCTGTTCTGGAGATCTTGTGATGATGGGCTTTGCCATTTGCCATCTCCTCCACTGGAGAGCCTTCCTTCTGATGGGGAAAAGAGGCTGTGAGCCCCTGATCCAGTGGGAGGTGTCCCTGCCCATGGCGAGGGGGTTGGAACTGGATGGGCTTTGAGGTCCCTTCCAACCCAAACCATTCTACAACTACAGCATAGAGGCACTTTGATGCTTTATCAGGACAGTGGCACCCTGCAACCTCTCCCCCAGCACAGATACCACAGGATCTCTCTTGCTGAGCCCCCAGACTCACAGGAATCCAACACCTGAAGCCTCCTGCCCTGCACTAAACCCAGCTGAGATGAGCTAATGGTGCAGAAGTTATGGGCAGCATGTACGCAGACACTGATTACACACGCCTCATTTCTTTAAGAAACTAAGCTAAAAAGGGGCAATAAAAAGCTCTACAGCCTTCCACATTGCAAGGTTTAATAAGCCCTGCATTCTAAACATCACAGAAATCTGCTTAGATCCTTTTTCCTCCCATCTTCTGCAGGTTCAACACCAGAAGTCAGCTGTCTCTTCAGACCATTTCCCTCGTCCACAAAAGGAAAATATCTGGAGTAGTGACTGCTGGAGAAACTATTCCATCCCAAAGGGCACAACGACAGCAGGTTTTTATTCCAGAATAAAAACCACTCCAAAGTAATTAGCATCCTTCCAAAGAGAAGTAATTATGCTACAGTAAAGTCACTTATGTTCCAGAAGAGCATGTCCATGTAAACAACTGTTCAGGAAGGCTTCTGGCTGAACAGTTTATTCTGCAATAGCTGTTCCAGTCGGTCCCAGGAAATGGCAGTGAGAATCATGGAATGGGTTGGATTGGAAGGGAACTCACAGCCCATCCAGTTCCACCCCCCTGCCATGGGCAGGGACACCTCCCACTGGATCAGGGGGCTCAAAGCCCCATCCAACCTGGCCTTGAACACCTCCAGGGATGGGGCAGCCACAGCTTCTCTGGGCAACCTGGGCCAGGGCCTCCCCACCCTCACAGCAAAACATTTCTTCCCAAGATCTCATCTCAGCCTCCCTCTTTCAGCTCAAAACCATGTCCCCTCATGCCATCACTACATTCCCTCAATTTCCTCTCCTACAGGGAGGGGAAAAAAAGATTAGGAAAGCTTGTTTCTTAGGAGATGTTTGTACCAATTTCAACCAATTTGACAGATGCATCAATTTAAGGGACACTAATTTTTTAAGTTTTATAACTGCTGGCAGAAATTAGAGGAGCAAGGTCAAACGTGGTCCTTTTGCCCCTACAGAAAAGGCAACAACTACACTCAGCTACATTATGAGCTGTCAGAGCATCCACAGGGAAAAGTGGTTTTATGAACTCTCCAACCATGCACAAAGCTTCAGAAGTGCACGTTTTATTAGACACCAGAGACTCCAACATAAATCACAAGTCTGAAGGAAAGCTGGCTGCATTAGTTTTCCAGCTCCTAGAACTGCTTGTTCAACAATAAAAAGGACGTGGAAGGCAACTAATATTTGACTACATAACTACACGTAACCAGGAGCAAAGAGCTCTTCCCTGTCATCCGGCTCACGGTGCAGAACAGTGGTGTCAACACCAGCAATTTCCACAGATTCATCACAGAATCATGGAATGGTTTGGGTTGGAAAGGACCTCAAAGCCCACCCAGTTCCACCCCGTGCCATGGGCAGGGACACCTCCCACTGAATCAGGGGGGCTCAAAGCCCCATCCAACCTGGCCTTGAACACCTCCAGGGATGGGGCAGCCACAGCTTCTCTGGGCAACCTGGGCCAGGGCCTCCCCACCCTCACAGGAAAACATTTCTTCCCAAGATCTCATCTCAATCTCCCCTCTTTCACCCTAAAATCCCCTCATCCTCTCCCTGCACTCCCATCAAGAGCCCCTCCCCAGCTTTCCTGGAGCCCATTTCAGTCCTGGGAGGCTGCTCTAAGGTCTCCCCAGATCCTTCTCTTCTCCAGGCTGAACAACCCCAACTCTCTCAGCCTGTCCTCATACAGGAGGTGCTCCAGCCCTTGGATCATCTATTTACACTGATACAGGAGGTGGGGAGCATCTCCCAGTATTGTCTACTTGCCAAACAGACTCTGAACTGAAGGTGGCAGAAGGGTTAATCAAGACCAGAGTGGCCTGGGATGATTTTACTGTGGGCTGGTGTGTACTTTAAGTGTACCAATCTATCTTTGGAGCTCCTTAGCATATTTGCTCAGCTTATTTGCATACACAAATATAAACTGTACTCTCCAAAAATTGCTCAAGCAGAGTCTGGAGCAAATTAAACACTCAGGCTGAGGAGAGAGAGTGGGAGAGAGTGCAAGAAAATTGTAGTTATTGCACGTTCAGGGCCTGTAGCTGACATGGCTGAAAGCAAAGAGACTTAAAAACATCAAGTGTTAGGAGAAAACATGGAAAACATGACAGGGAAGTCTTGCTACTCTAAGAGAAGATGATGCACGAGTAGTTCACTCCTGCATATCCTTTCAGCTAATATGGGAAGCTGTAGCTGTCAGCAGCAATCAGGATTATAACCAACCCAAGAAAGACTTTGGGAACTATCAAGGCAGAGAACATCTTGCAGGGCTTCTTAGGACAAGAGGTACTATTGATTTCCATGGCTTTCAATCAAGTTTTGACTGGGAAGGAAACTAAATTGCACTGGTCCTGCAGGTGCCAGCTTCAACCCAGAGGGCCAGTGTGAGCAGATCCCACCTCCACATCCCCAAATGGGAAACACATCTTGTGCCAAAATGCAGATGGGAAAAAGGCTGCCTGCTCTATGACCCTGCCAAAGCGAGCTGCAGTGAAACAGTTCTGTGCCTCAGTGAAGTGGGAATGGGCTGTCCTAACTTTTAGCACAGGGGTGTAAATGCTGCTGCTGCTTTTTATCATCCTGCCCCAGGGGATGTGTTAATTGCAATCAAATCTGGGGAGGGCAAAAGCTCACATCAGGCTCCTATCAACAACTTACACCTCCAGCTCACTCAGGACAGTGATGGGAGGCTTAGAAAACACAAGGCTCAAGAAAGGTTAAATGGGCTTGCTCAGCCCAGGTAAGAGTTTTCTGAATTGGGGATGTAACAGGCTTCTGATATGTGAAAGGTTATTCTGAAGAGACAAAGGAGCAATTTATCCTCCAGACCCTTAGAGGGAGGGCAGGGAAAAGAGGGTGAATCTGCAAGGGAGAGGGGGAATGGAAAAAGGTAGATTTTAGTTTCTTATTCTGATAATTTTTTTTAACATTAAGGATAAATAAGCATGGAACAAACTATTCAGTGCACTGAAACTTTGTTGGAGGAGGATTTTAAGGGCATCTGTTGAGTCAGTGAGACATATCTGGACAGAGGATACAGGGATGGATTAGACAACCTCTGAGTCCCACCAGCTCTATATTTCTAGGACAATACTTCTCTTACAAGGGCAGAATTGCAGAGAGTTGAAAGTGCTCTAAAGAATGAGCCTAGAAGGAGAAACTGAGGGTTTGATGCATCCTAAGGAATGCATCTCATGAAACCCAGCACATTATCCTAAGGCAGGGTTGTGCCTTGTGTTACAGAGAAGAAACTTTTAGTAGCTCCTGTTCAGGATGGGGCATTTTCCTTCCTGACCCCATTGCGAGAGGTCGATCAGTCCTCAGGGATGTGATCAAGAGTCAGGCTCCAGAGGAGTTTCCCAGTGCCCTTGTAGAACCCCACTGGTGTCTGTCTCCAGCTGGGACCAATCACTGATAACCCCAAAGAGGCAAAAAGCAGCAATTTAGAAGTTAAAGCAGCAGAAAGGCTGATGGTGCTGATTCCTCCTGCCCTCTGCAGACCAGCACAAGCTGCCCTGAAGAGGGGGTTCGTTTAGTAGAGTGAAAGAAGCAGCCAAATTCATGTTTGGTCTTCCCTTCCCCATCCAGAAGATGCAACCCCCCCCCCAATCACCCAGCACTGAAAATATCTTCCCATTCTTCACTCCTCTCCAAAGCAGCTGACAATACCCCAGCTCTGCATTGCCTCAAAACTTGCTCAGCCCAGCAATTCTATTTTATATTTAGGTTACATGAGTTAAGAAGGATTTTCCTTGAATGAGCACTTACTTTCAGGGAAGAAATGAAGTGTAATCAGCTCTCAAGAGCAACATTTCCCTCCAATCCCCACTCACTCCCCCAGCAAGGCACCACTGGGGACTTGAATTCACCTCATGCCTCCTTTCCCCCACAACATGCAGGCTCTGAGCCCCCAGACAGTGCTGACTTGCAGAGTGATTCTCCAGCTGCACTGCAGCACAGAAGGACTGCAGGGAATATTGCCACACAGGAGATGGAGGGGGAAATAGAGGAAAAACAGTGGAGAAAGATTTCAGCTTGTTTTCTAGAAAACAACTCATCTGTTTTGTGAGTGATGGGTTTATCTCATGGGGACAGGAAAGTGCTGGAAGAACCTACGCTGTGTCTCAAGGGGAAGGGACAGATTTTGTCATTAAGCCCTTCTCAGTCCCTGGCTGCTTCATTTCCCACATGGAGGATGACTGGGATAGATAAGGCAGAAAGATATGCAAAGGTACCTCCAACATCACCACACCAAACAGTTATAAAAATCAGCACAAACTGGAACAACTTTGTCAAGTTTTTACCTCTGGGATCTGCAGATAGATTAGGTTTAGCTTAAAACAGCCTTCAGGATGATATTGCACAAGGAATGTCTGTCTTTTACAAGGGTTCAAGCTTTTGTTACTAAGCCCTCCCAGACACTTGCTCTGATCAAGCAGTTTCAAAACCATCTCTGGAATAGACCCAGACCCAACCTCCATCTCTAATCAATGAGCTTTTCATTGGAAAATTCCAGCCTACAGAACTGAGGGAGCTTTGTCAATGACAGCAGAGCTGGCACCACAGCACAGAGACAACCCAGGACCTCCATGGCTCTCCTGTTATGTTTTGACCAGCTTTGCAACTTCATAAGGTCATGGAATGGTTTGGGTTGGAAAGGACCTCACAGCCCATCCATTTCCACCCCCCTGCCATGGGCAGGGACACCTCCCACTGGATCAGGGGGCTCAAAGCCCCATCCAACCTGGCCTTGGACACCTCCAGGGATGGGGCAGCCACCGCTGCTCTGGACAACCTGGGCCAGGGCCTCCCAACCCTCACAGGAAAACATTTCTGCCTAAGATCTCATCTCAATCTCCCATCTTCCAGCTGAAACCCCCCCCATCCTATCCCTGCGCTCCCTGATCAAGAGCCCCTCCCCAGCCTTCCTGGAGCCCCTTTCAGTGCTGGGAGGCTGCTCTAAGGTCTCCTTGGAGCCTTTTCTCTAGGCTAAAGAATTCCAACTCTCTCAATTTCCCCTTAAACATGTTGTCCCAGGGTTGGGGTGACCCCATCACCCTCTGGCAGTCTCTGCCATCTCATCAGCAGGAACACTGCCTCCACCTCCCAGAGTGTGAAGCCCAAACCAGGATCTCACCCCTAACTTATCCCTCCTGAGTGGAGTCGGTTGTGACCTCCAAATGCCCTTGGCAAGCATATCTGAACTTGGGAAAGCTGAATTAAAGCTTCCTTAGGGTGGCAGATGCTTTAATCTGCTTTATCAGCAGAAGAGCTTTACTCCAATGTGGATTTTTCCTGAAGTTTTGAATCCTGACCATTCCTACTCAAAGCTGCTGCTATTCTTGCCTTGCAACAAGGAAAGAAACTGAGGCAAAAATAGAACCAAAGTGCCTGGAGGAACTTCAGTTCATTTAGTGACAAAGATGGGAAAAGATCCAAAGAGTTCATCGCTGCTTGCCTTTGATCTGCTGAATAATTCTGTCAAGGCCACATTTCTAAAGGAATTACTGGGGAATCCTGGAACTGAGGTTCTCAGTGAATAGCACAGTTCCACACAAAGGATTCTCAAACATTTACAGAGGAGCAGAGTGAGGAATCCTTTTTGTTCTGGGCATGTAACATTAGAGAACCTGTCAGCTCTCATTTCCCTTGATGACTTGGGTAAATCTCTCTGTCTCTTTGCCTTTTTCTGCTTTTCTTTCTTTCTTTTTATTGTTTTTCCCAGAAAGAGTTGACATGAAAAATGAGAAACAAGAATTGCATTGTCAGTTGGAAACGCACACATGTAATGAATTGTAAGCTGGTTGACCCTCCTTGGGTATCGATTCTGCTTTTTAACTAGGAGAGGAAGCACAGATGCTCTGCAGAAGCTGATAAAAGAAGAAAAGAAATCTGCCAAATAAAAATTGAACCCAGGATTTTCTTATTTTAAGCTTAAGCTTGTCACATACAGGGCTGGCTGGAACACTATAATACAATGCAATCCTTCCACTGAAAAGAGGCTCCCCCAAAATCCCACTTTCTATGTGGATGAGAAATTTGCCTGTTCTTTATCAGTTTTTATCACAAAGACAATGTAAATAATTGAGTCTGTGAGCAAACCCAGCGTTCTGAAAAGAAAGCTCAGAATGTTTTTGCTTTCTGGGACTCTATATCTCCCATCAAAACCTTAAAGACACTCATGAAATATTTTCCCCTCACTGAAGAAGCAGTTTTATGAAAAAAACATATTTCCTGAAAAAAAAAATTTGCATTTTTCAAACAGCTGCAGTAAATCCTTATCACATAGGGATGCCGAGAGAGGAATGCTAAGCTTTAAACAATTTTAGAAACACATCCTCAGCTGGCATAAATCTGCCCAGTTCCACTGAAACAATAGACTTCAAAACTCAAATGTGGGGAATGCAGCACTAGAAGAGATGCTCGGACTTGCACCAAGCAATAATTTGGCCCTTTAATATCCCTCCCCAGGCAGAAACAATAGAAGCCATTAGAAGAGACACATTCCTAAATTAAACAAAACAAGGAAAGTGTTTTTAATCATCCCAGCAGAACACCTGAGTGAACTGACACTGCTTAAACCCTTAAGCACATTCATCAGCATCCCAGCTATTACTGTGCATTGCAAATGACTGGGAACAGGTAACAAAGCATTCCCGTAACTTCCTCTGCCGCATGATCGATGTTGTTTGCATTGCAGGGGCAGCTGTTGAAAGAAAAGCCTTTCGAATGAGCACAGGAACACCAGTGCATTTCCACACACAGACACAGCCACAAGTTATCCTCCATCAAACCAGTAAAGAATGATCTTCAAGTCACAGAATGGTTCGAGTTGGAAGGGACCTCAAAACCTATCCAGTCCAACCCCCCTGCCATGGGCAGGGACACCTCCCACTGGATCAGGGGGCTCAAAGCCCCATCCAACCTGGCCTTGAACACCTCCAGGGATGGGGCAGCCACAGCTTCCCTGGGCAACCTGGGCCAGGGCCTCCCCACCCTCACAGGAAAACATTTCTGCCTAAAATCTCATCTCAATCTCCCCTCTTTCAGCTTCAAACCATTCCCCCTCATCCTATCCCTGCACTCAAGAGCCCCTCCCCAGCTTTCCTGGAGCCCCTTTGGGCATTTGGGAGGCTGCTCTGAGGTCTCCCCAGAGCTGAACAACCCCAGCTCTCTCAGCCTGCCCTCGGATCACAAATACAAAGTTCCTAGTTTTAGTAAAGCCAACCTGAGTTGACAGTGAAGATTTTCACAGCCCAAGTTCCTGCTGGGGTCCCACTTGAATGGGATGGGAGCCGAGTAGCTCAGGGGGTGCTGAGGAAGAGTCAGGCACCAGTAGGTATAAAACACAAGACAACATCATCTGTGTAAAGCATTATGGATGCTATAGAGATAAGTAAAGTGGCTCAGAGGTGTATTTGGTGCTATCAGCAAATATACGTTGCATCCAAGAAAACCCCGCTGATTTGTTCCCTACCCCAGCTGCTGCTTGCAAAGCCCCTCCTGATCCATCCTCCAGGCACCTCGGTTCCCCGCAGCCTGCCTGACCTTACAGAGGCACAGGCTGCAAGCACAAAGCCAAAAAACAGGCACTTTCAGATGAGTTTTTAGCTACTGCCCTTGACACTCCTTACAGCAACACAAGGACTCCTGAAACACAGCCTTGGGGAGCTTCCACTCATCCCCTCTCGCACACTGAGAACGGTCCAGGGAGGGGTTTGGGACAGAGCTACAGCAGAGCTTCCTCTGGTTCTCTTTGTCCTTTTCTTCAATATAGCCCCTAAATACATTGAAGGCTGGTTAAAAAAAAAAAACTACCTCAAAAAACCAGCCCAAAAGAAAAAAAAACTGCTGCATCGACATTTCTGGAGCAGCCAAGGAGACAGAGATGGAAATGAATTACTGTGCAGCTGCTGTCTCATTGACAGATATCACTGCTCTTTAAAATGCACTTATCTCGCTGACAAATCTGCTGCATTTTTCCATCTCATCGCCGAGCACTCCGGGCATGCGAGACCAAAAACCACAAAGTTTTCCTACCTTATGGGTGCAGCTCCAGGGTTGAGAGAGGCAGAGAAAACACCTTGAACCTACAGCCACTGCAAGCGGCAACAAAAACCGGCTAAAAACTCACTAACACCCAAAAAAAAGCACCACAATTACCTGGGGGGAGGGTACTCAGCTCAATAAATACTTCCTGCAAAGGTGGAGCCGCCCCCCAGGTGCTGGTGGTTGTTGGGGCATCAGGGGAACAGCTGGATGGAGAATGCCTAAAGCACAAACAGCTGGATAAATGCCCCAAATGTGGGGGTTTTTTTACAGCCATAACATCTCACTCCAATGCCCTGCGGGGGTCTCAGATGGAAGGTAGAATTTTTAGGTAATTTGTAATAGATGGAAGGAACTTGCTATGTGAATATGGGAGAAAATATCCTCACAAGGAGAAGTCTGAGGAGGCAGTTTTATTGCCCCAATTACTTGAATCAGCTGCCTTGCCCAGGTGAGGCTTAGGACTCCTCACATCACTTTCACCTGGTTCTCCATCAAATAGTCCTGCTCTAGGTGTTTCTGCTGGTTTGCTGTTTATCCTTGTGGAACTCCTGAAATCCCTGTCCAGTTTCACTCCTTTCACAGGAAACAAAATAAAAAGTTCTGACAGCTTTCTGCATCCCAGGGCTGGGGGGGGAGAGAGTGTTCTTGGTGCTACTGAAAGATAAACTGCAGGATGAGTCCATCAGGTAGAGAAGAAGCCATGCAAATACTCAGCCTTTGGAATTATGGGTCCATTAAGTTCCTCAGGGCAAGGACTTACTTAATAATGTATGTGGGTTTGTAAAGTGGATAAGGTTTCCTTGGCTTGGATGAGTGGAAAAGATCCCCCTGTGCTAATTCTCAGACTTCCCTAAGGAATGTTATTATCAAAACTGCACCATGATTGTGCTGATTTGAAATTTTCCATCTGTTAATACTCCCTGAAAAGACTTGAAATTCCTTAATTAAATAAGAATACCTGGGAAAATATGGGCTTGAGTAAAAAGTGTCTCTTCCACGCTGTTGTACCCATTGAATTCCTGAACCACAGCTGCAAAACTGGCATCTGGACCCTCCCACAAAAGAGCTTTTGTTCGTGCCCATCTTCTGATCAAGCTTTGGAGAGAAAGAAGGAAGAGCCACAGGTCTAAACAACATTCAGAGTGATAGGGGTAGCGAGGGAAATGCTTTATGCAGATCACATGGAAAATAACATCAAAGCCTGAACTATAAAGTGAATTTATTAAATTGGTCCAAAAAAGTTTATTTTAAAATCAATTCATATTGAACCTCCATAACAAAGAAATCATAAACTCCTTGTGGTGTAATGAACTCGAATTGACCTCAGCCACTCATCCTGAATGATGTGAGGCCACTGCTCAACACTGACAGCCCCCTCACCTCCTTAATCCATTCCCTGCTCAATTCATAAAAGCAGCAGCTCTATAATTTAGAACACAATCTCTCCAATCTAGAAGTAAACTGCCCTCTGAGCAGTCAAATTCAGAAACCACTAAACCAGTCCATTCCCCAGTCTAAGTACATGATGGGTTTAGAACATAGTGACTGTTTTATCTATAAAGTAGTAAATGGCATAAATCTAATATTCAGTAAAATACTCTTTCAAAGAAAGGATGCTGTACTATCCATTTGCCCAGCCTCTAGAGACTCTCTCCAGCCCGGAGTTTGTTATTTGTGGAAATCAACAGATCCACACTGGATCCAAACTAAAATCACAACCCATTCTAAAACTTACCATCTGACCTAGATAACCAAATAGATCAGCCTGGAAGAGCACTTGTCTTATATTCTCATATAATTTTTGTTCTTTATTTTTTCCATGTTTGCTGAATCCTTAGAATTTTCTCCTGGAATTACAAATCTTTGTATAATGAGTTTAAGTTTAGTGTCATGGAATTGTTTGGGTTGGAAGGGACACAAAGCTCATCCAGTTCCAGCCCACAGGGACACCTCCCACTGGATCAGGGGTCTCAAAGCCCCATCCAACCTGGCCCTGAACACCTCCAGGGATGGGGCAGCCACAGCTTCTCAGGGCAACCTGGGCCAGGGCCTCCCCACCCTCACAGGAAAACATTTCTCCCTGAGATCTCATCTCAATCTCCCCTCTTTCAGCTCAAAACTGTTCCCTTCCTCCTGTCTAGGCACTCACCAAACAATCAGAAATAGTCATGGGTTGCCTGGAACTGCAACTCAAAAGCCAGCACAGGTCTAAACTGATGTGGGACACAGCTAAACATCTCCTGGTGTATCTGTGGAAACGTCCAGAAGAGATTAAAGCTCCTTGGCAAGGAGTAAAAGGCATTGCTGGATATGGAATACAGGATCAAGAGGATTTTTTCCAAGAGGCCATTGGCTTGGGAGCCTGTCCAAATACCATTTTCAAAACTCTTCTGGGACCTCCAAGGGTTTAAAAATATGACCTCAGATTTGAGATAGTCAGTTGGCAAAAAAAAAGACGTATCCTTGTGAGCTGTGCAGTTAAAAAAGCTTTGGTTGTTTTGTGCCACGAAGATTTCCTGTAACAAATGAGTGGCAAATTCTGTCTGAAGGTTTTCTCAGGGCTGAGTAATCAGCCTGTCCCTGGCCTGTGTGGATTCTCTGGTGTCTATTACTGCGGCTGTGCTCACAGGGAAGTAATTGGGAATTACTGGGGAAGTAATTTTGGTCTCATTCTCCCAGCTGGCAAAACCCATCAGAACATCAGTGGGGATCTGCTGAAATCAGCCAATAGTTCAAAGTGATTAAGAAGAGGATTGGCAGAGAGAGAGAAAGACAAAGAGAGAGAAACAGAGAGACAGAGAGAGAGAGGCAGGGGAAATTGGGCTAAAAGATGCTGCTGAGTCTGACTGTAGTAAAGAACAAATAGAATACATAAGAAATACCTCTATGCTTTTCTATTAAAGGTGTTATCCCCCCCTTACAGTCAATAAAGTCTTTACAAAGCAGACTTCCCTATGACTCTATCTGGCTCTGGACCCCCCCCCGGGGCAGGGGAGAACCACATCAATAGCAATTACAAGCCCAGGGACAGCAGTTTGCCCCATCAGCACTTTTGTGGGTGCAATTAGTCTCCCTAAGTGTCTTGTGGGAAGGTGAGGCTGCTCTCGGCGATGGCAGAGGGATGCCCTGTGCATTAAGAAAAGGCTGGACCTTGCTCTGGGCTCCAGCCATTCCTGGAGCTAAGTGGCTGCTCAAAATCACATCAGCTTGTCGGAAAAGTGCTACAGCAAGGGAAAAGTGGAGGAAAGAAATTGGCATTGCTCTCCCCCTTGCCCCTGGGTTCCAGCAAGGACTGCAATCACTCTTGGCTCTTTGAAGGCACTTTGCCTTGGCTTGAGAGAGGGCCAACACAAATGGGAATTGCAAAAAGGAATGGACCACATTGCCCCTGTGTGAGCATTTCTGCACTGGGGTGCCTTGAAGGTGAGAAGAGGTGGAATCAGCTTTTCAGGCTTGGGCATGAGTGCACTCCTTTTGCTTCACAACAGCAGCTATCAGAAGGGATTCCCTCCAGACCTTGAGTACCATCTCCTCCCATCTGTCCCTGAATCCTTATGTCCCCAGGGAGCTGCAGGTCTCCTCTCCGTGCAGGTGATGAAGTAGTGAGCAGGGGCTCTGTGCTGAGGCTGCTGCTGGAGCTGTTACAGATGCTCACGTCCTCCAGGGCAGCATTGCTGCTTCTCAGCTTCCCTCGGGGCTGTGTGATTCCTCAGCTCAGTTTGCAAGTTGAACAGAATGTGTCTATGGCCTGGGGACTCCCTGGAGCACCAGCAAAGCCCTCAGCTGGGTGCTCAAAAACAAAAAAAAAAGGAAAGAAAAGAATCATGGAATGCTTTGAGTTGGAAGGGACCTCAAAGCCCATCCAGTTCCAACCCCCTGCCATGGGCAGGGACACCTCCCACTGGATCAGGGGGCTCAAAGCCCCATCCAACCTGGCCTTGAACACCTCCAGGGATGGGGCAGCCACGACTGCTCTGGGCAACCTGGGCCAGAGCCTCCCCACCCTCACAGCAAAATATTTCTTCCCAAGATCTCATCTCAATCTCCTCTCTTTCATCTTAAAACTCTTCCCCGCATCCTGTCCCTGCACTCCCTGATCAAGAGCCCCTCCCCAGCTTTCCTGGAGCCCCTTTCTGTACAGGAAGACTGCTCTAAGGTCTCCCTGGAGCCTTCTCCTCTCTACAATGAACAACCCCAACTCTCTCAGTCTGTCCTCGTACAGGAGGTTCTCCAGCCCTCGGATCATCTCCGTGGCCTCCCCTGGACTCGCTCCAACAGCTCCATGTCCTTCCTGTGCTGAGCACTCCAGAGCTGGTTGCAGGACTCCAGGTGAGGTCTCAGCAGAGCAGAGTGGAGCGGGAGAATCCCCTCCCTCACCTGCTGCTCCATCACTCTTTCCGTGAGGCTCAGAGAAAAGAGCCCAATGACAGCAGAAGTTATTAGCAGAGCGTACCAGACACACACAGACAGGCAGGAGGTTGCTTTCACCTTCCTGCCCTCGGGAATCAGGCTTAACTTTTAAAAAAGAAGTAACTAGCAGCACAATATTTTCCCTACAAGCCCCATCTTTATTTTTAGAGCTGCAATCAGAAGAACATTTTGTCTCCCAGTTGGATCAGAATGTCTGGAGCTGTACAGGGGGCAGCTCTGCTCCTCTTTTCTTTTCCTGGAAGTGGAAGGAGTGAAGAGGATGGGAGGCAGGAGGCAAACGTGCACCTCAGTGCTAAAACAACCCAGCGAGGCGAGCTTGCTGTTGGTGCTTTCTGCAAGCAGAGGAATGGAGAGGAACACAAGGGAGGAGCAAAACTCCATTTAGAAATGCATTTCATTTCCATTTTCATAACAAAGCTTCAAAGTTGTGATTGATCATAAGGGCTTCGCTTAGCACAAAGAGCAGAATTGATTAAAGCTCACATAAGCAATGACTGCAAGCCAGAAGTGAAGCCACTCTCCCTTAGTGATGGAGGGATGTTTATCCTGCAAAGGTTTACACCTTCTCCTCAAATAAGAAAAGAGCTTCTTGTATTTATATTGAAACCACATATGTGCAGGCAGGGGCTCCAAGGCTTAAAGAGAGAAGATGCAGCCTCCTTTCCAACCGTGTTTAATAAACGATGCTGCAACCAGAAGTGTAGAATCCATGAAGAAAAGGTTCCCACGTGTTCACAAACATTAATCCATGCTAAGAAACACTGACCAAAGGACCACAGAGCCACTGGGCACGAGCAAGCGTCGCCCATTGGTGCTGTGCACTTTGATCTAGACCCAATCTCTTGTCTGCCTGGGACACGGAAAACCCACAGGGCTTTTTTTTTTCCAGGCTGGGAAAGGTTTAAAGCGCTGGACAGAGGGACTGTGGGCAAAGAACTTAATCCTACTGTGCCTCAGAGCCCCCAGCTGTACAACACGGGGAATAACACGCCTTTCCGCGCATCTTTTGCCTCCTTCCTTCTCCGAGGCTCCCCAAGGCAGCTCTGGGTGCCTGTACAGCACCCCACAAAGTGAGGTCTGGGGTCCAATTTAGGCAAAATCCCGGTGTTATAAAGAGCAGCCACGTCCAGTGTTAAATCCAACACACTGGTAGAGCCATGGAAATATTCACAAGGCTCGACACTCGAACGCAATTTGAAGTGGTCATCATGAAAAAGCACCGGCTCTCTTACTTGTAAATCCAACCTCTTCAGCATCAAGAGAAAGCAGCACCACACTAAAACCCATCTGTAATACAAACCTTATCAGGGAAATGGAGAACAGATCTCTTCAGACTCAGGAGCCAGATAGTTTAGAGAACTGGTTTGGAAATGATACAAATGAAGTAATTAAAGGATCAAGATCAAGTCAAGCTTGACTTAAACAGCTCTGACACAGCATCAGATACACTGAAACACAAAATAATTCTGTGTTGTGGCACCATGTGGAGGTTCTGGCAAAGAGCTCCAGGTTCTATCATGATGCTTGTCTATGCATTAAGACAGGGCTTAAATTCCTCAAGCCACACTTATATCTCCCCTTCTCTGTGATGTCCAGACCTCTACTGAGAAGCAGTCACTTCCATAATGAATTTGGAGCTGTGTTCTCCTTCCATTTGCAGACCCCTACAAATGTACCAGGAGAAGTGTGGACCCAGCATAGCAAATTTAAGCTTGATAACAGTGGGCTTTGCTTTCCCTCATCACTTTGGTAGAGCTTTCAGAGTACTGCCTAAGCTGTAAAGCATGGTTTTAAACCAGCAGATTAGAAAAATGGGGTGGATTGTGTATATGAGAAAGGAGGCATCATTGTTAGATTAAATTTGATGTTTAAGGTAAATCTTATTTTCTTGAGAAATGGTCATTTTGTCAGAAAATGTCTTCTCTGCTCCACGTTGGAAACTGCAGCCCAGTCCTTACACAGAAATATGGGATACCTGGAATGATAACCTGGAATAATAAGGGGTAAAAGCACTCAGAAGTCAGAATCTCAGACAGGAAATTCTTGGTTTACACCCATCCTTGAAATTTTCAGCCTGCATCAGGGAAAGCAAGAGTTAAATCATCCCATAGAGATAAAATTTTATGTGTGGAGAATGGCTTAGAAGTGTTCAAAAAGCAAGGAGCAATATTTTGTGCCTTCACTGATGTGATGCTGGGGCTCAGCCTCAGAACCTGAGGCATTCTGAACCACTTATTCCACTTTACAACCTTTGCTTGTTCCCAAAGCTTCTCTCCTAAACATCAGTTGAAGAACTGGCACTTGGAAACCGGAATGATTTAGAAATTGCCCAGGTTTTCTTTTATCTTTCTGATTCCTGAACATAAGTCACATCTTGATTTAGAGTTTATCAGATCTTGGATTTTATGTATGTATTTTTTTTTCCTGATAGTGAATACATTTGTGTTGAAAGGAGCACTCTGTATTTTATTTGCAGTGCCGTGACTGGGTTTAAGATTGGCAAAATACGGTGATATATGCTTGCTTTGTTCTCCTCATAGCATTTTTCTAGCTCTTTAGTGGGAGGTTTATGATTTTTTTGTGCAATATGAATTCAGCAGCCTCTATGGTTTTTTTTTAAATAATAAATACAATGTTTACAAGGATAAGATCTCAATTCCAGATAGAAATATGCACTCGTGTATATATGTCAGTGCCAGAGGCTCTGATGTCTTCTTGCTGGTGAATACCAGGAGTAAAGTCACAAATGCACATGATCCTCAGCTGGTTTAAGCAGCTGGTCCTGGCTCACAGGGAGCTTCACAGCCCTTTCCCTGGTACAGCTCACCCTGGCAGAGTGATATTGTGCAAGACCTGTGCCAGAAGGGTGGGTGCTCCTGTTTTCCTGAGGGATCTGCCAAGCCATGGGTGCTGCACGGAACAGAGCTGGGGAAGGGGCTGGAGAACAGGAGCTCTGGGAGCAGCTGAGGGACCTGGGGGTGTTTATTCTGGAGAAGAGGAGGCCGAGGGGAGACCTCATCGCTCTCTGCAGCTCCCAGAAAGGAGTTTGTGGTGAGGTGGGTGCTGGGCTCTGCTCCCAAGGAACAAGATGGGATGAGAGGAAATGGCCTTGGGTTGTGCCAGGGGAGGTTTAGATTGGATATCAAAAATAAAATCTTCACTGAAAGAGTGGTGAAGCCCTGGCAGAGGCTGCCCAGGGCAGTGGGGGAGTCTCCATCCCTGGAAGGGCTCAAAAAACGTGGCATTTGGGGACAAGGTTCAGTAGGCACAGAGGGGTTGGGCTGATGGTTGGACTGGATGATCTTGGAGGTCTTTTCCAACTTTAATGGCTCTATAATTTCCTTCCCAGTTGTGATGCCAGATGAAATTCCAGTTCTCAAATTAGAAAGGGGGTTCAAGGTGTTGTATAACAGAGCCTGCTGATGGCAGTTTCGTGTTTAACTCACCTGGTGCTCAGGAGCAGGTGACCCCCAACCAGAGAAGCCCAGGTTTTAATACACTTGGTACCACAAAGTGCAGTTCTAACCCAACCATCATGACTGTGGTTACCAAACCCACAATTAAACCAAACCCCCAGATGAACTCCTTTACTGCCACTCCTCCTTAATAAATGTATTTGGAATAGCAAAGACAAATATATAAAGTTGTAGTCAATGACATCAGAGGGGCTACAGAGAGGCTGTAGCCAGTGATCAGAACTAATGGTTCACTATTTAATAATAACACTTAGCACTTGAATAGGTTCAAAGCTCCAAAGAGCTGTGCAAATGGTAGCTAATTAATCCACACAAAATCCCAGCCAGGTATTACTGGATTCTTCCCCTCCTTACAGCCACTAATTGTCCCCACAGTCACAGTGGGGGAGTGCAGAGATTGCTAAATAGGAGGAAGAAGGTTGATGCTGATGTGAACCCCACGATGCACAAAATGAGAGATCTGGGCCCTTGGGAGCATTATTGGAGCTAATGATTCATCCTCTTCCAGCTGTCCTAAGGGCTACTATTATTATTACTCTGATTTTCACAGGGAGGAGAGAAAGGAGCATCAGCAGATTGAGAGCCCGTGCAGGAATCTGGTAGAGGAGCAGGGTTAGAAGACCTGAGGGATCATTCTGCTGGTGGGAGGCAGCCAGGCTCCACAGAGCAGCAGAGAGAGCAGTGCTGGTGCTGCTGGAATGGTACCCTGAGGTGTGGCTGAGGAGAGGACGCTCCCTGTGCCGGATTCCCCAGGCTCTCGGCTTGACTGTAAATATTTAACCACGCTGGGTCTGGAACACCAGCTGTCCAGGTGATAATGGAGCTAAATCCCTCCTCAAACATCCAGACACCTCCTCCCTCTGGAAAGGCCGTTTGGCTAATGGAATGTTTGCACATGTTAATCTGAAGCTGGCTGACACACAGCCACCTCCTCCGGGGGAAGGGCTGGAGGAGCAGATTCATCCAGGAGCAGCACCCGTGGGTCCTGCCGAGACCCGTCTGGAGGAGTAAAGGAGAAAGTAGGAGTACAACCCCCCGTCCCTAGGGGCCTGGCAGGACTGGGAGAGGCAAAGATCTCAGGGAAGAGGCTCCTGGCACTGATGGTACAGCTGCTCTCCTCGTGGGGTGCTGAGGCACGAGCCCTTCACAGGCACAGGGCAGGGGCATGGGGCTGTCTGTGGGGTGAGGGGCAGGAGGCTGCACCAACCTGGCCATGGCATCACCCCTAAACACCTGGGAAGGACCAGGGAGGAAGAAGTAGGGAGTCTTCACTTGCTCTGAGGTCAGAATTTGGGGTCTGTGGCTTGTCATTTAATGGGCAGGCAGAGTTTGCATCCATGCTGCCACTGGCACTATGAAGGATTGTATCTCACCTTTTTGTGTCTTATAGAACCATGGAATGGTTTGGGTTGGAAGGGACCTCAAAGCCCATCCAGTTCCACCCCCCTGCCATGGGCAGGGACACCTCCCACTGGATCAGGGGGCTCAAAGCCCCATCCAGCCTGGCCTTGAACACCTCCAGGGATGGGGCAGCCACAGCTTCTCTGGGCAACCTGGGCCAGGGCCTCCCCATCCTCACAGGAAAAAAATATTCTTAATATATAATGTAAATGGACAATTAATGATATAAACTCTTGAAGGTAGGGGATGTCTTCTGTTAAGGTCATGTGTAGCACCTTCACCATGGTCTGTTACTGATGATGGAGTCATCCGAGGGGTCAGGAAATGTGGTAACCAGGAGATTACAGACCAGGAAGATGAGAGCTGAAGTGCTTTGTTCCCTGTGCTGCTGTGCCCTGCAGCTGGAAAAAAACAGAGCACCCAAAATTGCAAATACATCTGTTGCACAGAAAAACTTTCAGGTCATCCCCTTCCCTGGCTGCCCTTCAGGACCAGCCCAGCCCATTTCCACCCTCAGTCACGGAATATCAGGCTCAATAGATCTGAGCTCTCCTGAGTCATCACGGATTTCTCCAGATCCCTCACTGTGTTTCTCTATAGATCAAAAAAAAGAGCTTGCCTTTGCCTTTTTGCATGTGGTTTGTGATCAGTCAGTTGGGGGTCACAGTGCCACAAACAAATCTCCAGGCTTATGGGGCATTTTGCCATCAGCAATTCAGCACAGGGGAGGGGAACGAAATGATTCCTTTTCTTTGTCCCTGGCCCTCTCGCTAATATCACAGTGCCAAATGGGATCAATGAGAAAGTGCTGCTACACTTCCTTAATGCTTTATTACAAACACCAGGGCCCTGCTAAACAGGGTAATAAAATATCAATAAATAGACTGTTTGCTGTAAAGGCTCCTTCTGCTTCTGCAATTTCTCCACCTCCAGCACAATTTCTGCAGCTCGGTGTGCTGCAGCATAGCCAGAGGGTACCCTGGTGCGTGGGGAGAGGTGGGAATGGATGGATGGATGGATGGATGGATGGATGGATGGATGGGGAGCCCATCACCAGAGAAACATTGATACCTGCTAAAACCATTTTGCTCTCAGCTTCCTACAAACAACAAACCCCCAAGTCGTTAATGAAAAAGCAAGACTCATTCCCCACCCTCCATAACAATCTCAGTGAAAAAGAAACATAGTGATGTTTTCCTTCCAGTTTATAAACCAAGGTTTTGGGGACTTGGGAGGGGATATTTCATCACAAAGGTGTTTAATACACGTACAGAAGCAGGGGCTGAAAATGAATCACTGTGATTAAGCCCAGACAAACCCAGGTTTTGATGATTGATGAAAACCACCGTGAATTTCATTTTGGACAGAAAGGCTTTGACCTTCCCCCAGAGCTGGAAATCCTCTCTCCATCCTTCTTTTCTGACCTGCTCCATTTTTGATATAATCTTTTCTTTAATGCCTGTGCCTAGAATATCTCTGCAAAGCTCCTCTGCTGGGAGGCAGCTGGGGCTGTGATGCAGCGTGGTATAACACAGACCTCCTTCTTTATTAACAGCTCGAGGTCTGCCCGAGCCTGTGGGTTGGCCTGACTCGGAATCTCAGCTGGTCTCTGCCTGAAAATTCCCTGCTGACTAAGGTCTGTCCTGCAGCTTCCCCCTGGGGACTTTGGCAAAGCACCTGATAAAGATGTCTTCAGCGTGTCTGACATCGAGCTATCGCGCTGTTTACAAGAGATCTGTCACAGACAAGTGCCTTCTGTACAGGAGCCGTTTTGCTCCCCAGGCAGAGAGCAGAGGACATCCTAAATTAGCTCCCGAGGATGGAGTTATTCCAACCCACCCACACACAAACTAAGCCACGCTTCAAAATGCACAGAGCTGTTGTCCTATTACGAGTTTTGGCTTACGACCTGTAAACTCTGTCTCGTTTCTGATCTTTGTTTGGTGTGCAGTTCATCCAGAAGTTCAGCTGGAGTGAGGGCAAAATCTGGAGGGGACAGAGAGGAGATGGCAAGGCTGAGAAATGCCTGCAGGGAACGCTTTGGAAATCACCCAAAGGAACACATCATTGTTAAGAGGACTGTTATTATGAAACACAGCAGTCAGGAGCCTTGTCTGATGGGCTGCAACCCGTCCTCCTCTCAGACAAAACTCAGGGGTCCAGCTCCTGCAGTGCCAGTTTGCAGATCCAGGGGCAGAGCCCAGGAACTCTGGATGTCCAGGCCCCCTTTTAACCCTTTCCCTCATGTCTCATTCCTCTCTGCAGCCAGGGGAGCAGATATTCTTGATGAACACGAGTCTTCCATGGCCTTTCCTCCCCCTCTGCTGCTGTCCTGTGGAGCTGTCAGGCAAACCAAGGTGTGTTTGTGTGCGTGTACAGAAGTGGGGAGCAGCACGAAGTGGTGAAGGGTTCACTAATCATAAATCCAGCCTCCCATAAATTGAATTCTGCGATGTGACGTCAGTAAATCACAGCCATAAAGAAGGGAAGGCAACAGCAGCATGAGGAGGGAATGTAAATGCAGCCGGGAAGCCGGGGCCATCACTCACATTCGCTTGCTGCTGAGCTCAGCCAGGAGAGGCAGCTCTGGAAGCTGCACAGGCAGAGATGTGGCAGCACCCTGTGTTCCCATCAGCTGCTGACTTCACCCAGTAAAGAGAGCACCTTGCAGAAGGAGGTGGGAAGTGTCTCCTTGGGAGCTGACTCAGCTTCCAAGCACCTTTGGGTTCAGTGGAGGATACCTTGCATCTCCAGGAGGATTTTAACAGCAACGTCTCACCAGATCCATCTCTCCGTAAGAGCTCATATCCCTCTTGTTTCACTGGCCAAATTCTCCCCAGAGGAACAGCATTTCCTCCACCTGAGTCCCAGAGCTGGGTGCAGGACTGTACAAAAGATGATGGATTGTTCCCATTCCTTACAGGTGAGTTTCTGCCTCCAGCAGCATCCTGACACTCTCAGTGCTCCTGCCCTGTATGCTGCAACACACAAAATCCACTCAGATCCCACTAAGTGGGACTGCAGATATTCTCAGGGGTGAAGAATGAGGCGTTTGTGGCCATTGCAAGATCTCCAAAGACTTCGGAAGATGCTGAAACCTCTGCCTCTCCCAGTGCACTGAAAACACCCTGATCTGTCACCGTGGCTGCACTCACCTTGCACAGCTCTGCCCTTGCTTCTTCCAAAGCAGGTCCCAAATGGCTTTCACATCCAGGTGACCTTCAGGGACGCTTTCCCCTTGCCACTCTGCAGCGTGGCCATCACATGTGTGGCCCTTGGCAGCCCAACGTGACGCTGACCTGAGCTTCCCTCCCTCACAGGCTGCTGCTCCACAAAGCAGAGGCCAATCCAGCAGTGGCTTGGACAGCCCCGCGGGTAATCATTGTGAGCAGGGAGAGCCTGCCATGCCCTCTGTGCCTGCAGCATTCCAGCCTCCTCTTCCCCCATCCCAGTATCCCCTTTTTGAGTCCTCTGCTACACCAGCACAGCCCCTGTGGGATTCGGACCCCTCTGCTTTGCCGTTTTGCTCCCTCACCCCTCGCTGGGTGGCTTTGGGAGCCCCTGAGCTGTCACAGCGTGACTGCCGGCCACCTCCACCCCGCCGAAGGAGAAGCTAATGCTGTGTGACATCTCACTCCCAGCACATCACACACAGAAGATGAGACCAGCTGAGCCTGCTCCCTGCTTCCTGTCCTGGAAACTTCCAGCACCAGACACCTAAGCCTTCCTGCAAAGAGCTTTTTCAGGCTGATGGAGGGGTTTTTAATGCATCTGAAGTCAGCCTGTCGCAGGCTTTGCTGCCTCCTTTCTCCCCAGAGCAGGGTGGTTAACTCAGCAGCAGCAGATTGGATCACACCTGATTGCTGCTCTGATCCAACCAAACCAGGGGCAGCAACGTTAGAGGAGATTCAGAACTGCCAGGAGCCAACAATCTCAACAGCTTCTCTGTACTAGAGGGTGGCTGTATCACCCTTGTCTCTGCATGGTAAAAGCCATAAATAAGGTCTGCTAGCAAGGAAGCTGGATAAAAGTTTCTGTCCTCCACTCCTGCTTCTGTAGAACAAACTCATCTCAGCCCTGCAGGCTGCTTTTAGCTGCCTCCATCCCTGCTCTGTGGAGGGAGTTTGTGCAGGAGCCAGAGACAGGCAGGGGCTATTTTCTATTTGCAGCTATCGCAGTGCCTGAGCTTCATCCACTTTGCAGAAACAAAGAGCAGCTTCTAAAAAAAAAACCCCTACCCGCCCTCTACCTCCAAACCACGCTTCATCCTGATTGACAGCTTGGGAAAGTTCCTAATTATGTCCCCTGGACACTTTGGAGGCGACCCACCCTACAGCGTGATGTGATGGCTCAGCGACTGGATGGCCTCGTTTGTACTGATTTATATTACAGAGCCAGATCGAGCCTCATCAGCCTGGCTTGACCTAGTTTTTCTCTTGCATAGGTCAATAAAAACACAGCAAATAGAGCTAATCAGACACTGAGGATGCACAGTTAATCTGGGCTGGTCCAAACTTACAGAGCAAACTCTGCTGTCATGTGGAAGGAGAGGATAAATCTTTCCCTAAAAAGTCAAAGGGAATTGTACAATGAATGTACAGAGAGTGCACAAGGCTTTTATTTTCTTTTTTGGCTTGCTTCCCTTTTGCTCTGTCTGCATCTGGTGGATGCTGCACGATTCTCCTTCCCCTGAAAGCAGAGGGGACCGGTCCCTCCTCTGCACTGGGGTTATAAAGCAATCGCCAACAGGGCATGACGTCAGATAAAAAAAAACCCCACAAACAAAAAAAGATGTGTGCAGCTGGCTGTGGAGTGTCCAAATAAATCCTGGGTAAATGCCAGCCTGTGTTAGTCACCAGCTCCAGTGGGACAAGGATGACCTGGGTTGTGAGAGGAGCAGTGGCCACCGTAGAGCGCCGGCTGCCTGGTGGCTTTGTGCCATGGCCGTGGGCACGGGACCTCCGGCAGCGACCGGGCACGTGGGAACACCCTCCCCTCCCGTGCAGAACGTGCCTTATGAAACGAGCACGTTGTGAGGCAGAGGCAGCAGGGACAGGCAAAGCAAATGCTTGGTTTTCTTGCAGACACTGCCTCACAACGTGACACGGCAGAGATCGGCAGAGAAACACGGCCACAGACCCCGGGCTGGCAGAGACGCAGGATGCCTCGCAGCCACGCACGTGCCAACCCTCCTCGGCCCAGTGCCCCACGTGGACGTGACCTCTGCCTTCAGATATTGCCACAAATACGTCCAAGGCAGAGTGCTGCCGTGTCACCCACGCGTGGAGGTGGCACGCAGGGACCTGGCCATTGTCGGCACTCGTACGGCGCTCTCTGATCCCCTGGTAATGGAGCACGGGGGAGGTGAGCTCTGCAAATGGATTTGCACCGTGTGGTCACACCTGAGCACCACTCACAGCACCTGTGGGTATGCAAGGAGCTGTGGGAAGGAAAATCACAGCTGGGTGTTACACAGACCATAGAGACACACGCATGCCCCCAGCACAGGCCTATCCCACAAAGACACTGTCTAAAACCCTCTTAATAGCTCTTACTTAGCAGCCTCCATGATCCCACCAGCCCCTGTTTTCCCAAAACCAGCCAAGATCCACCAGCAGCCCTGATGGCAATGCTAAGGAAGGACCATACCTGTTCAGGTGCTCCAGCCCTTTGCCCTGTTGGGGTCACATGCCAACCTGTGCTCTTGCACCTCCTTTCTCCTGGCTCTTTCCTCATGTAGAATCATAGAATGGGTTGGTTTGGAAGGGAACTCAAAGCCCATCCAGTTCCATCCCCCTGCCATGGGCAGGGACACCTCCCACTCGATCAGGGGGCTCAAAGCCCCATCCAGCCTGGCCTTGAACACCTCCAGGAATGGGGCAGCCACAACTTCCCAACCCATTCCAGAATCACAGAATGGTTTGGGTCAGAAGGGACCTCAAAACCCATCCAGTTCCAACCCCCTGCTATGGGCAGGGACACCTCCCACTGGATCAGGGGGCTCCAAGCCCCATCCAGCCTGGCCTTGAACACCTCCAGGGATGGGGCAGCCATAGCTTCTCTGGGCAAAATGTACCAGAGCCTCATCTGTGGAGGTTTTCATGCTTCAAGTGAAGGAACTCAGGGCAGAGCGACAGCCTAACCAGGGCATCTCCCATCCACCTCCTGATTATGGCCACACACAGCGGCTGGCGAGCGGAGCCTGAGGGAGCTCAGGGCTGGCTCGGTCTAGGGCTGAGGTCAAGAGGAAGATTAATAGTTACTCTCTCCCACAGCAGACACGTGCAAGCAGGCCTTGCAAAGGAGGCACGAGCCGGTGCCTTTCCCAGGAACGCTGCCCTGCAGGGGTTGCCTCCCTCCCTCTGCAGCCACTGCTGCCATTTCCACTCAGGGACCGCGGCTGCAGCGCTGCTGAAGGAGCCTCTTAAGGGCAGGCAAAGGGGCCAAGGTCACCCCTACCCATGCTCGCTCTCAAGTGAGAGCAGCCAGCACCACGCTCCCATGGGAATAAACGCTGGCACTGGCATGCTAGTAGTGATGTCTCCACTTCTGGATGGGGCTGTGACACTCAAACTGGCCTCAAACCACCCTGGGAAAGAACATCAATCCCTGCAGGCTCTGAGCAGCTGAATCCCCTGTGTTGTCTGCATGGGGGAGAAAAACAGGGATAAGCATGGTGTGGGCAGAAGCTGAACCTGCCCACGAAGGACTTTGGGGCTGCAAGGCTGAACCCTCTGTCACAGAGGACTACAGGGCACAGTAGAGAGGGAAGGAAGGGCTCCCAGCCCACCCTCAAGCTCACCTGAGCCTGCACACGTGGGCACCAAGCTCCATCCGTCACCATGGGGAGAAGGTTTACCTGCCACCCAAACTGCATCAAATACCTCACTAGAGAGAGGGAGAGAAGCTCCAGCTCTGCCTGCCCGTGAGCTGGCTGCTCTCTCAAGTGATGCTTGCGTGTTTGCAGTGAGGGAGAGCTGACACAAGCTATTCCCAGGCAATTAGCCCCAAGAGGCCGGTGAAGGCTGCGATTGCCGCGCTACGTTGCACCCATGTTTCTCTGTAGCATTGCCAGGGCCAGGGGAAGGAGCTGAATGCACAGAAATACACTTGTGTACGTGTAGGAGCTCCCACTGCTCCCGTTACAATGCATCTCCTCGCAGGGAGCCAGGCCTCCTCCTGCTGCACAGAGAAACTGCAGCTCTGAGACCTGGCCCTTGGCTTCAGCTTTCTACATCTTGGCTCAGTCATTGCAGCAAATAGAAAGAGCTCGGTGCTTTGAGAGACTGAGTCCTTAGAGAGGGAGTTGTGCAATCCCAGATGCTTGCTGTGGCACAGCCTGGCTTTCTCTAAAGAACTGGTTCTTCAAAAAGATTACAGTATTTAATCTTAGCTTGATAAGGTAAGGTCTATCAGCAAGGTTAAGTTCCTGGGCCAACGTCCTTGTGCTGACGCAAAACCAAGTGGGATATGTTCATCCAGAAAAGAAAAACAAACCAGTGTTTAAGGACACTGGAGATCTCTGGGTTTATTTCCCTCATTTTACCACCACTCTGCTGTCTCTTGGAAAGCAGAGCAGGGCCAGGCACAGGAACAGCAAGAGCCAGGCGACAGCGCCAGCTGATGCCAGCAGCCACGAGAGGTTTGTCCTCCCCGCTTGCCCTCCAGGAAAACCCTTCCCTGGTGTGCCAAGCTGCCAGGACTCCAGAGATGAATCGATATTTGCAGAGCAAACTCATCTTGCTGCCTGCTGGCCCTCACCGCATCGCGCTCCGCAGCATTGTCCCTGCGTCTCTGGTGCCGGAGCCTCAGCGTAATGTGATGTGACACCTTCCCCCACACTTTGTTATAAATATCATGTTTCACTGTAACCGCGTCTGACACCCCCTTGGAGGCATTTTCTCGTGCTCCCAGCCAAGATGTGGGCACGTGCAGATCCCCTCCTCGCCTGCTGTCTCAACTGGCAGGGGGGCTGCCCTCCACACCCTCTCCTTCCCCACCAACAGGGGCAGAGGTGGGATGGGGTGGGGTAGGGTGAGCCACCTGCAAGCAGTTCCTCTGCGCTGAGTCTGACTCTCCAAGAAATGACACTCCTAGATCACAAATCTCTCCCTTTCTTCTTCCACAAGATGGGTGCCAGGGCATTTCCCCATGAGTGCAGTCTTATTTATTTGGAAAGCAGAGCCATCTCCTTACCACCACGCCCCACCACTCGCCCAGGCACCCCTTCCATGGCCATATGTTCTTGTAGTTAGAGTGAAAAGCCACTAGATGTCTGTCAGGGTCCTACTCATTGTCTGCTAAGATGACCCTGGTAAACATGGGAGCCAGAGCTGGGGTGCAAGCTGTGCAGGAGGCTGTGTCTGCTCCTCATTTTGTTATCTCAGTTAAGATTTCTGATGTTTTTGGACCTGTGGGAAAAAAATCTCGAAGCTCATCCAGTCCAACCATCAGCCCAACCCCACCGTGCCTACTGAACCACGTCCCAAAGTGCCATGGCTACGTGCTTTTTGAGCCCCTCAGTTATCTGTAAATGTTAAATGTTCCCTAATTCAATCAGAACAACTTGGTCACAGATGGCAAACTCTTCATCTGCTCAGCTTTCAGCAGAGTCTGACTCAAGAACCATTGATCCCTTCCTTCTCCAGATATGGAGACTCCACCACGGCCCTGGGCAGCCTCTGCCAGGGCTTCACCGCTCTCAGTAAAGAATTTTTCCTGATATCCAATATAAACCTTCACTTGGCACAACTTGAGGCCATTTCCTCTCCTCCTGTCACTTGTTACTTGGGAGAAGAGACCAACACCCACCTCACCACAACCTCCTTTAAGGGAGCTGTGGAGAGCCATGAGGTCTCCCTTCAGCCTCCTCTTCTCCAGGCTAAACAACCCCCGTTCTCTCACCAGCTCCTCACAAACCTGTTCTCCAAACCCTTCCCCAGCTTCAGCACCAGCAACCCCAGCTGGGATGGGGCAACATCTACAGCTGCCTCTGCCCACTGAGCCTCCCTTGGTACTGGGAGCACTGGTCAAGTTGTGGAGCTGCTGCCCCAGAGCCATCCCTGAGGCTTCTTCCAGCAAAAGGGCAGCTGCAGGTTTATGATTTCCCCTCTCGGTAGCTCTCGGCAGCAGATGCGATGCAATTACCGTCACTGATGTAAGCGCAATTACTGCTCGAGCTGCTCCAGAAATGCCAGTTATATTTCAGAGGAAATTTGGGAAGGAAATCATCTCTTTTTGTGTTTTGGGGAATTTTAAAATTTCCACTAGCTGCTTCTTCTCTCAAAAGAAAAGCACGAGAAATGCGCTTTTCCTAATGCTGTTGATGTAAAAACATATTAAAAACCACAAGGAAAAAAAAGAGGCAATTGTAAGAAGGAAGCTATTTTTGAGAGCATTTTACTTATTTTACTTGATTTTTTTAAATAGGTGACTAAAAATTTCAATTTTTCTATTCCAAGGGTGTTAATAAAGTTACTTTGAAAAAAACTCTTAACCAGCTTTACATCCAGGTTTATCCTGTAGAGGTCAGGATAGCACAGGAGCCTCTGCATCCCGAGCTGTCCCACCCCACGGCCACTCTATTCAGCTCCAGGTCAAGGAGGTTGTGACAGTTATGGAGAAGGAAAGCAAATTTCCTTCCCTTTTGCTTCCCACCTGACAGCCCAGAACGGGGCACTGCTAAAATCTCTCTGAGCACTGGCTGGGAGAAAAAGGCAAAAGGCAGTTAAAAAAGAGAGGCCAGAAGAGAAAGACAGAGATCCTTGGCTCCCAGGACTTGGGGATGTAACGAGCACAAAGTGTTTGGAAATGCTCAGAAGTTGTGTCTGAAGAGCTGCCCTGGTTGATGCCTCAAGGAGCTTCCAATCACTGTTTGGTTGCAGAGCTTCCCCTCCCTCTGCTGCCTCTCCTCCCTTTGTAAGGGGTGGCTCTTTGTAATTATCTGTTAATGTTGAATGTTCCCTAATTCAATCAGAACTTGTTCACAGATGGCAAACTCTTCATCTGCTCAGCTTTCAGCAGAGTCTGACTCAAGAGCCACTGATCCCTTCCTCCTCAGAGAGCCTGGCTTGAGACCTGCAAGGGGTGCAGAAAGAAAGGAGTGTGGACAGGAAAACTTCCAGATCTTTCCCTTTTCCCTTGACAGCTCTCACCCACCCTCTACTCCCGTGTAGCCCAGTACTCTCTCCTGAGCAGGGCACTGCAGTCGTGACACTGACAGACTCACAGAATCATTAAGGTTGCAAAAGATCTCTCAGCTCATCCAGTCCAACCCTCAGCCCAACCCCACCGTGCCATAAACCATGTCCCCAAGTGCCACATCCACACGTTTGCTGAACACTTCCAGGGATGGAGACTCCACTGCTTTCCTGGGCAGCCTCTGCCAGTGCTTGGATTCAGTCTCTCCTCCTCTCCCCAGTGCTGTATTCCTGCTCCTGTTTGATGCCCTCTCATCCCACAGGTGCACAGTTGGGACACAAACCTGTGCTTTACCCCTCCCTGCATCCCAGCTCCTGTCACCACTACACCAGCTGACGTCAAGCTCGTGCCTGGCTGATGCTGATCCCCTTGGAGTCTGCATTTCTTATCTCATTGCCTGCTGGTGAATGGCACGTGCCAATGCTCTGCGTTCTTTCTCATCCCCTGCTCACTCACATCTCTCCCCCTCAGCTACAACACTTGTTGCTCTCCAAAACCTGTTCTTTAGGGCAGAAAGCTGCTGCCCGATGCCCCGGAATAGCTGTAACAGGGATCCTAAATCAGGTATCCCCATTCATGTCACTTAAATTTGCAATGTATTATCCACAAGCCAGGGAACTTGAGGCACAAAGGAAGGAGGTGGTGAGGTTTCTTTGTTAAACCCAAGGGAGATCCTCTTTACTGCTGATTCCTAATGATTTATTGAAGCATCCAGTCTTCCCCTCAGACCTAGAAAAGGGTCTTTGCCTTTGATCAACCAGTGACTCACCAACTGCAGCCGAGGTGATTTACGACAAATGCAAGCTATTTCTGCACATGGAAGGGGAGAAAAATAGGCCTCATCATCACTGAGAGGGTGGGAGGGATGAAAAACAAGCCGCCCACAGGATAATGCTGGCTGGGCTTGCTCCTCACAGCTTTGCTGCTCGCCCGGCACCTCAGTGCCTGGCTCCCCACAGCAAAAACGTTGCTGAAAGGGTTGTGTGTGGGAGATTCTTACATCTCAAACAAAGGGCTCCACGCCAGGATAGGAACAGAATAGCTTAAATTGTACTCTTCACATTGCATCGTGGGGTTGGGCGCGGTTCTCCGTCCGCCGTGCCGACGGAGCGGGGCTGTAAGCACAGCCCAGGGGCAGAGAGCGTTGACAGCCACTGCTGGGCACGTATCCTAACCATGCTTCCAGGGCTGAACCTGCTCTTTTCAATAGCCATCCTTCCCTCCTTCATGGCACAGTCAAAATCTAATCGCTTCCAGAGTAGGATTTCCTGGAAGGCTGGGAGTTTCTTTTGTAAAGATCTTCAGCCAAATCATAGAATCATGGAATCGCTTGGTTGGAAAAGACCTTTGAGATCATTGAGTCCAACCCTACCTAAACCATCGCTGAGCACCTCATCTACCCATCTTTTAAACACCTCCAGGTGACTCAGCCACCTCCCTGGGCAGCCTCTGCCAGTGCATGAGAACCCCTTTCAGTGAAAAAAATGTTCCTGATGTCTAATCTGAACCTGCATTTGTGCAACTTGAGGCCATTTCCTCTTGTCCTATCACTTGCTGTTTGGGAGAAGAGGCCAACACCACCCCACCACAGCCTCCTTTCAGGCAGTTGTAGGCAGTGATGAGGTCTCCCCTCAACCTCCTTTTCTCCAGGCTGAACAACCCCAGCTGCCTCTCATAACGCTGGTTCTCCAGCCCCTTCCCCATCTTCATTGCCCTTCTCTGGTACAAAAATGAAATTCTTGTAAACTCTTCCCATAAAATGCCTAAAACCTGAAGTATCCCCTCCACCACCTCCTTAGCCTTCTCTTTCTGACTCTGCAGAAATGCCTTCAGCTAAAAGACTGCTTGTTCAGAGAAGGAAAATGTTCCTTTGCTCAGGACGTGAGCAGATTCCCAGCTAAGATCCAGCCACCCATGAGAGACTCCCGGCACGGCGAGCTTTGCCAAATCACTGCTCCATATCCTCCAACAACTGGCTAAGGAGAAGCAAAATCATTAAAATGTGCATTATACTCGCTGGAACAATCCTTGGGCAGAAGCTTCATGCAGAGCCCCACTGGGCAAAGTGCTCCACTGCTCAGGAGCAGTGATTAGGGAGAGTTTGTTAATGAAGCAGAATTTAGTGACTGAAGGCGAGTGAGGAGAGAAGAGAGAGAGCAGATTCCTCATCAAATGCTATAATATGGGTTTGCTGCAGCTGATCTTCGGTGACCATAAATCAATTCAGCTCTCCCACCCCTGACCCACGGGATGTGCGAGTCGTTGAAGGGCACAGAACTGACCTCAGCATCATAAAACTGCTCAGCTTTGGCAACTGCCTGCTGTGGATCTCAAAGCATTTTGCAGAAATCCAAAACTACTTCAGAGGTTTCGCTTGCATTTCCAAATTTTTCAGCTGCTTTAAACCAGGGCGATCGCCCCGAAGCAGAGGAGGGGGTGATGGTGGTGGTGGTGTAAAGGGACCCTGAGCAAAAGCACGCTCAGCCCTGCTCTTCTGATCTCTCTGGGCCATGCGCCTCTGTAATGAAAATCAGCATCACCCTGTGGGGACCAGCAGAACATGACCAATTTACTCTGTCTGAGGCTCTCTTCCCAGCTCTGCGGTACGTGTTTTGCCCTGCGTGAGAGATGAAAGGGCTGATCAGTGCTCTTAAAAGACCCAGTGCACAGAGGGTGCCTCCAGGAGGATTGCACACCCCCCATGCAGAAAAACAGGCTTCCTCGTCCCTTCTGCCCTCTTTGTCCTCCTCCTCCTCCCCACCTTTCCCCTCACGCAGGAGCAATGGGTCTCCACAGCCACACCACATCATTCCCGTTTCCTGGAGCGGGAATGGCCAGGTAAGATCTTCCACTCTTTCTGTCTTTCCCTCAATGATGTAACTCCACCACTCCAAATACCCTTGGAATTGGGAGTTCTTCCTCACACACAGGGTCAGCACGAGGCAGGGGAATCTGTGTCCCTATTACAGTGCAGAAAGCCCATAGAGGGAAGGGATGAGCTGGAGGTGAAGAGACTTAGCAAAGGGAGAAGGGGCAGGGTGTCCCAGAGCCACTGGAAGTGGAGTCCGTGAGAGCTGGCAAGATCAGGAAAAGCTCTTCCCTAAAATAGATGCAGGATAGATGTTCCACACTGCTCCAGAGCGCTTCCCAGAGGAATCAAGCACCTGCTGCATGGCTTTCCAATGGCTTTCTCTCAGTGCCAGCCTTTATCCTCTGTTGTTATCCATAGGGTGAGCTCTTCCAGGTTCTCTATTCTCCATCCTCATGCTAAAACATTTATGATAGGAGGAAATGGGGTTTGGTGGGAGCAGGGATGGGTGGTGTTGGACAGACATCTCTCCTTCCCAGAGGGAAACTGGGAAGGAAGAGAAAGAAATATCCCCCCCTGTGGTGGGGTAAAAGCACAGAGAGAAAAGCAGAGAGACTGCAATCAGATCTGTCCTTCAGGCAGAAGTTCCTCAGCTTGCCAAGCCTTTCTAAATCTCTGCATTTAGAAGCAAAAATGAGGCATTTTCCCAGCCACCATCCGTTCCTCTTCATCAATCACTGCCCTGCACTGCCCACCACCATTCCTACTCATCCTGAGGACAAAGTCCACTTAGCCAAGCCCCTTCCCATCCAGCCCTTCATCACTAGGAATCGATTTCCTATATTGACTGACCAGGCCCAAGCCATTAACGAGTTCATTTTCCATCACTTAGATGCAGATGGATTCCCTCAGGAGCCCCAGGGTCACCAAAGTTTCATTAACAGACACTGTAAAAGTATTTAAACACATTAAAACCTCACTTGACAAATGGAGGAAGCTCATAGTCCTACTCCTCTCGGGTTATCTTAAAAGCAAAAAAGAAACCTTTGCTGCCTGAGAAGGACAGAAAGCCCTTAAGAGCTTGTCCCTGCTATTATCCATCTCACAGAACTTCACCTCTAAAGAAGTTCAGTTTCCCATAATGCTCCACACGGACCACCTATTCATTTATCCAAGCTCTGGCTGAGTGTTTTCCAGCCACTGAGGGCTTTTGGCCTCCAAATTTTCCTGTTAGCTGTGGCCTGTTGTCTGCTGGTAAACCGAGGCACGACGTGATGGAGACTCAGACCCAGATCTGGGTGCTCAGATACACGAACAGAACAGGTATCGTAGGCAGGCATTGGTAGTTCTGCTGCAAAGTGCATTCTCACCCCAATGGTTTATATCCCAGGGCAAAAAATAACCCCATAACTGAGTCAAACCGTGGCCTTTAACACCACACAGAAGGCTAAATGGGAAAACAGGTGCACAGGTTGAACTCAGGACCCTGTTTCTGCTGCTAAAAGGTTTCTGTCTTCTTGCCACAGATCTCTGGAAGATGTAAAATCATACTCACTAAGGTTGGAAAAGAACTCTAAGATCACCAAGTCCAATCATCACCCCAACCCCTCCTTGCCTACTAAACCATGTCCCCAAGTGCCACATCTACACACTTTTTTAACCCCTCCAGGGATGGAGACTCCACCACTGCCCCAGGCAGCTGTTTCACCACTCTTTCAGTAAATACTCTTTTTCTAATCTCCAATCTAAACCTCCCCTGGCACAACTTTAGGCCATTTCCTCTCATCCTGTCTCTCCTTAAGTGGGAGAAGAGACCAACACCCATCTCGCTACGGTGGGTCAAATGCAGCCACGTGCTGCATTTTACTACTATGAAACTCCATGTAAGATGTTGGCTTAAATCTCACTTCACAAGAGGAGATTTGGGACCCAGAAACACCACCAAATCTCCACAAAAACGCAGCCATGGAAAATTCAGTCCTGCAGACAGTTTCCTTCCTAAGCTCGTGGATGTCGAGAACTCAAGCTACATTTGCAAACAAAAATCTAACATGACTTTTTCCTCCTTGAGTGGGAAGAGGTGACTCATCAAGTCCGTCTGCAACCATTACTGGGTGCCCAGGCCTCACAGCATTCAGTATCATCACATTGTCCCCAAAAACTAGGAGGTGGGGCAAATAAACCAGGTCACCCTGAGGCCCAGACCTGCATGAACCCTTTCTCCTCATGGGAAGACTGTAAAGTGCCATAGAATCAGAGAATGATAGAATGGTTTGGGTTAGAAGGGACCTTAAATCTCATTCAGTTTCCACTCTCCACCTCCTGCTGGATGAGGGGGATACCACATTTTTCCTAGTAACCTTTTTCCATCACCAAAACACCCCAACCCAACAGCCAGTAGGAATGAGCAGGCTCAGCCTGGCTCTTTGGCTGGTTGAGTGAAAGTCTGGGTAGACTTGATACGGGGATAAATGCTCCTCCTCAGTGCCAGGCCAGCAGCTCTGCAAGGGAGATGGGCAAAGCCTCCCTACCCTGTGTCTTTGGGAAGATCTCATGATCACCTCAGCACAAGAAAGGTGACCTTCTCCCTCCAGCATCTGCAGAAGAAAGCAGAAGCCCATAAGTGGAGGAGAACGATTGCTCCCACAATTAGACATGAGGATGGAACTGACCCTGGGGAGAGGTTTGTCCTCTGAGAGAGGACAGCATTTCGCTGTCCCCTCTGCAGTGACTCCAGGCTGACAGAACCATTTCCTTTGGAGTCCCTCCAAATTCACATCCCTAACTCCTCAGACTGCAGCAAAATCCCTCTGAACAGGCATCAGCCAGGCTGGGTTGGCATTTGCAAAACAGGCTGCAAGGGGGTTCACTGAAGCACAGTCTGGAGTGAAACAAACCCCTTGCCTTCCCTGGGATGGGGGAAGCCCGTGCACAAGAGACCTCCTCAGCATGCACAGCCTGGTGAGAGCATCCCCCCTGCTCACCACCAGGGGATTCATTAATGCACACAAGGTAAACTCAGCCTGTATTATTCATATCTGTATTTATCAAGTATTTATGCTGACAACCTAGAGGGCGATAAATCAGCAGCACCGGGATGTGTTGATTCCTGTGGCCGATTCCGATGCTGACAAGGCTGATGCCTGGCAGAGGGGGGCAGAGGGCCCTGCTCCCAGAGAAACAGCTCGTTTGTGACAGCCAGGAATTAACAACCTGCCTGGAAGCAGGAGCAGAGAGAGAGAGGACAGCCTGGATGAGCCTCAGAAGCAAACGGCAAGGATTGAATGGGGAAGATGCTTGTGTTGCAGAAATATTTCCCCACTTGAATGTGGATTTTAAGAAACCTCACACCTGGGAATGGGGTTTGGGCTGCCTTCTGTGTCCAGCCACACCAGCACCGACAGGGAGGGGGCTGCTCCTTGTTCACAGCACCAATTGTACTCAATCCACTCCAGATTTACATAAGGAAGTCGCACATCTGGGCTGGGTTTGCTGAAGTTAATGCATTGGAGTTGCTCCAGAGGTTCACCTTGACTCAAGCCAGTTGATCTGCTCCAAGTCCAGGGATTGCAGCGGGGTGACAGTGGGGTGACCCTGCTGATGGCAATGTGCTCCTCCAGGCTCATCGTGGCTGCAGGGCTGTTGCTCCTCATTCACAGCAGCAGCTCTGCCACTATAGCATCAAATTTACACTTCTGTGCTATTCACTTGACAGCCTGCAAATGAGCCAGGCCTGCAAACCTCTTGACTTCTCGCCCCGTGATCCAGAGATCAGGTCCCAGAAGAGCTTATCCAAGACAAGAAGCCTATTTGTCCAAGCACTAAAAGCAAAAAAAGGCCAATTTCCACTTGTAAATTTACAGCACCTTCTGATCTTGATTCAAATTTCCACTTTAGAAGAAATCCTCTCTGTGGCTTTCCCCCCATGGATGGTTGCACAGCAGTTTCTAAACCCCTTGGTCAGAAGGCTACTCTGTGGGTGAGGGACTCTGTGTCCTGCCTTCCCCACCATGCACTGGCACTGCTGAGGCACTCGGGAAGGCAGGGCTGCAGCTCTGTTCAACAATGCATCCCATTTTCTGATACAATAACCACTCGAATGAGCTGTGCCAGCGCTGGAGAGCGGCTCGGTTCAGATGTTGGAGCTGAGAGACAAGACTTGAAGAGAAAGGAGAGAGAATTCCCCTTGCTGGACTTCACCAGCGATGCTGGGAACACGTGCCCTTTGAAATATTTCTGTTGAATTCATTTGATATTTCTCCACTGCATTTTCTTCCTCTACACTGCCGTTTCTCTCTGAATGTTGTGTTTAATCTCCTGCCTAGTCCTGGCTCTGTATGCACATGTACAATCCCAAGCACAAGCCCACATGTTTGTGTGCATGTGAGTAAAACAGATTTAATTCCTTCTTAGATGTCATCTCCGTCAAGAAAGATGACAGCTCCTTCTATCAAGCATTTAAGCAGCTTTGCCCAAGCAATTGTTCTTTGCTGACGTGGAAGATGCTCACATACCTAGACCCCTCTGCAAAGCAGAATCCCAGCATCCAGGAGCCGGTCCTTGGTGCTCCCAGAGCCTCCCTGGGCTGGGGAGAGGATGCAGCGCTGGGATGGGGATGGATGCAGAGCGGGTGTGAGGCAGTAGCGGTTCTTTGTGCCTGCGGGTGGTCCCGGTGGCTCCTGCCCGGGGCAGAGGTGGCCCTGCTGACACTAGATGGTGCTCGGCAGTTGTGCTTGGTGCAGCGATGCCTTGGGGCCAGCTCTCCGGATCCCATCGGGAATTGCACAAAGGCACCAGGTAGTTCCGCCTGCCTTGTTCCTTGCAAGGTGTCTGCTCCACCAGAAATGCTCTCCTGGCGTGCCGGGGGCACGCATCTTCCCCCAAAGGTCCCTGTGCTGGGAAGGGTGGGATCAGCCACATCCCCTCTTTCTGCTCCAGCACTGCCTGCATAGACGATAGGATCCCTCTTCCTGCAACTCCATCAAAACGTTTGATGGAGCCTCCATCTCTTCCTCTGCCTAGCTCAGAGAGGACCCAAAATTAAAACCATCTCCCAGCAGTAACTGTACTGTTGAT
The DNA here is from genome assembly GCA_033558185.1 of Dromococcyx pavoninus. Taxonomy (NCBI): domain Eukaryota; kingdom Metazoa; phylum Chordata; class Aves; order Cuculiformes; family Neomorphidae; genus Dromococcyx; species Dromococcyx pavoninus. The sequence continues at coordinate 291,428 of JAUMJL010000633.1, read as the reverse complement.
GGCTGGAGTGGAAGGTGTGGGTTGGCACAGAAAGCCGAGAAGAGAGGACCAAAGAGCTGCATGGCATAGAGTCACAGAACGGCTTGGGTTGGAAAGGACACTAAAGCCCACCCAGTTCCAGCCTCACTGCCACGGATAAGGACACCTCCCACTGGATCAGGGTGCTGCCAACCTCATGCATGGTGCAGTGGTTTGAGCTAGGCATGCATGCTCCTTGCAGCAGTCTTACCCGTGCAAGAGCACTCCAGCCCAAATTCACCCCCAGTTTGTTGCTGATTGGATTGAAAGACACTAATTTCAACCAATGTTTGGCGTTTCCAAAACGTGGGACCTCCCAAGCCCACCAGCCTTGCACTTCCAGCCTCTTTCCACTGTAGCAGACACACACTGCTTTCTGCCAGGCTGGGATTCCTAATCTCCCTGGGCTTCTTTTCTCCACGTATAATGAGGATTATCGTTTAATTCCTGCCTCACAAGGGGGTGCTGTGGGGATTGCGAGGGTTAAGGCACTCAGATAACATTGCAGCAAGGCTATTACAAACCCTTCAACAGAGGGGGACAGAAAGGAACCCACTGCCGTTTGCCAACTGCTTACAACTTGCATCGGCTTCCATTAACTGGGAGGTAATTTTCTCACCAGTTCAGATCTAATTTCTTCTCCAGCTGCTGGCCCTATGAGAGAACAGCAGGACAGGAGTGAATATCAGCACCAAATGCTTCATAAAAGGATGGTGCTTTCAGATCTCAGGCAGTGTCTGCTGGCTATGTGTATGTGTTCATACACACGTGTGTTCATGTAAGCATGTAGGAGGCTGTACCAGGAGAGCTCAGAAGTGAAGCCAAGCAGAGAATCAGCTCGGGAAGCCCTTTGCACCTCTGATCCCTCATTGTTGACTGCACTGCAGACACATTATGTGTGTTTACAGATGAAAAAGCAAAAATAAAACCGATGCCGGCTTTAAAATTCTGTTCAGCGCAGCCTTCTGCACTGATTCAAAATGTTTATAAACACAGAAGTTAATGTAATCAGCACTGCAGCAAATACACGCCAGGTACACGGAGGAGACAGGGCTGTCAAATGCACTCCCAGCTCGGAATGACAGGGCTCTGCTGTGGGCTCTTCTGCAAACAAAAGCAGCTGATAAATCCCACCGAGGAATGTTTTGAAGAGTAATTCCATCCCCTCCCTTCTTCCCTCCTTTCAATCCCCTCTGGTAATAAAATCATAAAAAAAAATAAGATGTCTCTTCTCCAGGCTGAACAACCCCAGCTCTCTCAGCCTGTCCTCGTAGCAGAGGTGCTCCTGCTCTCTGATGATCTTTGTGGCTTCCTCTGGATCCGCTCCAACAGTTCCATATCCTTCTTATGTTGGAGATTCCAGAACAGGACAAAATACTCCAGGTGGGGTCTCACAAGAGCAGAGGGTGAGAATCACCTCCCTTGACCTGCTGGACACACTTCTTTTGAAGCAGCCCCGAATTAGACATCAGGAAGAAATCCTTCATGGGGAGGCCCTGGCCCAGGTTGCCCAGAGCAGTGGTGACTGCCCCATCCCTGGAGGTGTTCAAGGCCAGGTTGGATGGGGCTTGGAGCCCCCTGATCCAGTGGGAGGTGTCCCTGCCCATGGCAGGGGAGTTGGAACTGGATGGGTTTTGAGGTCCTTTCCAACTCAACCCATTCCATGATTCCATGGCCATTCCCACTGAGCTTTTCAAGTCGCAGACCGTGCGTGTGCAGGGAGCCACTGGACAGTGGCCACTTGCTTGGGAAGGGAGCAGAGGCACAGCCCCAGACACCAGTGGAGGAACTGGAGCTCATCACTGTGGGGGAATTCCTGGCTGACATTTCCTCCTCCATGGTAGGCAGCAGTCCCAAGAATTGATCCCTGGAGAGTTATCCATCAGCCCAAGCCCATTGTTCCTGGGGATGTGCTGCACTCATCCTGGAGCACATGGGAGCTGCGTTTTAAAAGATGTGTCCCAGCTCTTTTGCCTTGACTCCAACTCAGCAACTGCTCAGCCCCAGGGAAGGATATGCATCAGTTTGCCAGGGAAGACCCTGTCCAAAGGAATTGTGTGATAGAACCATAGAATCACTTGGTTGGAAAAGACCTTTGAGTCCAATCCTACCTGTCCTCTGCTAAACCACCCCTGAGCACCTCATCTGCCTGTCTTTTAAATCCCCCCAGGAATGGTGACTCAACCACTGTCCTGGGCAGCCTCTGCCAGTGCCTGAGAACTCTTTCAGTGAAGAGATTTTTCCTGAAGTCTAACCTGAACCTACCCTGGTGCAACTCAAGGCCATTTCCTCTTCTCCTATCCCTTATTACTTGGGAGAAGAGCCCAGCACCCACCTCACCACAACCTCCTGTCAGACAGCTGTAGCCAGTGTCATTGCAAAACCCTTAGCAAACCCACCCTCTGTCCTCCTGCACATTGCCAAAAGACCATGCTCAGCCATGTTAGCCAGTGGGAAGGATTTTGGGAGCTCCATGTGAAACGTCCTAGTACAGCAGGTTGCTGCAGAGACGTTACCTCACATGTCAGCATCAGCAGAAAACCCTTGTGCTGGCTGAACAGCCGAAATGCTGGGCGGACAAAACAGGGCTGCACTACAAGCAAGCCTTATTTTTTTTTTTTTCCCCAGCCAAATGTTGTTTCATGCTTTAATTGCAATTTTCAAGACCTATATTAGCATGACAACTTATGTAAGTGGCGGCCAAGTTACTACACTGATTCTAGTATCTCTGCCTAAACCAGATTTCACAGGGGTGCAGAGGAAGGGGCTTGTATGACTTTTGGATCTCTGTTCTGATGGCCTGTTGGCATCTAAAATGAGACTTTTACCCTCCCTAAAAATCAAGAATGAGTAAATATCCCTTCTGTACAGTACTAGGAATTATTTTTCTCGTGATTCCTCACCACCCAGTCCTTCAGAATATCTGAAGCACCAGGCGGGTTGGTTTTTCCTCTCCTTTTTTCGTAGTTTATGGATTTCTGAAAGGGATTTCTGAGCCTTAGAGTGGTTCATGTGTTCCTGGGATGAGCAGCCTTTGAAACCCCTGCCCTATTATTGCAGCACCATGGTATATCAAGTATATAGGGCTCCTCCTCCACATCTCTGGCTGGGATGCGCTTTAGAAACTTAATCCTACTGCTGTGAGGGTTAGAAACAAGGAAAGAATTGGCTAAATCAGCTGATGTAGCAAAGGAGAAGGCAGCCCTATCATCCCCTCAGAGGAGATGCACACAGAGACCTCCCCCCCCAAAATAAAAGAAACCAAGGATGATGCAATTAAATATGTTACATATTATGATCTTCCTCCCCTAGAAATAACAAAAACTGCCAAAGCCAAGTGTTCTACTCCTGCCTTTCCTGCTCATGCAGAAGTCCCCTTGGGCTTCACGGAAATTTTGGACTCACAAAAAGCTGCAGAACGGGGGCCCCATGGCACTGTGTAATAAATCTTAGAAGTTAACAGCCAGAACTGTGCCAAATGTGATGGGTTTTGCTTTGCGCAGGATCATGAAAATAATACATTCTGGCTCAATAAGTTAGGCCTGGTGCACCAGGGCTAATTGGCTGCTGCTGCTGCTGCTACTCGTGGCTCTACATCTTTGTCTCAAACGTCTGAGATCTGTGATTTGGGCAGCCAAGACCCAAAGGCTCTATCAAATCTCCCCATATTCTTGAAGGGAAATCATAATCGTACCCCAGTTTTTCCTTCTGTGATGGATTTCAGATTTCAGTTTGCAACAAACTGGGAGGGGATTTAAGCTGAAAAAGGCAAGATTGAGATGAGACCTTAGGAAGAAATTGTTTTCCTGTGAGGGTGGGGAGGCCCTGGCCCAGGTTGCCCAGAGAAGCTGTGGCTGCCCCATCCCTGGAGGTGCTCAAGGCCAGGTTGGATGGGGCTTTGAGCCCCTGATCCAGTGGGAGGTGTCCCTCCCCATGGAAGGAGGTGGAACTGGATGGGCTTTGAGGTCCCTTCCAATGCAAACCATTCTACAATTCTATGTTTCTATGATTGTATGATTGATTCTATGATTGTATGATTGATTCTATGATTTCACGTGTTTACCAGGTCTGCTCTGTGTCACCTGCAAGCCCCCAGGTTTGCAGAAAGCTTGGAACAATCGTGCTGAGGTCTGGCCTGCCCCACGCATCTCCGCAGAGTTTAGCTCAAGGCTCCAGGGCAAAGCATCAAAAAGGAGACAGGAGGGTATAACAGTGGGAAAAATATAAGTTGGAACAAAGTGAGGGGCTCGAGTGCAACAGAGACCTGCCCAGGGGAGCAACGTCTCGTCAGAGGTGTCTCTTTAATGGAGCTGGGAAAAGTAATTAAGGAGATTTTATGGATTAAAGGTGAAACAGGCCAGATAAACACTCCAAGGATAAGAAAACCAACTACTGCAACAACAGTTGCAGGGAGATTTTCATAGCTTGCACATCCACAAGGAGAGGAGTTTGTGCTCCTGATCTCTGGCCTGCAGCTTTACAGAAGAGGAGGAGGCAGAAATCGCCGGGGCAAGTCCAGCAGCCTCCGCTCCGCACGCAGGATGTCCAGAAGAATCCCAACGGTCTTCAAAGTCTGTGAATCTAATTACTAAACCTCATTACTACGTAATAACTTTTGTTATGTCAGAAGAAACCTTGTATCTGGCTAATCCTCTTTGTTACAGAGCTGCCCATCCTTCCCTCCAACAGGAATTAACTTCTAAAGGAATTAAAAGGAGGAGGAGACTGCTGAAGGGGGTCCTTTGGGGTATCTTTTTATAGCTGCTGGCTGCCCCCCTCCCTTCCCTTTCCTGCTATGTGTGGTATCCTTCCCCACTGATTCTGTCCTTTCCTGCTTGCCAGGCATTGATTTGTTCCCGTGTTGTTCTAATGGAGCTTGAAATCAACATGACTCTGTTGTTGCTTGTTGTCATTGTTGTTCACATCTCTGTTTGGGGTTCAGCATCCTTGTCGAGGCCAGGGCAGCTCAGGAACTTGCATTAGCAGGCTAAACACCTCCTTAGCAAAAGAACCACAAAGGCTGTGTCTGTGTCCACATAAAAAGGGCTGATACAAAGCACAGCGGAGCGGTGCCCCCCCTCCTCCGGCGCATCAGCCCTTGTGCTGATTCTGAATCCCCTCGCTTATCAGCACGCACAGGATGTCCAGAACGAGCTCCTTCTTTCAGCAGGCCCCATGAAAATGCTGTATATTATTGAGATCCACATGCAAAAGCATTTATAAGTGTAAGTCTAGACTCCGTATGACAGCTATGTTGATGTCACCCACAGTTTTTGAAAGGTATTTTTATATCATAGAATCATAGAATGGTTTGGGTTGGAAGGGACTCTAAAGATCATCCCATTCTATGTTGTATCAGTGGCCAGACAGGTGGGCCACCAGACAGCACCCTGGTGTTCCACTGTCCATAAGGAAATCCAGAGAACACTCAGGAACTCCAAAAAACCTGAGTGCTGGGCCCTGATATTACCATGGAACGGTTTGGGTTGGAAAGGACCACAAAGCCCACCCAGTTCCAACGCACCTAGAGGCTTGTAGATGACACAGAAAACACATGGCAAATGCATGAAATTATAGGATCACAGAACCATGGAACGGGTTGGGTTGGAAGGGACCTCAAAGCCCATCCAGTTCCAACCCCTGCCATGGGCAGGGACACCTCCCACTGGATCAGGGGGCTCCAAGCCCCATCCAACTTGGCCTTGAACACCTCCAAGGGTGGGGCAACCAGAGCTTCTCTGGGCAACCTGTGCCAGGGTCTCCCCACCCTCATTGTGAAGAATTTCTTCCTCTGTCTCATCTCAGTTTTCCCCCTTCCAATTTAAAGCCATTCTCCCTTATCCTATCACACCACGCCCCTGTAAAAAAGCCCCTCCCCAGCTTTCCTGGAGCCCCTTTTCAGCACTGGGAGGATGCTCTGAGGTCTCCCTGGATCCTTCTCTTCTCCAGGCTGAACATCCCCAGCTCTCTCAGAGAGGTTTTCCCAGCGCGGGGGGGGTTGGCACTGGATGTCTTTGCGCTCCGTCCCCCGCTCCCATCCCCGGAGGCACGAAGGAGTTAACGCCGCCGCTCCTCCCGCTCTGACATCAGCGCCGCCGCCCCGCCCGCCCCGGGTGCGCTCTGCGGAGCCCTTCCCGAGCCTCAGAGCCCCCTGCACCCCCAAACCCGCCATGGAGCCCCGTGTCCGGCCCCCCGCCCTCCCCTGAGCCCCCGGGAAGCGCCGGGCAGCGGCGGGGGGGCTGCCCAGCCCCTGCCGGAGCCACGGAGCGAGCTCCGCGCCCCGCGCTCACACCGCCGTGCTTTATTGCTTCCCCCCCCCTTCTTTTTTCTTTAACTCCCCTTTTTAAATTTTTTTAATTACATTTTCCCCTCTCCTTTTTTTTAATTCCCTTTTTAATTTTTATTACATTCCCCCCTTCTCTTTTTTATCCCTTTTTATTTCCTATTACAGTCTCCCCTCCCCTTCTCTTTTTTTCCCTTTCAAATTTCATTTTTCCCTTCCCCTTTTCATTTTTAATCCTTTTTTTATTATTACATTCCCCTCCTCCTTCTCTTTTATTCCCTTTTTATTTTTATTACATTTTGCTCCCCTTCTCTTTTTTTTAATTCCCTTTTACGTTTTTTTATTACATTTTCTCCCTCCCCTTTTCTTATTTTTTTTTAATCACATTTTTCCCCTCTCACTCGCCCCGCGCTGCCCCGCGGATGCGCGGAGCTCTCCCTCCAGTCCTCCCACTGGGCTCCTCTTTGTCCTCCTGCACCCACCTCTTTTTTTTTAATTCTTAATTTTTAAGCAGAACTGAGCATCACCGGGAGGTGGGGAGGGTGGGAAGGGGGGGTGCCCAGCGACGCTGCCACACCGACCCCCTGCCCATTCCTCCTGAAGGACCTCTCATGGCTTCACAGCTGCAGACAAGTTGCCCTGCATCTTGGTGGACTATCAGAGTTTGCATCCTGGCAGCAGCTCTTCTACCAGGTGAGACGGGGTCCCCCAAGAAGGGGGGGGTTTGGACTTTGGGTTTTGGGGTACCCACGGTGTGGGAAGCGCTGCGGAAGGATGGAATTGGCTTTTTTTGAGGGTGCTTGCCTGGGTTTGGAGCAGGTGTGGGAGCATCTGCACGAGGGTTGGGTGAGAGCCTGGGACGGTTTCATCTCTTGTTTTGGAGAGGAACAACACGGTCGTTTGTTTTGGAAGCAGCTGCAGGCAGTGGGCTCCGGAGTCCTGGGAGCTGAGGCGGTTTGTTTGCTTTTTGGATCGAGCAGTGTCTAGCGAGGCATAGCAGCCAGGCTTCCCGGGAAAGGGAGCCACGAGGCTGGGCGGTGAGCGCAGATGTTTCCGAAGGAGGGGTGGAAGGTTTCAGCTATCCAGCATCCCCAAAATCCCTGCTCTCCTACACACACACATCCCATGAGCTCTTTTGCAGAGGGGCTGGACTGCTCCCAGGTTTCAGACCTTCCTTTCACTGCTTTTGCATTTGGAAGCCTGATGGCATCCGATCCATCCCGTCTGGTTCCGATCCATCCCGTCTGGTTCCGATCCATCCCGTCTGGTTCCGATCCATCCCTTCTGGGTCCGATCCATCCCGTCTGGGTCCGATCCATCCCTGTGGTTCCGATGCATCTCTTCTGGTTCCGATCCATCCTTCCCTGGAAAAGAGGGGATTGGCAAAGATTTGGGTCGGCTTCTCCCAGCTCGTTCAACCTACGCTGGCGGTTGCAGAGCAGCCCGTGTGTCCCCACCCCGGGACTTGGTCCTGCCCTGGGCTCCAGCACAGCTCTGGAAGCTGGAGAGTGACCCACTTTGTGAAGTGCCTTGGGGGAGCCTCTTTTATTCCGCTCCAGTGCAGAATGGGTTAATGCCATCCTGAAGCTGTGGGAGACAGGGAAAGGGGACCAGCAGTGTGGATTTACAGTGCTTGTGAATGAACTGGGAAATGCAAATAGAAGGGATTTTTGCCTTATTGAGGACAGGCTTCTGGTGCCTGGGTCTGGAGTGGGTGGCAGTGGGCACATGTGCCACCTCCGAGCTGGTGTCCATCCTTCTGCAGGGGTATGAGGCAGCCTGTGCCTGCAGAAATGGGGGGGTTCTGCAGCTGGAGAGGAGAAGTTGCAGTGAAAGCAGGATGGAATTGCCTTCACTCCTCCTCTCATTGGGCTGGGGCAGCGTCCTGGAAGTCCAGGCTGGCTGGACTGTGACTGAGATTTGGCTGCACTTAGCAAGGTGTAGACCAAAACAGTGGCCATCCGAGCAAATGCCAGGGCCCAGGGTTCCCCAGTTCTACCAGAGACAGAGATGATGACATCCAGGGCATGAGATCAACAGAGCACAGAGATGACTGGATGGTCCAGCTGAAATGGTTGAGGGCAGAGGTGAAATGGGAAGGGGTGGTGGTCAGGAAACCAGGGAGTCTGTAACAGGGAAAAACTTAAGGGTGATGAGGAAGCAGGTCTGGGTGTACCTTTGTATTCCCAGGACAAAGGGATCTGCTGTGCATTGCAAAAAGAGGTGATGGAAGGGACAGCCTCGGGCTCCCGGTGCTCCATGCTTCCAGGCAGGTGCCTGGCTGAGCTCTGGCTCCTCACAAGGAGGCTCGGAACTTTCCATATTGTTCTTCACCTGCTCTTTCCTCCTCCTCACCCCATCACCCAGGCAATCCCATGCAGGAAACCCTCCCCACAACCCATGGGAAAGGAGCTGGAGGTGGAGTAAATGCTCTGGTGACCGTGCTGGGTAAACCAAAGGGGGTTTCTGTTCAACCAGTCCCTCTAGGAATTGCTTTCACCAAGGAGACTCTCAGACAGCCTGGCATCTCACCTTGTCCTGCCAAAAGATGTTTTCCCCCCACTTATTCTATTTTTGGCCGTTCTGGAGGCTTTGCTGCCAGCAGCCGGGCGATCTCTTCTCCTGCCACTCTGCAGTAGTCGGGTAGTTTGTCTTGCACTGTCCCGCTGACAGCTCTGCCAGGATAAGGCAGTGGTGCATCTCGTGGTGCCTTGCCAAGGAGAGGGTACGGCCAACTCTGCAATGCTCCGGGAGGATAATCCTTCCCGACCCTGCTCCGTGAACACCGAGCACCCCGAAGCCTGTGTGGGCGAGACTCGGTTGGACCAGTTTAGTGGTGGATGCACCGCATTTGCAGGAATGACTAATCCTGTGTTATGTATTTATTCATTCGTTCGTTTTGTTCATTTTGTGCCCTTATTTGTGCTGGGGATGCATCCCAGAGCTGCAGGGAAGGACCAGCACGATCCTGTGCTTGGTGCTGCACAAAGTCCTTACTAAACCCAGGTCTGAAAGCCTTACTGAGGCAGGGAGTTGCTCAAGTTCACAATGTATTGTGCCAAAACCAGTTCAGGGTGTGTGTATATATATATATAAATATATAAAACAAGCTATATGTAAGGTTTGAGTGCAGACAGCCTTGTTTATAAAGCAGAAGGGATGAGGTCCTCTGTTGTAAATGAATTAGTAGCTGTGGACTTGGTTGGAAAATGCAGTTTGGTACCTGTCACCCAAGAGGGATGGGAGGAAGGCAGGAGTCACTACCTGCTCTCTGGCAAACCTTTCAAGCTCATCTGATCCATGCCATTTCATTTTGTTCCCATCCACGTATGTTACCTCCCCCTTCTGACAATGTTGGCTTTTTTTTTTTTTTCCTGATAAGGAAATAAAAGTTCCCTGCTGTAAAAGCTGTAAGGAGTCCCTTATAAAAATCTGCTTTACAAATTGTCTTTAATGTCATCGGCTCAATCGTCCAGAACGGATTCAATTCAGGGTTCCTGCAGCCTTCCATGCAAATCTGCCTGCCTGCCTGTTTGGAACCATTAACCAGGTATCAACTCGGGCTCTGGCATTAAGAGCTTCAAGATATTAATATGTATAGGGCTTATTGAAAAGCTGTGGGGCAGCAGAGGGGAGAGATCCTAGGAGGCTGATCTGCAGAGGGCAGGAACACTCGTGGTTAAATTTATGCTTTATGAGCCTTAAAAATCTGTCTGTTTATCCCCACCGTGAAACTCGGTGCAGCTCGAGATGCAACCACGCAGAGCAGAAGCGTTCATCTTCTGCTTGGTCCTGCATCTGCAGAGCTGGGCTTCTGTTTCCAAACGCTCCTCCCTGTCTGGGGACAAATTCCTGTCTGCCACCTCAGCCTCTTGGGCTCCGAGAGGAGACCTTCTTTGCAAAGTGCTTTGAGATCCTCGGCAGGGGAGGGCTGGAGAGGTGTTTGAAGCTTTGACACAGGGTTTTTCCATCACGGCGCTTGAAAGCGGCGTTGGCTGAGCTGTGGTTGACCTGGAGGCCTTAGGGCAAACTTGGCTGGAGCTGGAGGCAGGGTTGCTTTTTGAGGAGGTGCGACAGCTCTCTGGAGCGCTGGGAATAGTCAAAACGTGTCACTGCAGGATCTGGTCCATCTCGTACTCTGTAGAGCTGCTTTAATATCCCAAAGCAGCTTCCGAAAGGCAAAAACATGCCAGAGGTCTACTCAGCCTTTGCTTTGAGTTCTTAGTTGTTAATTTTTAATTCCCCCCCGCCTATCTCCTCCCAAAACTCGGAAACAACATCATCAGGCTATTTCAGGAAGCAAAAGCCTGTCTTGCGCTGATATTTTCTCACTGAGCCTCGCTCGTTGCGGTGGAACCGACCCATCGAGTTGGAACCTGGTGTGAATTGATGAGCTGGGCGAGGTGAGAGGCTGCAGGGAGAGCCAGCTCAGCCCACGAGCCGGGACGGTGGCTGCCCCATGGCTGGAGCCGCAGGGTGACCGTGGTTAATGCTGTTTGCTCTCTGAACCGGCAGCGTTAATCAAGCAAGAGCTCCCAACCCAGCGCACACGGATCCCTTTGCAACGAGATGTATGGAAAAGCATTACTGCATCCAGCAACTCATCTAGCACGGGATTTATTGGTGCCTCACAAGATGCCGGTGCTGGCGGAGCCTGGCACCATCTCTCCTCGCATCGCTCCTCCTCTGGGCACCGCTCACACCTCGACTGAATCATGAGGGGAACCAGAAGAGCCGGTTGTCATGACCTGCTTCCCAGACCTGCGTTCCCGCTGACACCCCTTGCCCTCTGCCAGCACTGCTAAGGCTGGGGACAACCCATCATAAAGCAGGGAGAGAGCATCAAGTGGCCACCACTAGCCCAGGGAAGGTTCTGTCCCATCTCCAGTGTCTTGGGGAGTTACACAGCACCACCAGCACGTGGGGGAGATGGGGCAGCACCGGAGGAAACAGATGTTTTGGAAGAGCAGATGTCAGGCTGCCTGTGGGTACTGCAGGGACGGGTCGGTGAGTCCACAAATGGATGACCACAATCCTCAGGGCCTCTGAGAAAAGGTCTTGCAACATCATCTCTCAAGGTGGCGATGGCTCTTGCTCAGTTATTTTCACAGGCCAGCAAGGCACATCGGTACAAAGAGCAGCAACAAGAGAGAGGGACAGAGGTACTCCAGTCTGAGCAACCCCTGGAGATCTTCTTGCTTTTTCAAATACATCAGAAGAAATCAGGGCAGCTCTGATGCTGGGTGAGTCGGTGCCGCCAGCCACTGGAGCTGGGACCCAGTTTGCATTTGAGACACCTCTTTTGTTAATTACCGGAGCGCAGCCGTCCCAGCGCAGAGAATTCAGAGCTCTGCACTGAAGGCTCCCTAACCCACTTCATTGTTTCAGGTGAAAATTTGTTTAACTAAGAAATGAAACCTCTCATGATACATCCCTTTGCGTTCCTCCTGACTCCTGTTGAGCCACAGAGACTCTCCTGGCCTTACAGCTTTCTTTGCTTCTCTCAGTGAAGGTTTAATCCAGGCTAGATTGATGCACATAACCCTCCCAGCACACATGCTTGATTTTCAAGAAGACCTCACCTCCATAGCACAAGAGAATCTCCTACCCAGGCTGCTCAAATGCAGAAGTATCATCCATGGGAGGAGGGACAGTTTCCCCACAGTCTGCAAGTGAGAGCCCGTGGCAGCCAGACAGACACCTCCTTGTCCTTTCGCTGTGCTGAGCTTAAAGTTCTGCATTTACACTTTTGTCTCATTCACACACGGAAAAGGGAAGCAACATTTGGAGGCACAAGGGCTACCTTTCCCAGCACTGTGTTTTTTCCTATGCCCCATGCTGTCATTTCTCTGTGTCCCTGCCTCCACGGGCACCCGAGGGAGCGTGGGGAGTCTGGCACTTTGCTGCCCGTTCCTCGATCCTCCCTGTCTCTGGTGCAGCCGTTCGTGCAGGCTGGCATCGTAAAAGCTGCGGCAGCTCTCGGCTCTGCAGGGATCCCACGGCAGATGAACAGCAGCTTCTGGGAATGAGAGGAGGAGAATGAGCTTCAGTCCTTGCTGTTTGCCCAACTCTCATCCCCTGGGACCCCCTTTTCAGGCCAGGGAGGCTGCTTGTGCCCTGCATGGCACAGGTCTGACCAGTGGTCTCTCGACCCTTCGGCATCTCCGTGAGGTGCTGGGGATGGATAGGAGGAGCTGACCCAGCTTGATGAACCATCTCTTCTCCATTCCCCCGTGATAAAGCTGTCTCTGCAGGAGGTTTGTAATCGCTGGTGCAATGGGAACTGTCCCTGTCCATGGCCATGGCCATGGCAGAGGGGTTGAAGCTGGATGGGCTTCAAGATCTCTTCCAACCCAACCCATTCTCTATCCACCCAACTCTGCATCTGCATCACTCTGCTCCTGGCCTGCCCTCCCTGTCTTTGCTCTCCAGTTGGGGATTGGTGTGCAGCTTTGCTTTCCATCTTCACTCAACCTACAGATGAGCAGGGCAGAAGGACTTGAGGAGAGGCAGGATCCGTGTGATTCTCCCCCCTGAAAGAGACAGCACAGGGATGGGGTTTTCTGTTCCCCATCCCAGCCTTTCGAACTGCAGGAGAGAGCAAAGTGCCTCCATCTGCTCCCGACCACACAGGGATGCTACAGGAGGACCTGTAAATCACATCTCTGCCTCGAAGCACCGGCGGGTACCAGATGGACCACCTGGCTCTGAGACAGCAGGTATTCCCAAGCCTAGTTAGTCAAGAGGACTCTGCGTCCATCTCTCTTCAGCAGTTCTCTATCTACCTGGGAAAACCCCATAAATGGACTGATTTTGAGTCTGTTTTTCCTTTCCCATGGAAGATCCATTCCTCCCCCTCCCCGTGCTAGAGTGAGGCACGGCCAGGACTGACAGAGGGGCCATGCAGCTCGCAGCCAGTGGCGAACATCCAGCGCTGGTGACGGGCGAGCGCGGTTCCCAGCACAAAGCCCCTTCTGTGTGGGCTGTGTGTGGCCACCTGAGAGCAAAACCAGCCTTGTTCTCTCTGTGAGGCTACAGAGATGGTGTCAAAACAGGCCACTGCAGAGGAAGGGCTGTAGCCACATCATGCAGATCCAGGTGGGACGCTGGATTTCAGCCAGCGTTGGGGGTGTCTGTGTTGTGCACTGAGGGTCTCACGCTGGGCGAAACAAGGTTTCATTTCTTATCCCCTGGCAAGATACTCTCTGGACCGAGGGGGATGCTGCTTGAGAAGCTTTTCACTGACTGTTTTCACTGTCCCAAGGGGACAGTCTGGGGGCAGAGTTCTGGCTGTGGACTCAGGGTCTAATGCTAATGGGTAGAAGAGGCTGGTGGCACTCTAGGGCTGAAGCAGAGACCTATAATTAGAGGTTGTTGTGCTGAGTGTCCTTGCAGAGCCAGGGGTTACAGATGGTCCATGATGGGCAGAAGTCATAGACCTAGGGGAGAGTTTAATATGATGAACAGGGTTTACTGGGAGGCACATAGAGAGAGCTGCATAGTTCAGGTCAGGGTTTCTGTCACTGTCTTGTCCAGGTGGTTGTGGTGGCCTGTGCAAGGCACTGTGACACTCAGGGCAGGGGAAGAGTAGCAAGGGAGGAACAAACCCTGTGCTGTCCTTAAAGAGCTGAGTGAGTTATCAGAACACTGTGGATCATAACTCCCCCCTCACCCAAACCTGTGGCCATGTTGGAGGTTTCCCCTTGCCTTGGAACATCTCCTCTCCCTCCTACTCAGCTGTGGCAAGGAATAAAGGATGATCCGAGGGCTGGAGCAACTCTGCTGTGAGGACAGGCTGAGAGAGTTGGGGTTGTTCAGCCTGGAGAAGAGAAGGCTCCAGGGAGACCTTAGAGCAGCCTCCCAGGACTGAAAGGGGCTCCAGGAAAGCTGGAGGGACTTTTTACAGGAGCGTGGTGTGACAGGACAAGTGGGAATGGCTTTAAACTGGAAGGGAGGAGATTGAGATTAGACATTAGGAAGAAATTCTTCACGATGAGGATGGGGAGCCCTGGCCCAGGTTGCCCTGAGAAGTGGTGACTGCCCCATCTGTGGGGTTGTTCAAGGCAAGGTCGGATGAGGCTTTGAGCAACCAGGGGAAGCTGTCCCTGCTCATGGCATAGGTTTGGAACTGGAAGGGCTTTAAGATCCCTTCCAATCCAAACCATTCTATGATTCTATGGTTCACCTTGTCAGCTGCACCAGGGTGGTGGCAAGGGACCGGGCTGTGGAAAGGGGTATTTTCTGGGTGCAGGGGAGAACCAAGGCTGTGCCCATTTATGGTCATTCAGGAGCAGGGATGTGTTGCATAGCAGCATCCTTGCCACGCTGTAATTTCTATCAGCTGCCACAGTTTCCATGGGATACGGGACCCCTCTTGGCTCAGCAGGCTGTGCTGCTGGGTGCTGTTAGCCTGTGCATTGCCCCCCATGGCTGGACACACCAGAGCTGTGTATATAACTTGGGAAGGATGAGTTCATTTTTGTGTACCAAGGGGTTGAGAGCTAGGTGGTAGGAAGAAAGGGCAATCTCAGACCAACCCAGGATCAAAATCCACAGGACACCTCTTGTCATGAGTTCAAAGGCAAGTGCTGGGCTTGTGTCATCTTGGTAAAGCACATGGTGTCTTACGAAAGGCCTTAGGAAAGGCTTCTCGCTTCTCTCTTCGAGGCTGTGCTTATGAAAGACACTCGTGTGCACCAACATGTGAGTCAACACGGAGGGCCACTTCTGTCCTGGTGTTTGTCCCTGTGCAGGCACATCCACCCAGCTGCCAGGGCTCCTTTTCCCATGGGCTGGAATTGCTTTTCAGCTGTCTCCCTGGGAAAAGCAGGGTGAGGAGGGCGGCGAGGGGACCTGCTGCTATTGCTTGTGACATCTGCAGCAGCTCCCCTTGCTGCCCACCCAGGGATGAGAGACCCAGACCTTCAGGGCTGGAGCAGCCTCTGAACATCTGTGCCAGGAAATGGAGGAGAGGGATTGCAGGGGGGCAGGGAGAGGCCAGGAGCTCTGTGTGTGCAAGTTGTATGAAGAGACTTTTATTACCTGTGGGGCTGAGCTTGCCAAACTTGCCTCATGGGCTTGGGTTAGCAGGAACCCAGACAAAGTGGGGGAGGGCTTATTGGGATCTCCTTGCAGAAGGGAGTGTTTACAGTGTGCTCTGATCTTTAGAGGAGGCTTGTTTGGGGATTTGCTTGATGCTCTGATGTCTGATAGGTGTGCTCATGTATCCCTTTGATACCAGCTGAATAGGATCCTTTTGGGAGGATGACAGGAGTCCTGGTAAAGGGTGGGAAGGATAGCAGGGAGAGAGGCTCACATGGAGCACAGCTTGTAAAAGGGAGAATGTTCTCAGTGCCTGAGGACCCCAGAGGGAATTAAGAGCAGGACTGAGTTGGGCAGGAGAAGAGCTGGAGTGGTTGCAGAGATAGGCAGTGCTTGGGCAGTTTATCTTTGGGTCCTCTAGGATCCCCCTGAGAGCAAGGCTGAGAACTCTTGCATTATTGTTCAGCCTGGAGAAGAAAAGGCTTGGGCGAAACCTTAGAGCAACCTTCCAGTATGGAAAGGGGCTCCAGGAAAGCTGGGGAGGGGCTCTTGATCAGGAGTGCAGGGACAGGACAAGGGGGAGTGAGAAAGAGGGGAGATGGAGATGAGATCTTCGGAAGAGATTCTTTTCCTGTGAGGGTGGGGAGGCCCTGGCCCAGGTTGCCCAGAGAAGCTGCGGCTGCCCCATCCCTGGAGGTGTTCAAGGCCAGGTTGGATGGGGCTTTGAGCCCCCTGATCCAGTGGGAGGTGTCCCTGCCCATGGCACGGGGGTGGAACTGGATAAGCTTTAAGGTCCCTTGTGACCCAAACCATTCTCTGATTCTATGATCATTACACCTCCTCTGGCAGACTGTTGCCATGCAGAATCCTTCAACCTGTGATCAAGCAGCCTTTGGAAAGATGTCCTAGATGACTGACAAAAATAGGAGCCCACCCTGCACAGGGAAGGAAACCCTAACCAACTGGAGGAACAATAAAGCATCAAAAAGGCAAACTGGCCTGGTGATGCTGCACAAGCTGATTTCTCCCCTGCCCCAAAGCTCAGGTGGCCTTGCCATGCAGAACAGCTGGGACACAGCGCTCCAGCGGGCAAAGCACCACGTGAGGCTCTGCCCTGGCTCCTGTTCCAGGGCCACGTCCTTCAGCTGACATCCCCGAGCAGGTCCCTGTGTCCTGGTGTCCCAGCCCTGCTGGGTCTGGTTACAGAGCTCCTGCAACCCAGACGGCTGTTCCCGTGAGGGGGCCTCTGCGTCGAGCCGTGTCGAGTCTCATCTCCTGTGGGACATCATCCCAGACACCGAGTAAGCAGGGGCACAGGAGTCACCCCTCAGGATTCAGACGAGCTGGTTTGCATTTGCTGCTGATTCAGTTGGGAACTGAACTAGCAATTTGCCAGGGAAAGAACCTTTCTCCCCTGACTCCCCCCACCCCCCAGTCCTTCTGGGAGTTTGATTTCTCAGCTTGCGACAGAAGGATGGTGGTAGGGATGAATTCTCTGGGGCTAATAATCCCAGCTAGCACACCATGGGAAGAAAATTTCTTTCTCCCTTCGCATGGCAGGAACAGACTTTCAAAAATGTATCCTGATTTTTAAATACCCTTTTCGCCTGTGGTGTAAATACTAAAATGTGTTTTTCCTCTTCCCCTCGCTCTCGGAGTTTAAAAATATCGCTAGCCTGGGGAGGTGCATCTTTCAGCAAGATTTATAACGGCTGCTCTCAAGTGATGTGGAAAATGAGCCTCCCTCTGCCCCATCCAGCCTGGCACCTTCCAAGAATTTATTTCCTTTATTTGCTTGAGCCTAAGAATACTTAGAGGCTGCATCTCCGCCCAAGCACTCTAATTATTTAAGTTTTGTTTATGGCCAGTCTCTGGGGAGCTGAGTAGGTCCAGGCTGCTGATCCTCTGTCTGGGTAATTCAGCCCTGCATTACTGCCGTTTGATAATGATCTACAAATCACAGATGCTGTCTCTCTCTTGCCCGCTGTGTATCACCCCAGCTCCGTAAATTGGCCGAGCCTTCGGAGCCGGCGCGAGCGCGATGTGCGCGGCCTCTGCTGCACAGAGGCAGGGAGCAAGAAGTGGGCAGGGGTTCAGCGTGGTTGGAAACGGTGTAGGGACTTCTGCACAGCACCCAGCATGGCAGGGATCCGGCCCTAGCTGAAGCATTTTGATGTTATCTCAGCTTTGCTTGCACTAGGGATAAGCATTCCTCTGCAGGCACAAAGCTTTGGCTCATTCCTGTCCAGCCATCCGAGTCCTGGTGAATGCCCCGTGCCGTGCCTGTGCCACACTGCCACGGTGCTTGTGCCATGATTCCCTGCTCATTTTGACTCTGGTGGCTGCTGGCTGAGCACCGCTGGGGAGGCAGGAGCCAGGGATGTCAGGAGATGGTGAGGAGAAGGAACCCTCCCCGTGTTCCCATGCTCCATCAGCCCAGGCACTGCTTGACTGAGGATGGAGGCTGCTTCCTTGGCATGGCCAAGTTTGGGCTCTGTTTCCGTCCAGTGTCCAGCTCCACAACCAAGCTGTGGCTTCCTCTGGTCTTAGCCTGGCTCTGCAGCTCCTTCCCGCAGCATCTGCTCCACCAGCATCCCTCGGTCCCCACCTCTGTCTCCCTGCTGTGCCAGGTCCCTGCCAAGCTGGGGGCTGAGGCTGACTCTCCCATTAACCTGCTTGGCCAACAGAGAGTTTCCTCAGTGAGGGGCTCTCTTCTGGGGCCAAAGCTTCCCAGCCCCAGTCTGATCCATTGGAATCTGGAGTCTCTGGAGGCCCCGTGGTTGCCAGCGCCTCTGCTGCCGTCACGCTCTGTGATAAAGAGAAAGCAAGAGAGATTTTGATTACGTTATGACAAGCAACAGAGAGATGGAGTGAAAGCTGCAGCCTGCTTATTGTAATTCCAATTAGCAGGGGTAAATGTGGCCAAAGCCTGACAGCTGTATTGATCCAAACTTTGAATGGGGAGAACCTCTAAAGCAGTTCTCCAAAGTCCCTGGGGCATGGGGGCTGAGCACTTGTACAGCTGTGGGGCAGGGAGGAGAAGAAAAGCCTGTTTATAACAGAGCGCGTGAACAGGCAACTGCATTTGGCTATTTGAAATGTGAAAGCCAGCTTGGGAGCTAAACTGTCCTCAAAATCAGCGCTGCAAAATCCCCTTGGACCCTCTCTCTACCCACATGATGGAGCAGGTCGTCCTGGTGTGCACGTGGAATGAGTTTATCAAGACTCAAGTTTCTGCTCTAGACAGAACGTACCCAAGGAAAATAAACCAGCAGTGATCTCCCTTCTGGGGAAGAAAAGCCCAAGGCTGCATGGGAAGGGGGGAGGAAGGAGGAAGGGGAGTTTCCCTCTTACATTTCAAGGCACCTCCTGAAGGTCAGCGCTGAGGCAGGTTGGCAGAGGCTGTGGGCAGGCTGTTCGTGCAGATGCTGTCTCAGCTGTGCCCTTCCTGTGGCAGAGGGGAGGACTCCAATTTGCAGTTTTGTTGGTATTGATCTGAGACCTTTCAGTGGCTCTAAATTAACTCCAGAAATATAAGGCTAAACCCATTCTTTTTAGGCATATATATATATTTTGTATTGCTGATGTCCCAGCTGCTGCTGTGCCTGTGAAGGACCTTGCGGCGCCGCACTGGAAATGGGAGTATCTGCTGCCTCACACTGCCCTCTCCCAGGCGTGAATCAGCTTTTACTCAAAGAGAAAGAATTGGCCTGGAGGTGATGGCAAAGTCAGGCTGAGCTCAGAAGGGTTGGCATCGTTTCTTGGCTTTACCACAAGCTCCCTGGAATATCCTTGGCCAGTTCACTTCACCTCTGTGTGCCTTTCCTTGTCAAAAGCTGCCGGTAGCAGCCCCGCTCTCCTCTGCTCGCGCTGCCCGGTGTCTGCAGGGTGCCTTGCACAACTGCTCGTGCCCACAGCACTCTGGACAAGCAGGGGACCGTTTGCAAAGCACAGGGAAAGGTGACTCCCCTTGATTTGGTCGGTTTTCGTAGCAGCCAGGAGCCCACAGCTCTGTGCCCGGGAGTTTTAAAAGACAACAAACTGTTTTGTGCAGATTGATGTACAAATATTCTGTCGGTGCAAACACTGAACCCAGTTTCTTGCTGCTCTGAGTGTGTGATGAGAGGGTTGAAATCCTGGAAGTGGGTGACCGTAGTCCATTGGCTTCCCTGCCTGGTTTATTTCAAAACCCTCTTGTTTTCTCGCTCCAGTGGGTTTTGCATTTGGGTCACCTCTGTTTTCCAGTCCCTACCTGGGGGGCTCGCAGATGGGTGAGAGGTGTGGGCTGGACAGCCCTCCACACCCCTGCTGCCCTGCCCAGCTCCCACCAACACCCACGCTTTGCCGGACAGTGCACCAGGCAGGAAAGGTGATGGAGGTTCACCTTGTGTCCTGTACTCGGTGGGGTTTTACTGTGGATCCTGAGGCAGGAAGGATGGCTCCGTGCTGGGGGTGATAATGTAAGTCTTGAGATATCTGGATGGATCTGTTGGAGCAAGTCCAGAGGAGACCACGGAGATGATCAGAGGGCTGGAGCACCTCCTATACGAGGACAGGCTGAGAGAGTTGGGGTTGTTCAGTCTGGAGAAGAGAAGACTCTGGGAAGACCTTAGAGCAGCCTCCCAGGACTGAAAGGGGCTCCAGGAAAGGCTGGGGAGGGGATGTTGATGAGGGAGTGCAGGGATAGGACAAGGGGGAATGGTTTTGAAGATGAAAGAGGGGAGATTGAGATGACATCTTGGGAAGAAATGTTTTGCTGTGAGGGTGGGGAGGCCCTGGCACAGGTTGCCCAGAGCAGTGGTGGCTGCCCCATCCCTGGAGGTGTTCAAGGCCAGGTTGGATGGGGCTTTGAGCCCCCTGATCCAGTGGGAGGTGTCCCTGCCCATGGCAGGGAGGTGGAGCTGGATGGGCTTTAAAGTCCCTTCCAACCCAAACTGTTCTATGATTCTGTGCCCCAGACTCTCTCTGCATCCCCTCCTGCCCCAGCATCCCAGCAGACCAGGCTGGGAGTGTTTCAGACTGGATGAGTTATTACAAAATCCTGGTCAGGACAGGGAGAGAAATGGAAGGTTTAAAGTTCGATAATTGTTAATTATTACCCAAGCTTCCCATGAGACTTTCTGGGAACAAGACATGCCTCTCCTCTGCAAAGGTGTTTTGTGGAACATTAGTCTCTGTCCTGGCCTCGCAGAGTCCTTTCTCTCTGCCTTCTTTCTGCCTCCAGTGGGATTAATAAAGAGCTGCTGGAGAGCTTCTTATCTAGCAGCTGAATAATGTTTGTAATACAGGGAGGGGAGGCAGCTTTGATCCAGGAAAGAGAGCAGAGGGGGAAAAAAGAAAGATGGGCTATTGGGGTGGGGGGAGGGTGTGGGCCAGGCTGGGCTGTGCTGGCGCGTGGGAAGCGGGCACGGCTGCTCCTGTGCCCAACCTGTTCTGCAGAGAAAAGCTGTGGGTTTTCCCCAGATGTGGGGAAGAAAGGGCTGAACCCAGACACCAGCAGGAAAATATCTGGGAACCCCTCAGTAGGAGAAGAATCAAGGGAAGGGGTGCTGTGGACACCTTCATCCACGGTTGGGAGGGTTTGGAGCTGCTGCCCTGGCAAGGATGTCCCTGGCAGGGTGTTGCAGCCCAGCAGCTCCTGCTCTCACCAGCAGAAGTGGCTGCATCCAAGCTGGCAGCACCTTTCTTGCCAGGCAGGAGCCTGCAGGCGAAGGGCCACACCTGAGCGAGGCAGGACGGGCTCCGGCTCTTCTCACGGGTGTGGGCTGGGAGCCGGTTGGGCCAGGCTGGGCCCCTGAGGCCAGGATCTCTGCGAGCAGCGTGCCAGGGCCACGGGAAAGGGAGCAGCTTGGCACAGGGAGAAGCTCTTAGGCAGGAGGGGGTTTAGCTCCCAGCTCCCTGCTCCGCTCCATGCAGCCTCCCAACATGCAGATCCCTCGCCCTGGGACTCCTTGCTTTCCACCCCCAGCCTCTTCTGGCCCTTGAGCTCTTGAAAACCACTGCTTCCCAGGTGGAACAAAACCTCCATGGGCAAAAAAAGCAGCTGGTTGGCCCCTGTGGATGGAGAGTTGCAAAACTCAGCCACGATCCACAGAGATTTAACTTGACTGGAGCTAAGGAAGTTGTGATAATGGTGGTAACAGCTCCAAAACTGGCTCTGGAGAGTTTATGGTGCTTGGGGTTTTTCAGGAGAAAATGGGCATGAGCAGCTGAGACAGCCTGTGCCACAAGCTGAGGCTCCTAAAGGAAAAGGCACTTCTTTTTCTTTCTTGCAGCAACATTCCTTGGCACCTTTAGGCTGTGTTTCCCCATGGAGAGTCCTTCTCCCTTTGCAGGTCCAGGCAGCTTTGTAGGCTTTGAAGTGTAGCTTCACACTTGCTGCTTTCCCCCAAAATACAAGCAGTTTACAGGACTGACCACACCAAGCTGTGCTGGGTTTGCAGCTCCTTCTGCAAATCAATGAGGAGAGGTCTGTACCCCTGAAAAGCACCTTCTTCTCTCCAGGTGCCTGGGCAGGCCTGGCTGCTTCCCTCAGATACTCCAGAGGAGTCGTAGGCATCTCCAGGAGGGCTTAGATGCTGTTTGTCTGCTCCAAAGACCCACACCACGGCCCCACGTGGACAGGCTTGACAGTTAATCCACGGAAAGATTAGTGGCTGAGTTTTATCTTCACCCACCCCGGTCCTCATCCCCCGTCTGTTCAGATGAATCCGTCTGGGAGACGCGGCAGGGCTGTGCCAGCTGAGAAAAGGTCTGGCCCTGCGCTTGCCTGCTGTGCAACCCCTCCCATCTTAGAGGGTGAGGTTTGGTGAAGGTGGCCAGGGAGATGCTCTGGATGTCTGAGAAAACATCCTCTTTCCACAGCCAGGGTCGTGGGATGGTGGGTCTCGGCGGGTTTTTGCCCTTGGGGAGGGGACCACGCGTGTCCCTCCATCCTACGAGGCCACGCTGAGGTGGCACCAAGCCTACAGATGTCTCGCCATGGCCAGAGGATGAGGGAGAGGAGCACAAGGAGGGTGACCTCCGTGTCCTCCAGCCAAGGCCCACTCCTACCCTGCGTCCCACACCTCTCCCTGTCGGGTTGGGATTTGGCTCGCAAAGACCATCTGTTCCTTTCGGCCCGTTGCCATGGTGACGGGGCGGCTTGAGATGGGGTTTCGCCAGCAGCGGCCGAGGACGCTGGGAAAAAAATGCAAACAGGGTGAAGTCTTGCCTTTTTTTTTTTCTCCTGGGCGGAAATGAAGGGGAGAGGGAGGGATCCTGCAGGCGGAGGCTGCATCCCGTCCTTCCTCCCCGCGCTCCCGCGTGGCTGTCCTGTCCCCAGGCTCCTCCTGCTCACCTCGCTTTCCTTTCCCATCTTTCCCGTTCCCTCCAGTTGGGTCTCCCATGGCTGTGGCAGCAGCACGATGGGCCATGCTGTGTGCTGGGTGGTGTCTCAGCACGCTTAGTGACCCCAAGGAGAAGCTGATTTAGTTCCCCACAAGCTGTGGCTGTGCCTGTGTGCCCCCTCTTCCCAACTTTCAGTCTGTCTGAAGTCACCCGTGTGGTGCTGAGCATGGGATGACCTTATCGTTGTCTACAACTGTCTGAAAGGAGGTTGTAGCAAGGTGGGTGCTGGTCTTTTCTCCCAGGTGACAGGTGACAGGATGAGAGGAAATGGCCTCAAGTTGTGCCAGGCGAGGTTTAGATTGGATATCAGGAAAATTTATTTACTAAAATGATTCTCAGGCACTAGAACCCAGGGGCATGGTTGAGTCCCCATCCCTGGAGGTGTTTAAAAGATGGGTAGATGAAGTGCTCAGGGATGGTTTAGTAATGGACAGGTTATGGTTGGACTCAATAATCTCAAAGGTCTTTTCCAACCAAGAGATTCTGTGTTTCTGTGATGTTGAGGAATTGTGCTGGTGTGCTGCTGAGCCCAGACAGTGGGAGTGAGGTTTTTTGGGTTCTCTCCTGATGCAAAACTTCTGGTTGCATGGGAACGTGTTGGCTGGTGGGCAGGTGTGGACTGGCAAACGGGCTGAGCTCTGCTGCTGGCGGTGCAGACCCGACCTGGCCTCCTGCTCTGCTTCTGCACCAGCTGAGCCCGGGCTGATCCCTCATATTCAACCAAGAGGAGGCTGTGGCACCTCGGCTGTTGGTTTTAATGCAAAGAGTCACTTGTCAGACCAAGTTACTTCCCAGTCCTTCTCACTAAATAAGCCTGGAAGAGAGAGTAAGCCTGGTGAAAATGGTGCCCTGTTATTTGTGTATATATGTCCATATATTTCAGTTGGAAATGGCTTTTAAAAATGAAAGAAAAGAGGAAACAATAAATATCTGCTTGTAAACAGTGAGACCTGGGCTAATGTGTGACGGATGAAAATGAAACGAACGCAAAGTGACAGGTTGACAGAAAGACAGGCATGTTTTTGTGCTAGTTTAGCACCCTGATAGAAACAGAAGATAATTCAGGTTGTGAAGGATATCAGGAGGTCATCTACCTGCCTGCTGAAGTGGATGGGTGTGCTAAAAACCCTCCATCAAGAGCTCAATCTCCCTTCCCGTTGCAGCAGATCCTGTAGAAGGCTGCTCTCGGCAGGTCCTTGCATGGTTGTTGCAGGTGGGAGCTACAAAGCTGAGCCTGGAGTGGTTCCTGCTGATTGCAAACTGATGGTGGTGGGGCAATGAGCAACGTGGACCCCAAGAGGGGTCAACAAGCAGTGAGTAAACCAGTAACAAGCTGGGGGAAGCCTAAACACAGAGCTCCCTTTGGGTACGATACTTGCTGGAAAGGCAGTCTGGGGTTTTTTGATGATGAAGCTTTTTGTTTCTACTCAATCTGGGGGAATGGGATCGATGGAGCCAGTTATCCCTCTGTACCTTTGTGCTGGAGTCCCTCTGGGCTGGCTTCAGGCCCAGCAGGGAGATTTTCTGATCCCTGGCTTTAACCCCTGCACCAGACACGTCTCTGGGCACGTCTGCTCCCAGGGCAATAGGGCAACAGAAGGCATTTGGAGCCAGGAACAAGTCTGCTGCCTTGAAAGAACCCTCGATTTCCCATCAAGAGTTGTGAGAAACGGAGTTATCAATCGTGAGGCTTTGCTGCCCCGTTCTGGGAGCTGAGAGGAGAAAGCAGAGGGGCTTGCACGGCCCTTGTGTTTGCAAAAAGTCACCTTTGTGTCCCCCTTGTGCACCTGATCCGAGTGCAGCAGGGCTGAATGTCACCTGTTCCCTTGTGACTAGCGATTTACAGGCGCTCATCCTGCTTCTCGTTTGCAGAGCAAATGCCCTTTTCCTGTTGGCTCTGCCCTCCCTGCAGTAGGGAATCAGCATATTCTGGGCTTGAAGCTTCTCCCAGATTTATGAGCTCGCTCTTCACCTTGAGACTAAGGCTTCCTTGCCCTGAGAAAGCTTTGAAACCCAAAACACCAATTGCTGACTTAAGCAGATACCATTGATCCTCCAGTCAGTAAAATGTCTTTCTTTTTCCCTTTTTTAGGATGTGGGTTGGTGAGATTTTGCTGCTGTTCTCTCTGTACTCCACTTTTTCTCTGGAGACACGAGTCCCAAGCGGTCCTGAGCAAAATCAATGTGATTTGAAAAGAACTCATCCGTAACACTTACGGGGGGTATTGCCTCCTTGCCAGAGACCAACAAAAACCCCACAAACAACCTCTCTCAGTTTCCTCTCCCCTTGAAAAGCAAGATGCTTTAATTGGCTTTTAATCTGGGGAAGACGAGAGCTGTTTGCATTGAATTGGTAATAGGGGATAATATCTTAACCTGAGTGATGGGTTATTTGATCTCTGTGCATCAGAAACCTGAGTGTATGCCTGTGAAATCAGGCAGGGGTGGACACATCAGGGCTGGCTCGGGGCCCAAAGAGGAGCACAGCTGCTTTTTTTTCATTTCCAATAATAATTAGAAATCAGATGGGGAACAGTCAGCTTTTGTCCTGTTGCTCCAGGGCATCAAATGACACTGGGAAGCCCCAGGGAAAAGCCTTCAAAGATGGCATGGGGCATAACAAGGGATGTTAACGCTACCTACTCACTTAATGGGACAAAGCCAGCCAGTGCTGCAGGCTGTCCCACCTCAGCTTGGCCTCCAGTCATGGAAGGCTGCAAATAGCAGATGGATGCACTGCAAGGAGGGCAGATTTGCTCCCTGCAGCCCTTCAGCACTTGTTGCCCTGAGGAGAGGAGGCTGCAGGAGTGCTTCACACCATGGGACAGCACTGAGGGGACAGCCCTGCACACCCTCTGCCCACCATCACACTGCTGGACAGCTTGGGAACAACCCTCATGTCCGTGCCCGTCCAGCTGGGAAGAGGAGGAAAGGCAAAAGCTGTACTTGTCTTCTGGGAGGTGTCCCTGCCCATGGCAGGGGGGTTGGAACTGGATGGGCTTTGAGGTCCCTTCCATTCTGTGATTCTATGGCTCTGTGGTTCTATGATCCAGAGAAATGGATGGTCATGTTTTAAAGCCAAATAAGTCTCTGTCATGATGTGATTGGGTGTTTAGCAGAGCCGGTTTGACATGAGGACATTGTTTTGACCTTGGTTCCCACCCATGTCCTACACTTGTCACTGCACAGGGCCAAACATTGCAGCAACAGCAGCCTCATCGACCTCGGTGGCTGCAGGCTGAGCACAGCTCGGAGCAGCAGTCCCACCACGGGGTCTGTGCCTCTGACACACACTCACCTCCTCCTGTGCCTCTAAATGTCACCGTTGGCCTCCGCTGGTACCAACCCCGGCTTTGAAAAAGGGATGAAAAGGGGAATCAATCAAGCAGTCGCCAGTTCACCCTCCCAAAGCCATATTAGCTCTGCAGGGCATCACAAGAGGTTTTGTCGTGAGATCCAGAGTGAAGATCATTGACGTCATTGGCCCACGGACTGGGCCTCCAGTGGGTTCACTCATGCGGCGCGGGGAGGAGCGGGAGGTGCTGGGAGGCATTTGGGCTCCGGGTCCCTGAGCGCTGAGCCCAGTGAAACGTGCTCTTAAATGCCTCCTGGCTTCAAGCTGACTCAAGCACACATGGGAAACTTGTTGATGTGGATGACACCGTTCGTTCCTGGCTGGTTTGGTTTTGTTTGGTTTTGTTCCTTGCTGCAGCTGCCTTTGGAGCAATAAATAGCTGCGGATCTTGCTTGTGGTCTGTGCAAAGTGGTTAATATTTAATCAGAGGTCTGAAGCTGCATTTGTTTGGTTGGCAAAACAGAAAAAAAAAAAGATTGCTGTTTTTAGAACTAAGCAGACAGGGCCAGATTTTCCAAAAAAGCTCAGGATCAGCATTTAATTAATCAATTAATTTAAGATTATAGCACACCGGTCGGTGTTAGGTTTTCTAAACACCTCAGCTCCCAGCAAACCACCTTAATAAATGCCAAAGCATCTGAAATGACTGGCACAGGCCGTGCCCCTGGTGTGGAATATTAGGACACCTGCTAGCAAAGTGTTCTCTGCATCCACTCCCCCTTCTCTTGTTCCTCCTTGGGTTTTCCTCCAGGTCTGTTCACGTGGTTGGATTTTGCTCCGCAGGATACAGGTAGGAGGCAAGGGGGATATCCTTCCTGCAGCAGGATCTGGATCACTTAGGAGGGCTTTCCTCTGGCTTTGTTGGTATTAGGGGCCCAGGGATGCCCTGTTAGCAATTCTTGTCACCTGCAGAAATGTTTCCAGCAGGTGTCTATAGTTGGAGTCCATGGCCGGGCTGTCTGGAGCATCGCTCCACTTTTCTTCTGACTCCTTCGGGCCAAGGTCAGGGAACAGAAGAGGTGCACAGGCTTTTCAGGGGGCTTTTGCCAAACTGGAAGGTGGCAGCTGGAACATTTAGCGAGAAGCATCCTTGTCCCAAACCCTGAACCTACTGGAGTAGCAGAGGCAGGATAGAATAGAATCCTTTATGTTGGAAGAGACCTTCAAGATCATCGAGTCCAACCATACACCTACCACTGTGAAGTCCACCACTAAGCCATGTCCCTAAGCACCACATCTACATGTCTTTTAAATACCTCCAGGGATTGTGACTCCCCCACTTCCCTGGACAGTCTCTTCCAATGCTTGGCAACTGTGACATCCAGTCTAAAAGGAGGATGCCACTCATCAGCTCATCTGCAGCATCTTGTCTCTCCAGGTCCCTGGGGAGTTTTTGTTGCCCCTTTTTCAGTTTGGAAAGTCACCAACCTTAGAAACTTGCTGTGAACCCTCTTCACTTCAGAGCACGTGGTCCAGGGAGCCAGCCAGACCCCACAGCGCTGTGTTAGCAGAAATCTCAATCCCTGCTTGATGGATCCCATCACTTTGCGGAGCGCAGCTCCGCAGTTGGATCTCAGTTGCTCCCCTTTGCAACATTTCCATGTTGTCCTTGGCTTACTGTTGGAATTTGGCATTCCATGGACTTCTCCTGTATATTTTGCAATGCCAGGTCTCTGGATTATTATCCCTTGAGACTAAGGAGTGTGATGGCCAGGATTTAGCCAGCTGATGTTTTCGTTGTGGAGGAGGGCATGGTTGGTTTGTGAGAAGGACCAAGCCCCACCGTGTCAGCTCTGTTGCCTGATGATCAGAACATCATTCCTGCTAAACCCCAGTGATTTTATTAGGGCATGGAGTCCAGAGTCCAACTTCAGGGGCCTTGTCAGGTCTTGTTTCTGAGGGTGCAGAGGTTTGTGTGCTGGCCTGTTGGTGGACAATTATGAACAGGATACAGCCCCTGGTCCTGACTCTGTTAAGCAAGCAAGCCATTCAAAGGTGCCTTTTCACTGCTGGCAAAAGGTGTTGAGAACCTGCTTCCTACTCTCTTTGGAAAGAAAGTAGACTGGGAGAGGCAGACCGTGACAGGCACCCTCTGCCTTGTATTGACCTCTAATCTCCTTGACTCAGGGCACAGAAAATGCAGTGGTCCCTTTGAAGCCAAGAGAAGACTTAGCAATATTTATAGACCCAGCAAGTTGCCATTGTGTCCCCTTAACTGGAGAAAGCATGGGAGATGGAACATTGGAACAGGCTGCCAGGGAAGCACTGGAGTCTCCTTCCCTGGAGGTGTGTGAGATGGCTCTTGGGGACAGGGTTTAGCAGGCACGGTGAGGTTGGGCTAACGGTTAGATGATCTTAGAGGTCTTTCCCACCCTTACTTATTCTGTGATTCTATGAATTCTGCACATTTTGGATAGATTTTATGGTCCTTCCTGTTCATATTTCTGTTGCTGGTACGCTGAATCTCCTGTGATACAGGGTTGTAAAAGGAGGAGCTGGTAAGATCCCTCACAGGTTATGAAGGTCATGTGGAACAGATCTTTTCCAGTCTGTCACCTCACACTGCCCCAGTGTAGAGGTGATGCTCAGTGCAGGATCCAGCCCTGGGCAAGGGGGATGCAGGGGGTTGCAGGATGGGGTTAATGCTCTACCAAGGCATCCTTTGTTCTGGGCAGGCTGCTGAGGTTTGGAAATGGAGTGCTAAGAAGTGAACGCTGCAAAATATAGACGTCCACACTTTACGATGCTGATTTTCAGTTTCAACAGCTGTTCTATTTGGAAGGGATGAGCCTGTACTCTGGGCTTAGCAGGAGACAATTAAAAATAAACCGAGGGAGAAGGGTTGCTGTTGGAGCCCAGCGACGCTCATCGGACATAAAAGTTGCATCCTTTCAAGCCTGGATTTTCACTCCCATTTGCCACAGGCGGCAGGATCTAACTGGGAGCTCTCATTAGCATAGAAATGCTGTCGGTTGCTCTGAATTCCTGGCCCCATCGCTTTGTTCCTGCTCATGGCAGGAGCAGGGGATAAAACAGCCTCCCAGCCTCTCACTCCCCTTATTTGTTGGAGGGACTGGGATTGCCTTCACCTCCTGTGGTGGGACATTGCTGACTGGAGTGGGGAGGGGGCTTTGGTGCCGGCTCTCCGCGTGGATTAGACATCAGACATCTGCAGGGAGAAGGGAGGGGGCAGGGAAAGGCTGCTGGGTTTTGTTGTTGCTGGTTTACCTTATGTGGCCAGAATAATGCCAGAGGTTCTGGCCATCCTTGGGATTTTCTTTCCCTCTGCTTCCCCAAAGCAGACTTTGCCTTAGTCCTGCATCTGCACAGGTGAACATCCTGCACGGGATAGGGGTGCACAGGAGAGGAATTCTTGAGAGTTTGATTGCAGACAGGGCTCCTGTAATGTCCCTGCCCTTATTCCAGGTCTGACCATGTATTTTTTAACAAGAAACCTCACGTCCTTCTTGTCTGTGTTTTTTGCCAGCAAGAAATTGCAAGCAAGGTAGGGAAGTACAGGGTCACTCAGGGGATGCAGGATGCGTGTGTGCCTTCTGATGGAAGAAACCTGATTGCCAACAGTAGGATCTTATGTTTCCTCCTCCTTCTATTACTGTTAAATGGATGCTCCCCTTGAGTCCCTCTCTCTGCTGAGATGGGAAACATTGAGAGGTCCTTGCAGCATCAGACTCTGCCTCCTCCCCTGCAACAAATGCATCTGGGCTCTCACTGCCTCTGTCTCGTAATTTGGCTGTTCAGGAGGGCAGGAGGGGGTGGGAGAGAGAAGAGGCCAAGCATCTTTTTACAAAGGCTGGATTGAGCATTGGGCCAAAATGCAACATCTTTAAGTGATGAGTCAGAAATTCGATCCACAGGCAGTGTCAGTTTTCACAGAGGGGGTAGTTAACAAAGGGAGGATTAAAAAAAAAGATGAGTGCTTTGCTGAGAAATTTGGGCAAGAATCAGAATCATGGAATGGTTTGGGTTGAAAGGGACCTTAAAACCCATCCAGCTGCACCCCTCTTCCATGGGCAGGGACATCTCCCACTGGATCAGGGGGCTCAAAGCCCCATCCAGCCTGGCCTTGAACACCTCCAGGGATGGGGCAGCCACAGCTTCTCTGGGCAACCTGGGCCAGGGCCTCCCCACCCTCACAGGAAACTTGTGCTGCTGAGGAGGGTCTGGAGAAGGAGGTGGGTTCCACTGGTGTTCTTCTTATGCCTTGACATTTGGACTGTCCAGGTTAAGACCCGTTAAGGAGGCCAGAGTTTCACAACTCATTTCTGCAAAGAAGAGGCTCTCTGAAATGGGGTCCCCAGCTGGGCAGCCCCTTTAGAAAATGTAGAAGCGTAGGGCAGGTTTTCCTGATCAGGTATTTTGAGCTGGTTTTCGGTAGAGTTGTTGTTCAATGAGCAGAGCCCTCTCTCTAGTCCAGGTCAGTTAGAGATGCTTGATTTCACTGGGGACAGGATCCTGAAGACCCTGCTTTGACATCAAATGGGAAAATGGAGCTACTTATCCAGACACCTTCATGTCCAAGGAAATAAATAGGCATTTTCAGGCTAAGATTCATCCAACCCAAGGTAGATTTCATGTGCACACTGGGTGAATTTTGCAGTAGAGATTTTTCTTGGTTGACTCTGTGGTTGGTGCAGCCAGGCAGCTGAGATGAAGGTGTCTGCACTGTGCAGTGTGAGCTGTGTTTTTCCACGAGGGGGGCTGCTTGTTGTGCAGGCAGGGTTTCTGCTCCTCTCACCTTTCTGCCACTGGAACTTCAGTAGCTTGGCATCATTTTCATTTTCTGGAGATGCTAAACAGCTTTACAGAGTGGAGGATGGCCCCTTCTTCTCCCTTTCTCTGCTCCTCTGAATCATGCCTTGTGCCTTCCAACATTTTTTAATAGTGTGTTTGTGTGACAGGAAGAGAAAACAGAGGGAAGGAAAATTAGATCTGGAGAATAAAGAGAGATTTATTAATTTCTTAATATGACAGAACACTAATTATTGTCTCTCCAAGATTCATCTCCTTGCCTGAGTTCCCACATGCTACTGACATGGTCCCAAAAGTCATATTACTGCGAGAACAGGGCTGATAAGAGACTCCTGGGGGGAGTGAAGAGCAGAACACACAGCCTGGGCAGGCAGGGCATGGTGGCATTTTGGCAGGGTGGCATCCAGCACTCAGGCTGGCTGTGCACTGAAGGCTGAGGGTAAGGCAGAGCAGGAATGACCGGGCAGAAGCTGAGCCATCGCCTCCCTTTCAGCTGCTCACTGGGGATAATTCCCAGTGCAGTGCTTCCTCTGGGACAGAAGCAGTGGTGTTGCAGAGGACAATCCAAGCCAAGTGACTTGGCTGCAAACCGGTGGCCGCACTGCAGGATTTACCCTCCATTCATCGACAGGAGGGGGTAACTTTGAAAGCTGGAGACTCCTCAGTGGGTCTGGCAACAGCTTACATGGTGCTTTCAGCTGCTGGGAGGCCTTGCACTCCTCCTTGCACCTCTGCTCCTCTTAATGTGTTATTTAACACGAGCACAGGCAGAGTCCTGCAGTCCCACAGGATGCCAAAACACACCGATGAATCCCTTGGCTTCAGCCTTTGGCATCATCAATGAAAAAGCCATTTGTCCTCGGTGTGTGCGTTGAAAAATTCTTGCTTCATTTTATTCTTCACCACCTTCAGTGTATCAAGGCCTGGGACTCTATTTAAAATCAATTTGAACAGAGGTCCAAAGGTTTCACAATGTCTTGGTGAGGTTTCATAAGGCTGTGTATTCAGTCAGTGACTTCTGTGTGTCCCTCAAGATCTTTTGCTCTGTTTCTACCTGTTTGGAACAAATGCTGGCAGCGGATTGAGATCAGTTTTCAAACAAGCTCTGTGCACACTGCGAGGACCCTCTGATCCTGTCTCAGTGGGAGGCAGCAAACAAGGACAGTGTGGGCTTTTTGCTGACTTGTGGCTAGAAACTACAGTCGTGGTGCTCCCAGTTGCTTGGATGTCTTCACATTCATGTTTATTAAGTGCAGATGTTTCGAGGCGGGGTGGGCAGGGAGAAGTTTCTGCAGTGGTGGGGTCAAGTGAGTCTCCTCAGCTCTCCCCTTCTCCCTTGCTGAGTTTTGCTGCTCTAAATTTGTCAGATTGCTCCTTTCTGGTGGCAAGGGACAATGATGTTGTGTGCAGTCGTGCCAGAAGGTTGCTCAAAGCCCCATCCAGCCTGGCCTTGAACACCTCCAGGGATGGGGCAGCCACAGCTTCTCTGGGCAACCTGGGCCGGGGCCTCACAGGAAAACATTTCTTCCTAAGATCTCATCTCAATCTCCCCTCTTTCACCTTAAAACCGTTCCCCTGTGTGTGGATGGATGGTGGGAGGAAAGGAAAGAGATAAAAGGTGTAAGTCAGGTGCATTTGGGCTCATTCGTGTGTGTTTCTGAGCCTGCCTCGCTGCTTCCCTGACCTCCTGGGAAGGCAGAGCTGAGAGACGAGGGGGAGTTTCGCAGCCGGCTCTTTGCCTCTGCCCTTGACACGCGACAGGGAAATCACCGTGCTGGCAGGGACCCCAAGGCAAGCAGTTCCAGCACAGCTTGCCTCCCCCCGCACGCCGTCCCCCAGGAGAAGGCAGGGGCGCTGCCAGCAGGCCCTGGCACCACAGCTACGCTGAGCGGCTCCAGAGAGCACCCCGGGCTTGCCGTGGTGCAATACTGAGCGTGCGCTGGAGCTCCAGACCCGGCCTTTGCAAGGCCAGCCCTGGCTCCCAGAGACAGCTGGAGCATCGGAGCTTGAGCTGCATC
The DNA here is from genome assembly GCA_033558185.1 of Dromococcyx pavoninus. Classification (NCBI taxonomy): domain Eukaryota; kingdom Metazoa; phylum Chordata; class Aves; order Cuculiformes; family Neomorphidae; genus Dromococcyx; species Dromococcyx pavoninus. Next base: position 258,553 of record JAUMJL010000633.1, on the reverse strand, counting down.
ACAAGTTGGTTTTAGCAAACAGAGGAGCTCAGCACCTCCTACTTCTGCTGCAGGATCTCCCGGCACCACAGATGGTGACAAAACCAACAGCGGCCTGGCGTGGATCGGCTGTGGTGTGGCCAGCAGGAGCAAGAAGGAGTTGTCCCCCTGTGCTCAGAGCTGCTGAGGCCACATCTTGAATCCTGGGTTCAGTTTTGGGCCCCTCAGTGCAAGAAAGACATTGAGGGGCTGGAGTGGGTCCAGAGAGGGGGAACGGAGCTGGGGTAAGGTCTGGAGAACAAGTCTTATGAGGAGCACCTGAGGGCCCTGGGGTTGTTTAATCTGAAGAAGAGGAGGCTGAGGGGAGACCTCATCGCTCTCTGCAGCTCCCAGAAAGGAGGTTGTGGTGAGGTGGGTGCTGGGTTCTTCTTCCAAGTAACAAGTGACAGAACAAGAGGAAATGGCCTCAATTTACTCCAGGGGAGGTTTATATTGGAAGTTAGGGAAAATTTCTTTACTGAAAGAGTGGTGAAGCCCTGGCAGAGGCTGCCCAGGGCAGTGGGGGAGTCTCCATCCCTGGATGTGTTCAAAAAGCATGTGAATGTGGCACTTTGCAACACAGTTAAGTAGGCACGGTGGGGTTGGGGTCATGGCTGCATTTGGTGATTTTAAAAGTCTTTTCCTTCCATAACAATTCTGTTTCTCTTACCCAGCATCTCCTTCATTTCCTAGGACCTGCTGGAGGAGCATCCTTTGGGGGAGCACCTCTTGGTTTGTGGGGTTGCAGGGGACAAGCTGGACATGGACAGTGGGGGTGATGGATTGTGTCCTGTGACTGTAACGTGCCTGTGATGGGAACAGGGGTGTCCAGCTCCCCTGCCTCTGCCAAATCACCCCATTGCTTGGTTGAGAGATGCCTTCTGTGTAGAGGGACCTCTCTGCACATCATCTGCACCAGAGCGTGGGTCCTGTGGGGCAAGACAGCCCCACCAGGCACCCCAGGGGCTACAGATGAAGGTGCTGTTCCTTTGGCCGAGGTCGAGCTCAAGGCAGTTCCTACACAAATGAGGTCAGGCCAGGAAGCACTGGCCCCGCTCTCCTCATGCTCTGCCCAGCTGCTTCGAGCAGAGCTGTGTCCCCAGGAAGGTTCCTCATTTATGGGCTGGGTTTCTCTTTTGGCTGCTTTGTTTACAGGGGAATAAATGACACAATCAGGCAGCCTGATCTTATGTGCTGGGAGGGAGGAGAGGATTGATCCAGATCTTCGCTGCTGCTGCAATCAGCTTAGCTGTTCCCAGGATCAGGGTCTGTGGAGCTCAGCCTGGGTGAGGAGATGGAGACCCTGCTCTGCCAGCAGGGAGGGGACTTTTTGTGTGGGCCCAACCAACCCCAGTGTCACTCTGCCACTGCAGCCACATTGCTTTCCCAGTTTTCCAGCCCTCACCTTTTGCTTTCCAAGGCTGCAGACAGACACGAGCCAGCCCAAAACTTCCTCCTCTCCCGTTCTTTGTGCTGGCTTGCTCCTTGTCCCGTGTTTCTGGGTGCCACCCCTTCCTAGGCAGTTCCTGGCACTCTGCCTCTGCCCATATCTCACATCTAGTGTTCCTGTTTGCTCAGTTGTGTTATGGTTGGGAGGGTAAAGCAGAGGGAACGGGCACACTACCTGCCCACCTGCACCTGAACGCGCACACCTGACCAGCTGCTGGGGGAGAAGGAAACTTGGGAGTGAGCGTGGGAGAAAAGGGCCTGGGTATGAAATATGGAAAATTAGGATGTTTGTTAATGCTCTAAAGGAGGAGGCAGCCTTTTCTCAAGCCCTGGGGCAGATAGGGAGGCAATAAAGGAGGAAAAAAAAACCCACTAGAAATGAGAGCCGCCAAGCTGACGGCCCAAGCAAGCTGGAACCTGCCCGGTGAGGAGGCTTCTTCCAGAGTTGGGAAGGGGCAAATTCCCAGTCAGGATTGGCTCTGTGCAGTCCCTTTCTCATGGAAACGGATTCCAGCGTTTCTAGGAAAAACTGGGCTTTCAATATTTGGAGGGGAACTCTGCCCCCTAACCCTGAACCTTGGCTTCAGGCTGCTCCAAGCTTGAGGAAGGCTGTGAACCCAGTTTGAAATGCAAGCCCAGCCCAACAGTTTCTCTCTGCGAGTCGCAACTCACAGAGCTTATCTGGGTCCCATCTGAAGCCACACTAGGGCTAATTTACAATGACAGTATAAAAGCAGGCTCATTCCAGCACCACGCCAGGACCTTTCACTTGCACTCAACCATGGAGAGCCCACTAGAATAGGAATGAGAGAGGAAACTATTTTTTTTGGTGGATCCTGCTGTGACAGCTGGATTTTTCCTCTACAGAGGACTCATGCAGTCCCACATATCACCCCACCCTCCAGCTCCACTTATCTTTCCCCTGGTTCATAAGCAGTATTTGCATCTGTCCTCGATTCTCGCACCAGCGCAGCTGCATTTAGCCTTGCCCACCCTTGCTGAGGCTGGAGAAGGGGAGGGGAATGGTTTTTCTGCTCTAAACCATCCCTTCTCATTAGGGCTGGGAGGCAGAGTACATTCCTCAACAAGCCAGCACACTTGTCCCCGTCCCAGCACGCACACCTCTCTCTTCTCTGCACATCCCTCTCCTTGTGGTGGCCTTATGAGAGGTCCCAAGCTCTGATTCCATGGCCTTTCTGCTTTCTTGCTGATGTTTCTCACTAAAGCTGTATTTCTGGGGCAAGTCAGAGCAGGCAGCCCCGTTTCTGGTTGGACAGGCTTTGTTTGTGCTCTGGGAGAAATGGAGAGGTTGGCTGGAGGCCTCAGCTGGGATGGGAGTTGCACCGTTGTGGCCTGGGAGAGGGGATGTGCCACAACTTGCTGCCCATTGCTCCCCCTCTCCCCGGTTCCCTCTCAGGGTTTTGAACACTGGAAATGTCTTCCTGCAAAAAATGGGTGTGAAATGGTGCCAGAGGGAAGCAAGGAAGGAAAATGGGGAACAGGAGAGACAGGTGATTCTGTCCTGTGGGAGTAAACTTGCTGGAGTCTGAGCACTGTTGAGGTTGTGCAGTTTGGAGGTGTAGGGAAGAGCAGCCATCTCCCAGTACAGGAAAGACACTGAGGTACTGGAGTGTGTGCAGAGGAGGGCAACGAAGCTGGTGAAGGGTTTGGACAACACATCTTATCAGGAGCAGCTGAGGAACTTGGGGCTGTTAAGCCTGGAGAAGAGGAGAATGAGGGGAGATCTTATTACTCTCTGCAGCTCCCTGAAAGGAGGTTGTAGTGAGGTGGGTGCTGGGCTCTTCTGCCAACTAACAAGTGTTGAGGCGAGAGAAAATAGTCTCAGGTTGTGCCAGGGGAGATTTAGATTGGATATTAGGAAAAATTTCTTTACTGAAAGAGTGGTGAAGCCCTGGCAGAGGCTGCCCAGGGCAGTGGTGGATTCTCCATCCCTGGAGGGGCTCAAAAGACATGTGGATGTGGCACTTGGGGATATGGTTTAGTTGGCACGGTGGTGTTGGGTTGATTATTGGAGTGGACAACTTAAGAGGTCTTTTCCAGCCTTAATGATTCTATGATTCTATAAACTAATGCTCCAGGCTCTGGAATTCAATGGCTTGCAGTCTCCCATCTCGTTGGGGAGCACTGTCCCTGTGATGTATCACTCTGACAGCTCAGGCAGGGCCCTGTGAGTCCAGGAGGGTCCTCAGAGCTCTCAGGGCCCACGCAGAGCTGGATCTCTGCCGTTGGGTTCTAGGCTCCAGTGGTGGAAGCCACCTTCCCCCTTGTCTTGTTGCTGTAGCTGCCGAGAGCTCTATGCAGCTTCAAGGTGGGCATTTGATGGAGAGCTTGCTGGAAAGGCAGGAGAGCATCATGGGGCACCTTGACCATGTGGCTGAGGGACCTGTTTTCCCTCCATCGCATGAATCAGCCATGAGACGGGGCAGTGCTCACATATGATGAGAGGGAATAGCATTGTTTCCCTTTCTCTGCTTCCCTCTCTTCTGTTCAGCTCCTTCTCCGTTTTAAATGTGGTTTTTTCTCAACCCTTTCTCTTTCCTTCCCTCTCCTCTTTCCTCTCCTTTTGCCTTTCTCTGTGTTAACCCCCTTCCTACGTGTCTGCAGGATGCCTCTGCCCAGACACAACAGACGCTGAAGGGCAAGACTGGAACTACTCTAGATGCAATCTCCATTTTGCTCAAGGATCATTAATTACCTTGATGATTAAATACAATTAAAGATCCATAAAGACCTTTCTGATATCAGAGCCTTTAGCAAGGGCAGCTTTTAGGAACCTTCACCCACAGTAAAACAAAAGGAGGAGATAGACGAGTAAATCAGGGAATCCCAATTAAAATCCGTGCTTAGCTCATTAACCTAATTACACATTGTGTCGGGCTGGCCTCGGCTCCACGGAGGGGAAGAGAGGCAGCAGTGGGGGCAGGCGAGTTACCCGTGCTGGGTTGTTTGTGTTACATTGCTATTGTCTCTCTGCCTGAGAAAATGGCCTTTGTTGGGATTTCTAGCTGGGCTGCGGAAGTGGAGAAGTGTTTGTGCCAAGCCCTGAAAGGCAGAGTGTGTACATGCATTTCCTCTTCCCCAAAATGTCCTTTCCACGTGCACCTTGCTCTGCATCCTGCTTGTCAGATGGCAGCCCCAGTGCTGGACTGGAAGTGTCCCACACCTGATTCACCCTCATCCTCATTCATTCATAGAATCATCTGGTTGGAAGAGACCTCTGAGATCATTGAGTCCAACCGTAGCTGTCCACTGCTAAACCGCATCTCTCAGAAACTCATCTACTTGTCTTCTGAACACCTCCAGGGATGGCAACTCAACCACCTCCCTGGGCAGCTGAGAACCATTTCAGTGAAGAAATTTTTCCTAATGTTTAGTCTGATTCACCCTCATCTTCTCCCAGTTCACTCTCATCCCTTACCCTTGGAGAGGCAGTGGAGCTGCAGGATGTAGGAGGGCCCCTGAATGGGATGATAAGGGAGATCAGGGGGTCTCTGAGAAATGGGAAAGGGGAGGATGTCAGTGCTGGAGAATCCTTCAGCTGAGGGAGGCTCCTTTGCTGCCCAGTTGAGAGTGAAGCACTCCAGACCTCTGTGACTATCAGATTGCTCTGCAGGGAGCCAGCCAGCTGCTCCACTTATCTGCTCTGGCACCCTGTCCTTTGGTTCCTTCTTCTCCCTCATAACAGGCACACCAGGTTGCGTGAAGGCTTCCCCTTCACCCATCCAGAGCTCTGGGTTCTGCTCCCTAAGCCCAGCACAGCCCAGAAGTCTGTGCCCTCAGGAGCTTATGCCAGTTATTGGCCTTCCAGCTCTGAAATGGGCTCCAGGAAAGCTGGGGAGGGGCTCTTGATCAGGGACAGCAGGGATAGGACAAGGGGGAGTGATTTTGAGCTGAAAGAGGGGAGATTGAGATGACATCTTGGGAAGAAATGTTTTGCTGTGAGGGTGGGGAGGCCCTGGCCCAGGTTGCCCAGAGAAGCTGTGGCTGCCCCATCCCTGGAGGTGTTCAAGGCCAGGTTGGATGGGGCTTTGAGCCCCCTGATCCAGTGGGAGGTGTCCCTGCCCATGGCAGGGGGTTGGAACTGGATGGGCTTTGATGTCCCTTCCAACCCAAACCATTCCATGAATTATTGGGGCGGGATGAGGGGGTCCTGGTGCCTTGGGAACGCATCTGTCCCGCTGAGAAAGGGAAGAGAACAGGATCGTTTGCAGGCCCTGCCTCTGCTGGATCCAGGTGACTCATGGATTTGTGGGTTTTCCACACGCAGGTCTGCGGGCTGGATCCTGCAGCTGTGCTGAGCGGCCTGCGCTGCCTACGTGGCTGTGTTCAAAGGGCCAGGGAGGAGGCAGCAGGCCCCGGCACGTCCTGCCCAGAACCAGGCCAATTTGCAAAAGCAAGTCAGAGCTCGAAGAGGTCAGGGTGTGGCTTCCCACATGGCACGGCAAGGGAAGAGGGAGCACTCTGGACACCCCGAGTCCTGTAGGACCGAGCTGTGACTTTCCTATACCTGCAAACATAGGGAAGGGCAGAAGGAACCAAGGAGGTAGCAAAGCAGCTCCATGTGGAAGCTGTGTAGCAGAGCCATTGCCAGCCAGGAGGGAAGATGGGAACACCACTGGATTCCCTGGGTCTGTAGGGCTTCATCTGCTCCACAGAGTGTTTGGAAAGGAGGCAAGGGCAAAGCAGAGAGGGGAATTACGCATTTTGCAAGAGTTTTGATGAGGGCACAGCACAGCCTGACAAGCAATGTGCTGAGTATAGACTGATGGGGAACATTGCTGTAGCCTTCACACACGGCCAGGGTGACCCAACTGGCTTGCAAAAGGCCATTGGGAAGAGCTCCTGTTCAGCACAGTCTCCCAGCTTAGCCTTTTGGGAAAGATCTGTTCCTTCCCTTCCCTCTGCCCACATATAAACACGCCCAAACACCATTTCTTTCACACGGGTGTGCTGCAGGCGAGGAAGATGGCAGAGATGTGAGGGGACCAGAAGCCACGGGGAGCTGTTGGGAGTTGGGTAGAGATAGGTAGGTTGGGGACAGATGGACACAGTGGAGCCCAGCAGGCAGCCTGCTGAGTGGGTGAGAGAGGATCATGACAGAGCGAGTCCCCTTGCACCTCTTGGTCCCACATTCCCGTTCAGTCCTTGGCTGAGCCATGGAGAGGCTGTTTGGCCTGACACCAATTTACTGGAGCACAGTGTGTACAAGAACAGCTGTTAAAAAACTTCCACAGCCGGTGCCAACCTGAACTGAGACTGCAGAGGCAGCCAGGAGGCATAAAGGTGATGAGAATCCTTTGAGCCTCAAGAAAACAACAAATAGAGAACAGGTTGGGAAGTTCAGGATGCGGCTTTCTTTTTTTTTGCTTTTTTTTCCCTGAGTCCTTACTTTGGAAAGAAAAAAACCCCATTCTCTGAACTGTGGATCAGGTTTGTGGGGTTATTGTCCCTGTCCCAGCAATGGCTCTTCCTGGGGATGGGACACCTGGAACACATGCTGATCTGAAGTCATAGAGCTCTAAGACAGTGGGAGTTGCCTCTCTGCAATGATAGGAATGGCAAAGCAACAACTTCAAACCCTGCTGAAGACACATTGCCTGGGATTTTGCAGGGTGGGGGGTTGTAATCCAGAGGTTTTGCTGTTGCGCTGCTCTGGGATCCCAGGCATTGCCCCAAATCAAACAACAGTCTCTTGGGTGCAGGAAAGTGGTCCCCATTGCCATAAAACTGCAGGCCAGCTCTCACAGAAGAATTTAATCTAGCAGAAGATCAGCAGACAGCCTTCCTGAGACATCCCAGCCCCTCTGGGACAGCAGGGCTTGCTTTACACGTTGACCATTCCTTGGCTGGTGCTCTGCTGCCAGGTAATTAAAACAGCTTAACCCTGCAGCCCAAACAGCTGCCTTGTCTTTATGCCCAAGGGACTCTTAGCTCACTGTCTGCTCCAGAGAACCCCTGAGCCACAAGGTGTGTTTGGAGGATGCAAGGATTTCATTACACAGGGAGAGAGCAAAGGCAGAAACTCAAAAGACCTTTTTCTGGGAGCAAGGCAACAGAAAGAATGAGAGTGGGAGAGGAGAGGAGAGGAGAGGAGAGGAGAGGAGAGGAGAGGAGAGGAGAGGAGAGGAGAGGAGAGGAGAGGAGAGGAGAGGAGAGGAGAGGAGAGGAGAGGAGAGGAGAGGAGAGGAGAGGGGAGGGGAGGGGAGGGGAGGGGAGGGGAGGGGAGGGGAGGGGAGGGGAGGGGAGGGGAGGGGAGGGGAGGGGAGGGGAGGAGAGGAGAGGAGAGGAGAGGAGAGGAGAGGAGAGGAGAGGAGAGGAGAGGAGAGGAGAGGAGAGGAGAGGAGAGGAGAGGAGAGGAGAGGAGAGGAGAGGAGAGGAGAGGAGAGGAGAGGAGAGGAGAGGAGAGGAGAGGAGAGGAGAGGAGAGAGGAGGAGAAGGAGAGGAGAGGGGAGGGGAGAAAGAGAGGAGGGGAGGGGAAAGGAGGGGAAAGGAGGGGAAGGGAGGGGAGGGGAGAAGAAGAGGAAGAGGAAGAGGAGAAGAAGAGGAAGAGGAAGAGGAAGAGGAGAGAAGAGAAGCAGATCCTAGGGAGGTGAAACAGTAGAGGATTTGTAGATCCTGCACTGGGAGCATTTGGAGTCCCTTTCTCAGCCACGCCAAGTGTATCTGGAGTATTCCCAGAGCAAACAACAGAATTACTTTGGATTCATGCTCTGCCAGTGAGCTGTCAGGCCTGAGGTTCTGACTCCCAACGGGTCCTGTGCAGGCTTGCATAAGCTGTTATGCTCTCCTAAGGGATGTGGAAGCTCTGAGAGGAAAGGGCACATTCACTTTTGTGAGGACAACTGTAAACTTCCTCTTCCTCTCAGGCTTCCTGTTGCTTCTCTGTCTGAGTCCCTGACTTGAGGAGATCCACAGCAAGAAATCCCAGTCCTTTTCTTAGTGCTTGTTGAGCCTGGAGAGCCCATAGGGCTGAGAAGAGCCTTGGGGATGAGATTGGCCTCTCCTTTCAGGTTGCCTTGAGCCCTGACAAGAGGTAGTGATTTTCCATGTCAGGGGTGTTATTTGTTTCTGATGGGATCTTCCCTGAGGAAGGTGTGTCTCTGCCCTTAATGAAGTCTCTTCATTTCCCTTTAGGGCATGTCATTCTTATCCTCGTGCTCTGCCTCCTCGATCTCACTGCCCATGTGATTTGCTGGGTCTGGGCACAGGGTGACCTTGGATGGAGAACCCATCACCTTTGCCTTCTTGCATGAGTGATTCCAGTGTGGACTGATCTGTTCACCACACTGGTGACAGGAATAGGGAGATTATTAAGCCTGGTGCCTTTCCAGAACTAGGAAGAAACTTAGTTTCTGGTTTAATGAATGATTCTTTGGTTTCATCCAGCTTGTGGGTATCCTGGCGAGGCACCACTCTGTGTATTCCCCTTGCTGGGGTCAGCCAGGCTGCTCAGCACACGTAGAATCCTTTACCAGAGGAGCTGTATCATTTTCCAGTGCCTGAGTTTACTTTTAATGAGCAATTTAATCTGTTTCTGCGTGACACTCTGCTGTGCCAGGAGAACATGTCCTGCTTTGCTCTGTGTTCATACAAGATGACAACGTGCCTTAAAACTGCTGTTTCTTTCTGCTCACCTTTGCCTCCTCGCAGAGTTTCAAGCCTCTGTTGCCAGACACAGCCCCTGAGACCTCTACCCTTCACTGAAGGTTGACCCTTTGACCTCTCTAACCCCGCACTAATAGGAGTTAATGACATTTATCTATTTACTTCTCTTTCTTTTCCACTGCCTACCCCATCACTCTTCATGCTGAAGTATCTGGGTAACTTACCAACAGTTTGTAGCATCCAGCTGACATTAACTCTTTTTTCCATGATGGGAGAATTACAGTTCAGACAAATTAAGAAGCTCTCTTTATTCTCTTTTCCCTGATTTCTTTTTTAATATCACCCCCATTTGCATTCGTTCAATACCCATCTGGTTATTTCTGGAAGTCTTTTCTCTACTACTATTCTGGTCATTCTTTACAAAATTCGAGATGGGACTTTTTGTCCTCTTTTCTGTTTCTGTTAGCTATTTATATCCTTTCATCCATCTTCTGAGGTCGTCAAGCATCCAGCTGTGTTAGATCTGTCACCTTGGTACCTAAGCAACAAGTGAAGAAGTTCCTTAACAGCTGCGAGCTCAAGCAGCGGCTGCTCTGGAGCAGGGGTGGCAAAAAGTGATACTTGAGCTGCCGTGCAGCTTCGGAGCAATTTAAGCCCAGCAGCCATGCCCAGAGGTGGTGAAGCACCTGCCCAGGCTTGGCTCCCCCTTCTGTGGGGCATCAGGACCTCACAGGAGATGGTTTTGTCTCCTAGGGATTCATTCTACACAACTCCTTCTTCCTTTGCTCCCTCACTTGTGTGATGGCCCTTTAAATTGGGAGGAGGAGGATGTAGATTAGATATTAGGAAGAAATTCTTCACGATGAGGGTGGAGAGGCCCTGGAACCAGAGAAGTGGTGGCAGCCCCATCCCTGGAGGTGTTCAAAGCCAGGTTGGACGGGGCTTTGAGCCCCCTGATCCAGTGGGAGGTGTCCCTGCCTATGGCAGGGGCGTTGGAACTGCATGGGCTTTGAGGTCCCTTCCAACCCAACCCATTCCATGCTTCACTGACTGCAGCCCTCCATCTGCTGCGATGTGAAGTGGTGGGGAGCTGTCAAGGAAGACAGGGGAGCTGGGCCAGTGCTGGTGTTGGGGCACCACTGTGCAGGAGCTCAGGCTTGGTGAGAGTGTGGAGGAGCAGCTGCTGCGTGCAGTAGCCAAGCACTCGGCCTCCTGACTGCAGAGCCAGGTGCTGAGAGATCTTGCCCAGTTGTTTGCAGCATTCCAAGGGGAAAATATAAAAGTCCTGCTAGAAACCTGCAGAATCCTTTCTTTTCTTCATTTTTCCTCCCACCAGGGAAGCTGGCTGACATTTTTTTGGGGGGTAAAGTTTGCCTTTAAAAATGTACAACGTTCTGCAGGAACTGTGGCCATATTGTCGTGTCTGTTAAAAAATGTAATAGTCTGGTTCGTGTTATCTCTCCCTGTTTTTTTCCCCCCAGTCTGAAGAGAACATGAGTTCTCTTAAATAGCTTCCCGTGTAGTTGTTAGCAAGTGGGAAGACACAAACAGCAGACGGAGGAGGAGGATGTGGGCACGCCAGGCAGGTGGAGGGTGGGAGCAAATCCATCTGTTGGGAAGGAGAACGAGACAAGGAGTCCAAAGGGACAGGAGCTGGAGTGAACCCATCCTGGGGTGCATCACATAGCTGTGAAGGTTGACTGGAGGCCTCCTAACCCAGGGATGGGGTGGGATGAGACTCTCGCAGAATGAATCCAGGTAGAGTGGAGTTCAAGAGTGGGCTGTGGAAAATGGAGGTGCGTTGAGTTCTGGAGTCCTCAACACGGGAAGGACATGGATCTGTTGGAGGGAGTGCAGAGGAGGCCATGGAGCTGAGAGAGTTGGGGTTGTTCAGCCTGGAGAAGAGAAGGCTCCAGGGAGAATGGTTTTCCTGTGAGGGTGGGGAGGCCCTGGCCCAGGTTGCCCAGAGAAGCTGTGGCTGCCCCATCCCTGGAGGTGTTCAAGGCCAGGTTGGATGGGGCGTTGAGCCCCCTGATCCAGTGGGAGGTGTCCCTGCCCATGGCAGGGGGGATGAAACTGGATGATCTTTAAGGTTTTTTCCAACCCCATCCATTCTGATTCCCAGGCAGGCAGGAGGTGCTTTCTCTTTGGGTGTGAAAGCTTTTGGAAAGGTCAACTGTGGAGATGATTACAACACCGAACGTCCTTGCAAGTTGGGCATTTCAGTATGAGTTTTCCTTCTGCTTTGGACCAAACTGGTAGATGAAAATTTCCACAGAAATGCAGTTTCAAAACAAAACTTTGGCCTGGCTTAATCCAAAATATCCCACTGCATTACAACCAAAGCATTTCATTCCGGTTGCAGTTCTGCTCAGAGTTTTACCCTGTAGCGTTTAAAAGAAATGAGAGTCCAAAAGGAGAAGTTGTTCTACAATAAATTTAATAAACCTTAAGATGAGAAAACCATTTTTTTGAAAATGGGAAAAACTCAAATCACAAAAAAAGAGGAAACATTCAGTTCCAAGGTTAGCACAGACCATTTAAACCTTATCAAAAGGCTTTTTATTTCTTTTTTAATTGAATTTTGTCAAAATCAGCACGTTCCAGTGGATGGGTTTGGCTTGGACTAAATGGCACTTTCCATCAGGAAAACATGCCGTGTTGGAAAATTTTCCACTAGCTCTAGGGGTTTTTTTCACATGCTTTCCATTTTTGTGGCAACTTCATCAGTTCTCAGTTTCAGCAAGGACAAAGCACACAGAAATCCCAAAAGAGCAGTTGGCCTCCTGGTCTTTGAAGACCAGAATGAGTCACTGGAGGTCTCCCCGCTGGCACAGAGCAACATACGTCTGCCCTGCTGAGCACCCCCGCTCTTCCTGTCCACGTGGCTGGAGTTTATTACTAGAAGAATCCTGTCAAAGGATCATTAATGGATTGGGAGCAGCCCTGAGGAGAAGCACTTGAGGGTGTTGATGCATGAGAAGCTCAACATGAGCCAGCAATGAGTGCTCACAGTCCAGAGAGCCACCCGCGTCCTGGGCTGCATCCAAAGCAGTGGCACCAGAGGGGAAGGAGGGGATTCTGCCCCTCTGCTCCACTCTGGTGAGACCTCACCTGGAGACCTGTGTCCAGTTCTGGAGTCCTCAGCATAGGAAGGACATGAAGGAGGAGGAGGTCCAGAGGAGGCTGCGGAGATGATCCAAGGGCTGGAGCACCTCCTGGATGAAGACAGGCTGAGAGAGTTGGGGTTGTTCAGTCTGGAGAAGAGAAGGCTCTGGGGAGACTTTAGAGCAGCCTCCCAGGACTGAAAGGGGCTCCAGGGAAGCTGGGGAGGGGCTCTTGATCAGGGAGTGCAGGGACAGGATGAAGAGGGAAAGGTTTTGAGCTGAAAGAGGAGAGATTGAGATGGGATCTTGGGAAGAAATGTTTTCCTGTGAGGGTGAGGAGGCCCTGGTCCAGGTTGCCCAGAGAAGTGGTGGCTGCCCCATCCCTGGAGGTGTTCAAGGCCAGGTTGGATGGGGCTTGGAGCCCCCTGATCCAGTGGGAGGTGTCCTTGCCCATGGCAGGGTGTTGGAACTGGATGGGCTTTGGGGTCCCTTCCAACCCAAACCATTTTGTGACTCTAAGAAGGAAACAGGGAGCCTCGTGCTGCTGCAGTTCCAATGAAAGTCAGTGCTGTAGCTATGAAAGTCGATGAAATGTCAATTATGGCCAACTGAGCTATTTAATCCTCAGTCTCTGGGCCTTGTTTCTCCAGCATGAGGCTGGAAATGGGACGTTGACTCTCGGCTTGCTCCATCCTGTCAACTGTTAATAGATCTTTATGGGCAACTGATTGCTTTTTGGTTCTGGCTTGTCTCTCCTCAATCTAGACTTTGGGAACAGTTAGGTTTAGAGCAAATATGTGATTCAAGCCTGCCATAGGGAGTTACTCACAGCTCCTGTCACAGTTCTTGGTATCTCAGCCTTCCTGCTCAGGCAATTCCAGAATGGTGAAAAAAGGGAAAGACACTGGTCCCAAAACCCATCCCTGTTTGCAGCAATGCAGTGTAGGTGTTTGCTGATGCATCCATCAGGTGCTGGGTCATGCATAGCTGAAGTGCCTCCAGGGATGTGGATGAAGGGACATCTTTGGGCACAAAAGTCCCAGTGAGTCACTCAGCACAGAATGTCATTCCACCTCCTGAGTGACATTTGTCATCAAATTCCCTTGAATGTTATATCACAACCCAAGTTTTCTCTGGGGCTACTGGGAAGCAAAAGGAGCCTTGTTTGAGGAGGGAATGATAAGGCATGGAGAAACCCTTGGTTTCTGATCCTGGAACTTTGCTTATCTCCCCCATACAGCCACTAAATACATAAAACTCCTAAGTCTGCGTCCCCATTTATGCTGTTTGCACCATCAAAAGGAGCCAGCCTTGCTCCCATTGAGGGATGTCTGAAGGGAAATGGGATGTGATCCTTATTTTGTGAATTCCTCTCTGCAAAAGTCACTCTGAGCTCCTTCCCCTCGTGCCTTGCCCTCTGCTCTGGGCTGAACACTGTCTGTGCAGTGCAGTGAGCCCTCGCTGCCTGCCCTCACCTTCAGGGCAGATAAGAGTGGATATGACCCTGTCCATCTTCCGTTCCATCCCCAGAAGAGCAAAGACAGATGAGGCAGGGAGCAGGACCCGCTGTGGGAGGCCTCCCAGCTGGGGTCTTCACCCTCATTCATTCCTCCTGATGCCCCTGATGGGGGCCAGGCTGCCTTTATTGGGTGGTCTTGTCCCTTGTTTACAGTCCTGAGCCTCACGAGCTCCGCAGGCTCCTCTAAGCCCCCACCTGTGCGGCTGTTCTGAAGCTCAGCACTCATTCCCCAGACAGCCTGGATGGAGGCTGTGACCTTAATAGATATGAGAGCTGCATCTCCATCCAGCTTGGAGTCAGTCTCCCTGCCAGCCGCCCTCTGCTGAACCCCTCCAGCTGCTGGAGGTCTGGAGGCAAAGGGACACCCCATGCACCCACATTTGCCCTATTTGGGTCTCTTTCCGCACCGCGGTGGCTTTGCTGCTGAGCTGTGCCAGGTCTAAACCCAGACTAGGAAGATCACAGCAGCCACTGATGTGGCAAATTGAGAGAGGTGAGGCCAACCTGGAGTGCATCTCAGCTCCTTGGGACAGGAAAGCTTGGGAGGGGATCATGATCACGGAGTGCAAGGATAGGATGAGGGGAAATGATTTGAAGCTGAAAGAGGGGAGATTGAGATGAGATCTTAGGAAGAAATGTTTTGCTGTGAGGGTGGGGAGGCCCTGGCCCAGGTCGCCCAGAGAAGCTGTGGCTGCCCCATCCCTGGAGGTGTTCAAGGCCAGGTTGGATGGGGCTTTGAGCCCCCTGATCCAGTGGGAGGTGTCCCTGCCCATGGCAGGGACTGGAACTGGATGGGCTTTGAGGGTCTCCCCAATCCAAACTGTTTTATGATTCTGTGACTGTGGGGGTTGGAATTGTGGAGCTGGCTTTGCTCAGAGGTTGAATGGGACACTCACCATCAACCTCTATCTCTTATAATTTCTGGCATGATCTTAACACACAATGTCATGAATTTGGTTGCAGCCAGTTTGCTCATTGTTCAGAAACACAGGACCCACAGTTTGGGAACCTTTAGTCTGGCTGTCATAGTGCTTAGGTTTGCTTCCAGGCTCTGCCAATAGAAAGGTTTTCCCTCTCATCTCCCTGTGCCTCCGTTTCCTCAGCCATAAAAATGAGGGTGACCTTTTCCATTTGCATGAGTGGTGGGTGGGGCTGTGAAGCCTCACCACAAATGCCTCCCTACTTACTTCCTTAGGTGAGAATTGTCCCCATAATATGCAGATCCCCAGATCTAAACCAAACCATTCAAGTGAGATTGCCGGTGATTGCCTGGGTGGCCTTGGGCACATCTCTTTGTCATTCAACACCTCTGATTTCCCCATCCCTGAAAGCAAGGGGTAATAATACTTCCCTGTCTCTCAGGGTGCTGGAGGATTAATTAGTTACTGTTTGAAAAGCCTTTTGAAGATGCAGAGCTTTCCATAAATATGCAGACTTACTCCTCCAGCTGGGGCCCAGGTAGGGCTGGAGCTGTGGTGTCTGTCACTCTGCGCTCTTGGGATCATAAATCCGTGAAAAGGTGAAATTTGTGAAATTAGTTCCCTGCACGGGGACTTGATGATAAGAAAGCTGAGCAGCAGCAGGCTGGAAACCGGGCAGGGCACTGGGGTTTGGTTTATATGTACACACTGCTCTTTACAGCCTGTGGTTCATGGGCAGGGATCCTTCAGCAACCCAACTTCAGCTTCAACCAGTCGTGGTTTAGTAGACATGGTGGTGTTGGGCTGGGTGATCTTGGAGGTCATTTCCAACCCTGAAGATTCTATTATATGCTCATAGAATCGTGGAATGGGTTGGGTTGGAAGGGACCTCAAACCCATGCAGTTCCAACCCCCCTGCCGTGGGCAGGGACACCTCCCACTGGATCAGGGGGCTCCAAGCCCCATCCAACCTGGCCTTGAACACCTCCAGGGATGGGGCAGCCACAGCTTCTCTGGGCAACCTGGGCCAGGGCCTCCCCACCCTCACAGGAAAACATTCCTTCCCAAGATCTCCTCTCAATCTCCTCTCTTTCATCTGAAAACTGTTCCCCTCATCCAATCCCTGCACTCCCTGATCAAGAGCCCTTCCCCAGCTTTCCTGTAGGTCTTCTTTAAATGATTCTATGGTTCTGTGAACCCAAAATTGGGAAGTCTGGGTCTCTGCTACTTTCCTTCAGTAAGATAAAAACATGATGAGGGAATTCACAGGCAGGCAGCCGGCGCAGGACGTCTGCCCATTGCATCTGTTGGGTGCCGTGTTTGCATTCGTGTTGTCTGCAAAGATTTTTCATAGTTGTCAGCTCTGAGGTGTCATGAACATATATCACATTTTTCTGGTCACAAAAAAGATCTGTTGTTTCTGTCTTTTAACAAATTATAGCAGAACAGAGCATGGCATTCCCTCTTGCTATAGCAGAAGAGATTTCTCTTTAATTTAAGGAGGTGGTGAAATACCAGCCATGGATTATATACCAAAAGGAGAATGGGAGGGAAGACAACAGGAAAGCAAGACCGCAGTCAGAAAGCTGTGACTGGTTAACATGCACTTAAACTGTAGGAAAGTAAGAGTTTTGATGTGTTCTACAAAAATTAGAGGCCTGGTCGATGCCAGCATGGTTTGGCAGGGGTGCATTTTTTACCATGTCTTGGATGGAAGACCAGAGGGTTTGCGTCCTTTGGTAATTTCCCATGACCTGGCATCTGCCCCTCTGATAAAAGAGGTTTGGTTTGAGCCAGGGCAGAGAGAATTCAGGGGGTGGTGAGGCTGGTGGGGGCAGTCAGATTAGGGCTGCTAACCATTAACCCTGGGCTGAAGTCACCCCTGAGTCAGCAGAGTTTCAGCTTTGTCGCATTCCCGTCATGGAGGCGACTGAGTCATCGCCTGCCGAGCCCGGAGAGGAGAGCTCCCCGTTTCCTGCTCCCGCTCTGAGCTCTCAGCCCAAGGAGGGAAGGAAGGATCTGATGGTCTCTATTTCTGTTGCCATCAAGTTTATTTTGGGGTTTTTTTTTAATTGACTCTCTTCAGTTTCAAGTTCCTTCATTTCGGAAATGAGACTCTGGGTTACTATCTTCATCCCCTCTTCACAGCTCTTCATTAAATCCCTCCTCTTTAGCACCTGGAGAGTTCTAATAGTGAGAATATTTAGGCCTGGACCAGGGCTCCTTGAACAACATCCAAGGCAATGCACAAGTCCAAGAAAGAGGCAAGGCAAGAAAATACTCCTGTACATTTGGGGACTCAGCCCATCAAGATAAGGTGTCAGGACAGTCTCAGCTTAATTAACTTCCCCCTTCTCACTGCTTCAACCTCGTTCCCCTCCTCCATACTTGATTTTCCTGCTGTACTGTTCTTTTCTGCCTTAACTTCCCCACCCA
This sequence comes from Dromococcyx pavoninus, assembly GCA_033558185.1. NCBI lineage: Eukaryota > Metazoa > Chordata > Aves > Cuculiformes > Neomorphidae > Dromococcyx > Dromococcyx pavoninus. The sequence continues at coordinate 241,478 of JAUMJL010000633.1, read as the reverse complement.
ACCACCAAATAAGCATTGGCTCTGAACCTGGTCCTCTTTCTCAGGCTTCCTTCTTGTTTACAGGTTGGGAAGCAAGAAGACCTTCGCTTTTTCCTTGCTGGCAGGCAACGAGATGACTCTTGAGAGAAGGGTCTTTGATTTGTCATTCTTTGTCCACCCTTGGCTTTGCTGTCTCCTTTTTCTAGTGCAGAATTGTGGTCCTGGACATATTCACTGGTGTCCTCCAGAGGAACTGGAGGCTAGGGGTGGGATGAGGAAAATTAGTGGTCGGGGGTGTGGTGATGATGTTGGAGAGACACAAGAGGGATGGGAAGATTTGTAAGGAGAGAGGGCAAGTCGAAGAAACAAGCATTGTTGAGAGGTAATCCTCTCCAGGCTTGTGGAGACAGGTAGTGTACTGCTGCTCCCTGAAAAGAGGTTGTGGTGAGGTGAGTACAGGTGAGTTCTCCAAAATGACTAGCAATAGGATGAGAAGAAATGGCCAAAAGTTGTGCCAGGGAAGGTTTAGATTGGATATTTGGAAACAGTTCTTAACTGAAAGAGTGGTGAAGCATTGGAAGAGGCTGCTCAGGGCAGTGGTGGAGTCTCCAGAGGTTCAAAAAGCATGGAGATGTGGCACTTGGTGACATGGTTTCGTAAGCACGGTGGTGTTGGGCCAATGGTTGGACTTGATGATCTTCGAGGTCTTCTCCAGCCTTAATGATTCCATGTGACTTAGCTGTAATGTTACACAAGGCCACAGGGGGAAGGAGATGAGAGTCTTCTGGAGCCAAGCACTGAGCAAGTATGAGAACACACAGTGGGAAAAGAGCTGAGGAAGGAGCTGGAGTAAAGTCCAGTCCAACAGGCCTGAAGGGACAGGCTGCATCGGTGGGAAAGTGGGCCAAGTCCTGAGCTCAGGTGGAGGTTAAGGGGCAGCCTGGTTCTCTGCTCAGGTGTGTGGGAACCGGCAGCTCTTGCCGAAGGATTAGCTGACACGTTGTGGGGTGGGGCGGGCAACAGGAGCCGACTGCTCCACGGGGACTGAGGAGCCTTTGTGCTTTGTTGCTGAGCATGGGCTTTCACGGCTTTATTGCAGGAAGGCCTTTCCCAATGCTGCGTCAGCTCTTTTCGGCTCTGCCAGCCCTCCTGCTTCTGCCATGGGGCACGTTCCCCTCCCCTTGACTTGGGGGGGTGAAGCAAAGCAGCTGTGTGAAAGCTGGGAAAGGTACAGCAAAGAGGGAAAGCCTCGGGAGCAAAGGCAGGCATGGTTGCTCCCTTCCCACTCATCTGGTTTGAAGCCCTTTTCCCAGGGAACGGGAAGGTTGGCCACAGCTGAGGCTCTTTGCAAGGCTGGAGCATGGACAGCAAGAACTGGTGGTCTAGCGTAGTGTTCATGCCTGCTTTTCCCTCTCTGATCTGGAGCCAGACTTCTCCACTTTATTCAAGTGGATCCCCTGCTCTTCTTTCATCTTTTGCCTCCCAGTGCTGAAAGGGGCTCCAGGAAAGCTGGGGAGGGGCTCTTGACCAGGGAGTGAAGGGACAGGAGAGAGGGTTTTCAGCTGAGAGAGGGGAGATTGAGATGAGATCTTAGGAAAAAATGTGTTCCTGTGAGGGTGGGAAGGCCCTGGCCCAGGTTGCCCAGAGAAGCTGTGGCTGCCCCATCCCTGGAGGTGTTCAAGTCCAGGTTGGATGAGGCTTTGAGCCCCCTGATCCAGTGGGAGGTGTCCCTGCCCATGGCAGAGGGTTAGAACTGGATGGGCTTTAAGACCAACCCAAACCATTCCATGATACTGTGATTCTATGATCTATTTTTATGAAGAACACCTAGGACAAACACAGCCTTGGTCTTGTTTAGGACCCTTGTTGGAATCCCAATGGTGGCTCAATGAATAGACTTCCTAGACCTTAACGGAGAGCAAGGAGAGTATCAATGGATCAGGCCCTTCGGGAAGCATCTTTTATTCAAGTGGATCCTGAGGCTGCTTTGTGCTCTATTTTCTGAAGAGGAAGTACTGCACAGGCAAGAGAAGGCAACCCTGCTTTATCCCAAAGGCACCTCCACTGTCCTGTCCCAGCAGCCAGCCAATGAAGGGCTGGCTAGAGACCTCACTCAGTACAAGCCATTGACTGGTCCTCAGACAGTAACATCTCTGCTGTGTGCTGGTTCTGGATATGAACCAGTGACCTAGAGGAAAGGGCCCCGTGTTTCCCATTTGCAAACCAAAGCCAAGCCTGTTCTTTCTTTTTTTTCCCTTGAGAGGGATTTGGAGCAGAGCCAGCTGGGCCATCGTACACGCTGGCATTTCCCAGCAGCTCCCAGCTGGGGGAAGGGATGCTTGGACTTGCAGTTTCTCTCGGGGGTGTTCCCCCACCCTATCACAATGTTATCTCGGGCCCTTTCACTTTCATGTGCAGCCATGTCACCTGGAGCTATAATCTTGCCACATCTCTTCCTCTCTCACCTGCTTTCTAAGGCCCCCCCTCTCCTTGTGTTGGGAACTCAGTCTTCCTCTTCTAATCCCTTTTGGGTTCAAGCTCCACACTCGAGCAGGGCAGAACTGAATCAGTGCATGACAAAGAGACCTCCAGTGAAAGCCTGCTGCTGCAGGAGGTGCGTGGTGGTGAGTCACTGGAGACCACTCCTTCGTTGCAGTCGGCTTGCAGCCACTGACTAAGCAGGGTGAGGCAGGTGCTCTGCTCTCCTGGAAGAGCCCCAGAGTACTGATTTGAATGCCTGGCAATCAATACAAAATCTCTCTGGCAAGGGGAGAGGTGTTAACCTCAATGTCTTGGCCGAGCGCCAGCTCGGAACCTTTGGTTCTTGCCACCTGAAGTTCTCCTGCTGGGATTTAGGATCATCTTCTTTCCCATTTCCCACCCTGCCTAACACACCTGTGGCCGTTGGAGGCTGGTTGTGTTGTGCCCCACGAGGGTTTCATTTCACACTTCGATTGCCTCTTAAAAATAGGAAAGATTTGAGAGATGAATTCAGAAATACCAGGGGGGGAAAATGCCACCAGGTAGAAAGTTTTGAACTCCTATTCTGTCCCATTTTTCCCATCATGAAAAGTTCTTGGAGATGTGTTCCAAAGGGTCTGTGAGGCATACAGGACCATGTACATGGACATCATTGCCCCTAGTCAAGATGCAATGCAAGGGTCTGTCTCAAAAGGAGATGCTTTCTGCAGGTTGGAGGGTGATGCATCATTTTGTCCTTTTGTAAGGTGCAGCTACTGTGACCTTCTCCACACCCCCTTCGGTTTAGTCCTAAGTGGTGCAAAGATTATTAGGGCTGATTCCTCTGACATTTGCATCATCCATGATATTGCCACACCAAGGGTGGTTCATCACGCTTCTGCCAAGGGCTGTTTCAATGCCCTTGGGGTGAGATGAGTATCTGAGAACAGGAGGGAGAGAAGCTGGTGAGAGGCTCAGCAGAGGTAAAGTTGTGCAAAGCAGTGTGGAGTTCACATGGTTCTTAACAAAGAGGCATTGATTGGAGGCTCCGTGTTGTGACAGAGCTCACTAGTGCCCAGAGATCATTTCCAAAGCTTTCTGGGGGAGCAAGAACCAGATTTCCAAGTGTGGGAACCTCGGTGTAACAGCACCTCCTGGGCTTTTAGGAGAGAGGGTTTGCAGGTTGAAGAGCCACCGGCTGCAACTTAGGCTGCTCTGTCCCCAGTGCCCCTCACACCTTGCTTGCCCAAACAGGCCACGGCTTCCCCATCCCTGGAGGTGTTCAAGGCCAGGTTGGATGGGGCTTTGAGCCCCCTGATCCAGTGGGAGATGTCCCTGCCAGTGGTGAGGGGGTTGGAGTCCAGACCTTCCTTCCCAACCTGCTGCCTGTGCCGTGGGGCACCGTGAGTTCTGCACAGCCCGCAAGGCCTTGCATGACCTGGTAAATATCTGCCTTTGGGATCGTGGGGAAAGGCATCAACACAAACCACTTCAGAGGCCAAGGTGGAGGAGCAGGATCTCAGAGGGCTCCACTAATGAGGTCTTGGCACTGACATGTCTTTGGCACTCAGCTGGGCCGTTTTTATTGCTTTTGGTCCTCAACAAAACCAACACCAAAAAAAATCAAGTTAAACACAACTCAGCTGATCCTTCCTCGTGCGCCGGCTGCCCCTTGGGAGGTGTCAGCGTGGATTGCTGGGCACTGGGAGACCTGGCATGGGAGCTACACGTGGCAGGGTGGATCTCAAGCCTTTTCACTGCCGTCCCGACCACACACATCCTTCAGCTAAGCAAAAGCCAGGCGAACCCCAGCACTGCCCGTGCACGCACGCGTCCTGCTTAATGCATTCAAGCCTCTCCAGAGGCTGATTAGTGATTTTATTTTCACCTCCTCTCCCAGCCTTGCACGCTCATTGCCATCAATTATCTCTGTGTTTGCCCTGATGAATTATTGAGTGTGTAACGGGGCGAGGGAAGACCCGACGTCCCAGCTCAGCCACCCTTAAATAAACGCTCCCCAGAGCACGACAGCACCAAGTTCCCCCTTTGACTTCTGATGTAGGATGGGAAGCTGATCCAACAACTTGGAAAACCCTTTTACTCCATCTGTTCCTCTCCCTCATCACTCCAGTTGAGGTGTGGGTGCTGTTGCCACGGAGCAGAGCGATGGGTGCATTAATTCCCTGATGAGAGGCTTGGAGGAGCAGAACATAAAGAGTTTATCCTGTCTTGCAAAAGAGCTGTGAGTTATTCGGTCACCTGGAAAGGAAACACAATTTCCGCACGGTGTTTGGGTTTTTGGGGGTAGTTTTTGTTTGGTTTGTTTTGTTCTGCTGTGTTTTTTTTTTTCCTCTTTTCCCCTGAAGCCTCTAGAAAGTTTGGAATGTGTTTTTCTTAAAGCTGTTACATGTAGGGACCTGAATCCCAGCGTTGGCAGCGTTGTGGTGTTGGCAAGCAGTCCTCAACTGGCATCAGCTTCTTCCCCAGCCGAAAGTCTGGCTCCTTACACCTGGGCAGAGAGGGTTCTGCAGGACCTTTCTGGGGTCTGCTTCAGGGTCAGGTTCATCAAAACCTGTTTTATGTCCAGTTTGTGTCCCAGTGCAGTCAGCACCAATGCATGGATCCCACGGCAGGGGTAGTCAGGTTGCACCAGGGGAGGTTTAGATTGGATCTTAGGAAAAACTTCTTCACTGAAAGAGTGGTGAAGCCCTGGCAGAGGCTGCCCAGGGCAGTGGGGGAGACTCCAACCCCTCGGAGTGGTTCAAAAAATGTGTAGATGTGGCAGTTAGGGACAGGGTTTAGTAGTCATGGTGATGTTGGACTGATGGTTGCACTGGATGATCTTAGAGGTCTTTTCCAAACTTAACAATTCTATGATTCTAAAATTGTCATCCATTAATTCCCAGAGACATCATAGCATAAAGAAAGGGCACAGGAATGATGGAGTGAGGGACTGGACTGATCTCTCTTGTAGTGTCTAACGCGTTCCCTGCCAGGTTGGCTGACAATGTCTTTATTTAAGGGGCACACCCTAGGTGCCCATCCTTGGGCAGTGGTGGCCTTCAGCCTTCATGCTGTGCTCCTCATCTACACACCCTGCTGGGGAGAGAGGGGGCTGCCTGGGCCATTCCGAGGAGAAGCTGGTGGCTTTCCATCCTCTCCAGGGTTTGGCTCGTCGCTTGCTTTTCTAGCAGTGCGAGGAGACACCAGACCCCGACTTCCTGCTGGCGTGAGCGGGGCCTCTTTTATGGGGATGTCGAAAGCCCTGTTCCAAGGGACCCTCTGTGGGGTCGGGGAGTTTGGGAGCTGAGCCAGCTGTGCCATCTCCCCAGCCCCGGGCGGGCTCTGCTCGGGGGCACCGGCCCTGCGTGAGAGAGGTGGCGACCGGTGCTGATGAATCTGCTCTGCTCCAGCCTTGGGAGAAAGAGGGAGTGCTGAGATGGGCGGCAGGTTGTTCCCAGAGCCTTTTGCTACGTGATTGCTGTTGCTCTCCTGCAAGCTCCCACACGCCTTGCGAGGCTGTTAAGACTTCAGAGCCAAAGTGCTTGGCAAAGCTGTTGCTCACCTCCGCAGGTGCGGGCAATTCTGCAAGCGGCTCTCTCACCTGCAGGGGAGAAGGAGCAGCATATGCTGCAAAGCACGTTGGAGACCTCTCCCTCCTCCCCATCCGCTCGTTCTTTCCTCAAACCCTGGCATAACGTTATCTAAACCCAGCCCTCCTCTGCAGCTGGTGCCCTCGTTTCGTCAGGAAGGTGGCTGTGGGCGAGGGGGTTCCACAGCTCAGACTGGTGTCTTTCGTCTGTCGTGTTGGTATTGTGTGGATGGTTGGATTTATGATCTTTGAGGTCTTTTCCAACCTTAATTATTCTATGATTCTATGGTTCCATAAGAGTTTCATGCGTCTTACAACCTGGACATCTTCTCCAGTAGGCCAGTGCCTCGGGTTGGCGTGGAGAGACATCATCCAGCTGTGACTTTATCAGAGTGGGAACATCCTTTCCTTCTGGGAGGGACATGAATGGCAAAAATGTGCTGGCCACTTTGGGATGGGGATCGTGCAGCCCTGCCAGCTCAGCTGAGAGCCTCAAAGGACTCCATGACTTCATGCATGCAGGCACACGAGGGCACCAGTGCTTTGCTGTGGCTGGAAGCAGGGCTGAAAAACATTCCTCAGCACCCAGCCACAATGCCAGGGTGTGGGGCAAACCAGGGAAGGGGGCAAGTCCACACAAAGCTCTAGAGATGGAGTTTCGGTCTTAATTGCTAATGACTGTGGTCAGCTGATGGCGTCTCCTGGCCAGCCTGGGTTGTTGAGGCTTGTCCTCAGGGTCACAGGCTTGGCGTGGAGGGGAGGAACAGGGAGAAAGAAGGGCCTTAGATGAGATATGGGCACTGAGATGGGGCTGAGTACAAGGGGGCAACACGGGAGCGTGCCGAGAGAACGGTCAAGGTGGTGCTTGTAGGTGAGAAGACCTTTGTGTGCCTGCACTTGGGGAACTGCAGGGAGGAGACCACCCTTGTTCGTGTGTAGAAGGCACAGTGCACGTCTGCCAAGGGGCTAAGAGTGAGGACTTCATTTCACCTTGCACCAGGTGCCATTCCTCCCCTGGAATAACACGGTGGGGGTGACATTTCAGAAACTCTCTGCCCCTTCACTTAGAAGATGCAGTCCTGTTCCTCTTGCTGAGCGTTATTTTCTTTCTTTCATTACCCTTTCATGTTCCTCACTCTTTGTACATCTTTCTTTTTTTATTACCCCTTTTTTTCCTTTACTCTCAGGCTCCCAGAATCCATCCCAGTTCAGATTCTGCCAGAAGCAGTGAACAAAACCCGCTTTTCTTGTTCTTACCACCTTGCTCTTCTATTGTATTTATCACATAAATAGTAGCTGTATAATTACCAGAGCATTATCTCTAAACATACAGATTAGGGAAAGACACAGTGGCAGCCAAAGATGAATTTCAGGGTCAGTCTGGTGGGAGATATTTTTTGCCAGCTGTTTGGGGAGGAATCAACTGAGACAGAACAGTAGTTGTGAACACCAGTCACTACTTTTCCCAAGCCCCTTTCATCTTCACTCCATAGACTCAAGATGGAAAGTTCCTAAATGCAGCTACTTCTGGGGTTAAAAAGGCCACAGAAGTGATCAGGATCGTGCAGGGAGATTGTGCAAGGTGCATGGACACTGCTGTAAATCTGTTCTTGTATGGGAACTGAGGCTGCTCTGAAATTGGGGTTGAGACTTTGCAGCTCATTTAATTACTGATGCATTTCCAATAGGATTAAGCGGCTGTCTGGGTGTGTGTTAGCATATGTCAGGATATGCTGTGCTGAGAAATATCTGGGTCTTCATATGCCTCCAGAAACACGTGCTCTGTGTATTTGCAATAACTGATTTAGTGTCATCCACAGTTGAAGACGTTGTCGTGTTGATCTGACCCTGGTTTAGTGATCACGAGCCCTAGGCTGGCTGCAGAGCACTGGGGCTGCTCGTAGTGAAGTGTGAACACTTGTGGGAGGGAAGGTGTTTGTGAACAGGAATGGAGCTGCAGGTGGACACAGGTAGTAGAGGAAAATACTGAGTGCCTGTAGCCATGACTGGTCTTGTATCAACCATGCCAAGAAGAAGCAAGTGGAATAAATAAAGGATTTGTGGGCCTGATGTCCAAGAATTGTTTTTCTCTCTTCCTCTGTCTAAAAAGAAACGTGTATATTCATGTCTCTCTGTTTTATTGCAGGGCTGCAAGCTCAGACTGTCGTAGTCAATGACACCGTCTCGGGGTTCATCGGGACGGACGTGGTCCTGCACTGCAGCTTCACCAGCCCGGTCCCCAATGTGAATATCATGCAGGTCACGTGGCAGAAGGCCACGAATGGCTCCAAGCAGAATGTGGCCATCTACAACCCTGCCATGGGGGTCTCCATCCTCTCTCCTTATAAAGAACGGGTGACTTTCCGGAACCCTTCCTTCAAAGATGGCACCATCCAGCTCTCCCGGCTGGAGCTGGAGGATGAGGGCGTTTACATCTGTGAGTTCGCTACCTTCCCGACCGGCAACCGGGAGAGCCAACTGAACCTCACTGTGCTGGGTAAGAGACTGGACAAGCTTTGTGGTGTGAACCGTTGCCTCCTGTCGAGCAGATCTGGAGGAACTTGAGACTCATGTCCTGGCAACTCAGGGCAAAGGGGAATTTTGGGTGTAAATTGTACCTATGATGATCTTTCAAGCTGATCGTAAAGGGCGCAGAGCAGGGGCCTCAGGGTTGGTGGTTCACTGAGCAATCTCAGAAACACCTCCTCCTCTGTCCAGGCCTCAGTTCTCCTATCTCTTAGTGCAGGTGCAGTATCAGTGACCTGTTCCCTAAGGGACTGGTGAGTTTTATTGACCTGGTGGCTTTCAAGCGAACAGAAAGAAAAGACAACAGAGATATCTCAAGGACAAGCCAAGCTTGTCCATGAAGCTTAGGGCTGTAAGTGAATAGACCTCACCCAAGGTCCATGTGATTCATTTGCTCTCCAGTTTCAGTTTCTCAATCTAACATAAGGCTGAAAACCCATGGAAGGAAAGGACTGACTTTCCATCTTGTCTCTGTGCATCTAGGGTACCTCCAATGTCCTTTCCCCTGAGTAGCTTGCTGGCAATTTGCCACAGCTCTGGGTTCACCACAAGGTGTGTCACAGGCTTCGTGGTGCTAGACAGCTCTTGGTTTGCAGTAGAGGGGGTGGCATTGCTTTTCTAACCATCCTTTTGTACCCTTTTCTTCTCCCCTTCCTCCTTTTTTTTGCAATTCCTTACAGCCAAGCCCACGAATCGGATGGAGGGCACCAAACGGCCGCTTATCGCTCAGTCTGGCAGGACAGAAAAGATCTTGGTAGCGACCTGCACCTCCTCTAATGGGAAACCCCCCAGCACCGTGACGTGGGACACCAAGCTGAAAGGGGAAGCGGAGTTTCAGGAGATCCGGAACAGCAATGGCACCATCACAGTGATCAGCCGGTACCGGATCGTGCCGAGCCGAGAAGCCCACCGGCAGCAGCTCATGTGTGTGGTCAACTACCAGCTGGACCGCTTCACCGACAGCATCACCCTCAACGTGCAGTGTGAGTCAGCGTGGGCAGGTCCACGGTCAACCCCCTGGGGTGGGTGGCAAAGTCTGGCCAAAGAGGATTTTTCCGAAGGGAAGGTGGTCTGGTGGAGGGGCTGAAGTGGGAGGCTGCTCTCTTTTTTCTGGAGACTGAAAACTTAAGTGGTCCCTTGGAATAATTATATGTTTCTCTCTTTGTCCCTTTGTTCCTCCTCTTCATTCACCCTCTCTCACATTCCTTGTCCCATCGTCTTTCCCACCTTGCGATCTCTCTCATTCTCCCAACCCTGCCCCCTCATCTCTTCCTATTTCATTTTCTCCCCCTTCCATTCCCATAACTCTTTCCTCTCCTTTTCCATCCTTCTTTTCTTTTTCACCCCCCTACAGACGAGCCAGAAGTCACCATTGAAGGCTTTGATGGCAACTGGTTTCTCAACCGCAAGGATGTGAAGCTGATATGCAAATCTGATGCCAACCCCCCAGCTCACACCTATGAATGGAAGCTGTAAGTGCCTGCAGTGCTTCTGCTCTCAGCAGCAATTATGATCTTCAAACAGGGCCAAGGAGCTTCTGTAGAAACCTCTCTCGGGTCACTTAGGCCCCAGTCCTGTTCCTGTCAGTGGTGTCACTCCAAGGGGAGAGTTGGACACTTGGAGGTGCAGGAGCTGTGCTCGTGCTGAATGCTGAGAGCCACAGCCACCTCACCTTGTGATGCCCTTGCCTTTCAGCTGGGTCCTCCCCCAGCATCTTCCAGCTCAGACTCAGGAGGGAAGGGCAGCAGGTAAGGATCATACACTGGGCTGGGATGGAGCTTGCTACCAGCACAGTGCAGCCTCAATATCCAGGATAACTTCCTATTCTCACTTCACTGGAATAATATTCCACCGTTGTGATGTGAAGTAGCTGAGATATCACAAGGTAAATAATTTGCTCAGCACCACTAAGGGCTTCTGTAGGAGAGCTGGAAAAGGATCCAGGATTTCCCTCCCCTAAGAGGGCACAAATAGCACAAAATTCATCTGCATGCGATTCCATGGAATCTTCCCTAGCTGGAAGCAGGAGCTCCCCTTTGGAGTGCTGATCTCCACATGGCTGACATTAAACAGAAGCAATTCCTTGTCCTCCAGGGCTCCAGCTTTTGGCTGAACACTCTAAAGGGACTGAAAAGTGAGCGAGGGGTGTCTGGGGAGTCAGACGGGAATTGATGCAACCAGAGGTGGTTGTCTCTCCCTCTCTTTCTTTTCTAGAAGCACTCATGTAGCATTAAAAAAGAGAGATCAAATGGGTCCTTTCTTCTCTACAGCTGGCGTTTGTCATCTGGAAAGAGGCTCTCAAATGGCTTTGCAAGGCACTAGGCATATTCTCTCTCATTTCACTTCCCAGATCAAACTATTCACAGTGGAAGTCTGAAGAGGATTGGTTTTCGTGCCTTTTTTGTAGTTCTCATCCCCAGCTCTCTCCCTCTTTCAGTTCTGCTGGTTTGCCTTAAACTCTGAGTGGGTGTTCTGGGTTCCTCACAACATTGCCATGGGCAGCGATGCCCCCTGTGGTACCCAAGGCAGAAGAGATGCCCGTTTAGGCCATCTCTGGATAGTAAGGCTGGTGAATTGAGCTGAAATGAGCCTTGAGAGGTGGAGGCAGGTTTTGGGCAAGTCGTTTCATCCCCATTTTCTGCTGTTGCTCACACCCAGAGCTGGAAGCTGAGCGCTTGCTGAGCTCCTGGGCATCAGGCTGCCCACGGCAGGAGCTCTGTCACCGTGTTTACACAGCCAGCAGCACGAGCAGCCCCGTTCTGTGCTGGGGCAGCCTGCTCCTGATGTGACAGTGATGCTAAAAGCAACCTGAGTGCTCAAGCACGGGGTAAACAGGTGCCAAACTTGTCAGCCAGGTGATGTTTCTGTAGCCCAGGGCAGGGAAGAGGGTTGGTTACCAACCAGGCTCACACACAACAGGGGCTGCAGGTGTCAGGGCTGAGCACAGCGCTGCATGGCTGAGTCTGAATACGAGGTGTCATTTGCACACCTGGGTTACACACTGTGCTGGCAATAAATTCAGCTCCAGCAGAACTCATTCTTAGGCACAGCACAGCATCAAGTTGGTCCTCACATCCTTGTGTGAGTGATGATCTTTATTTTTCTGTTTTTTAAACCCTGGAAAGAGTTGTTTTCCTGTGGATTCTCTGTGAGCTGTGTGTGTGTCCATTTGTCTATCTTTAGCCTGCAAGGGTTTCTTGACTTACTGCTCAGGGGGTGGGAGCATCAATACTTTGCTTTGAGGAGGAACTGTGGGAAGAAAAATGGAGAGAGAGAGTAAGCACAGAATTAAAGAGGATGGGGTTTGAAGCTTGGTAGTGCTTCAATCTGATTTCCCAGCCTCTCCTTTTCTGCACACTCGGTTGGTCAGTTAGGACTGAGTATGGAATTATAGACCTGAGAGAGGATGGAAAGGATGGATGGAGTGCAGATAAAGGTAAGGGGAATGAAGGTGGAAGAGGACAATAGCGAGAGAGCAAGTGAGACTGAGGGAAATAGAGGTGGAAAGGGAGGAGGAGGAAAAAGCCAGAGTTGTCCTCTGGCTCCTGCTGTCCCATTCTTGGCCTCAGGCTGCCTGTGCGCAGGGCCCTGTGAGGAAGAGGTAGAGCAAGCAGATGGGATGAAAGCCTGTTAAATACCTGTACAACAGCCAACCACCTGGGCATGCAGGTGTGTAAGGAATGGGAATAACATCCACGGCCACCTCCTTCCTTCCCACAGTGCCACTTTGATGCTATCAGACTTATTCCTCATTCCCTTGGCTGGGCAGCTGGAGAAATAGCCAGCAGCATCTCTAATTTATCCACGCAACTCCTATGTGCTGCTTCCCCTTCCTGCAGGTCAGGAAGCAATTACTGCTGATGATGTTTTGCTCCTGCTTGGAATGTAAAAACCATCCATGCTTTCCTCTCCTCTTAGTTGGATGGTGATGAGCAACAGCCAGGGGAGCTGTTAGAGGAAGCAATAACCTCCTTTAGCATCCCACACTGCGGTTTTCAGGTGTGACCTTGGCTTTGCTGATTGAGGGTCCTCACTCACCCATAGGCAGAGGACAAGCATTAGAATATCCTATGTTTCCATCACTTTTAGGATCAGTGGCTTGATGTAGTTGGGACAGATTTATGTATTTGCTATACATATGTGTGTATCTAGACATGCAAAATATGTGCCTGTGCATCTAAGCACCTCTTTACAAACCTAATTATAACCCCATTATTCCCTTTTGTTTCTTACAAATTGCCAACAATATGTGCACATTTTTGTTGGAAGGAAGGGAAAGAATTACTTGAGTAATTTTTAATTGCCTAAGAGAAGTAATTACTTTACTTTGCTTCAGTAATTAAGAATAACCAGGCCATGTGTGTCTTTTCCTAACACACAGGGTTTTTTCATTATTTATTTGCCTTTGTTCATTTATTCTGTGTATCTCTTGACTTAGTTTTGCATTATTCCAGTTTCACACTTATCTGACTGTTCTGACACGGGCAGAGCTCTAAATCAGCACCTCTTTCCTCCAGCTTGGGTTGCAATTAACCTGGCTGATCGACTGCCCAGGAGAGTTTTATGGGCAGGAAACTGGAGTAAAGCAGGATCAAGTGAGAGTCCCATTCCTGTGTTTTCCATCAAATGAAAAATCAGGGATGCAGGAAGACTCTGAAAATGAACTTGCTAGAGATGAGGCACCCAAAAAGAAAAGAGTGACCTGACCACCTTACCCTAAGCTTGTACCTACTCGAGGACTTTTCTCCCAAGTTACAAGTGGTAGGATGAGAGGAAATGGCCTCAAGTTGTGCCAGGGGAGGTTTACATTGGGTATTAGGAAAAACTTCTTTACTGAAAGAGTGGTGAAGCCCTGGCAGAGGCTGCCCAGGGCAGTGGGGGAGTCTCCATCCCTGGAGGGGTGCAAAAAGCGTGTGGATGTGGCACTTGACATGGTTTGGTAGTCATGGTGGTGTTGGGCTGGTGGTTGGACCTGGTCATCTTGGAGGTCTTTTCCAACCTTAACAATTCTGTGATTCTATGACTGTGCTGGAAAATGAACCTCTGGAAGGCTCTGTTTTCTGGATACAAAGGCCACAGACTGAAGGTGCTCTGCATCCCATTAGCCAAATCCAGGGGGGCTGCGTGTGACCCAGATCTGTCCAATCTCCATTGTAATCGCAGAGATGGGGAAAAGAAACCCCAAACCATGTAAAGAACCTGATTCTTCTAGCAATGAATTTACCCTGGAGACACTCCTCTGACTCTTCCCTGTAGTGCTGCTGTCTGAGGGTTTGGTTTCAAGGCTGACTACGTCAAGGAGTCGTTTCCAGCCAACACCGTCGGGTTCTGGACTTGTCAAAGGACAAGCACAGAACCAACGTGTCAGTGTCACCTCTGCAAACACGACCCCACTGAGCATCATCTCTGGGCTCTACCACGGTCTTTGTTTCTCCTAGGCCAAATGGGACTGTGCCAGGGAGCGTGGAGATCCAGAACAACACCATCTACTTCAAAGGGCCTGTCTCCTACAGCGTGGCCGGCACCTACATCTGTGAGGCCTCCAACGCCATCGGCACGCGCTCGGGCTTGGTGGAAGTCAATGTCACAGGTAGGAAAACACTTGTTGTGCTTTCAGAGACAGAAGAGGGGGAGGAGGTGAGGAGAGGAGACTGCGAGTGGTTGACAGCTGCCAGTCAGTTACATCTCCGAAACGTCTGACTTAATCATCAGTGTCTCCTTCTGGGGATGGGGAGTTTCGTGATGCAGAGGAGGCAGTGAAGTTCTTTGCTTTGCACTGGTTTTGCACTGGTTTGGCTGGGATTTTTTTCTCCTTTCCTCTTGTTGTCTTTTCCTTTCTTACACCAAGATACATGCGATTTGTTTCCCCCTTCGTCTCCTGCTTTGGACTCGAAGAGATGGTTGGATGTTAAAAGCAAAGATGTGCCAGGGAGATATTTATTAGAAGGTAGAAGAAGGAGTAAGATGAGGACATGAGCTGCCACAGAGGCAGGAAAGCATGAGATGGATGAGTCTGTTGTTCAGGATGATATTTGGTGTTTCTGATGTAGGCAATTCTCATGATTTTTCATTTGTGCTCTTTCCAATGCTGGTCTGTGCCCTCTCTCACCTGGCTGCCACAGATTACCAAGGGGCTGTGACAACCTGAGTAGCTTTGTCTCAGCCCCAAAATGGGATGCAGACAATGGGAATGCTGTGTGATGTCGTATGGGACAGAAGGAATTTGGCAACTTGCAAATCAACGTAGCCACAGGAGTGAGGAAAAGCCACGTGGATGTGCTTAAGCAGTGTCAGTAGTGTTGAACAGAAGGAATAACATGATTGCAGAGAGACAAGGTGATACTGCAGGGCATTACCTGAGGGAGGAGTGGCTGTTGGTGCTTTGAGAGCAGGGAAGGGGTGCTCGGCGCTGCTCTCCTTTGGGTGCTCCCCCTACACCCCAGCTTGAGACCATTGCCAGGTGGGCAGGTAGCACAAACTGGGACACAGGGCCACTTCTCCAGCTGGGCTCACGGTGGGGTGACCGTGGGGTGTCGTAGCTGCAGAGCTGGGGCTGTGACTGCAGCTGGGTGAGCTGGAGAGCAGCTGGCTGGCTGCATCCTGGAGGTGCCACGGGCAGCACGGGGGCTTCTGAACTCCATGGGCGATGGAACACGCTGGGAACTCCCCATGGGACGTACAGGACAGGTTTCTGAGGCAAATCAGAGCTCCTGCTGCTCCTGGCTGGCCACCTCTGAGCCACCCCAGCCCTCGAAGAGCTGTCTAACCTGAAAGGGGATCCTCAGAGGGGCTGAGCTCCAGCCCCTCCACCTGTTCTGTGCAGCAGTAAGTGCTGAGCAAGCATAAATACGTGACCCAGGCAGCTGACCTCCTGAAATTAGCAGTAACACTGTGTTTGGCACCCTCAGCACCTCAGTTCCCCTTTTCTGTAATGTGGGTAAACGAGGCTAATCTTCCTCTATCCAAATGCTTGGAGGTCAATGGATGGGATGTGCTAATTAGATGCTAATTACCAAGTATTTATTTATGATCATTATCACGGTAGCAGGTCTTTAATTCACACCTCCCATCCTGGATCCTTGCCTGCTGAGTTGTTCCTGATATATGCTTTTCTCTGGGGGATTTTTCATTTGCCAGTGAAAGGCACCGGAATAACAAAGCTCTTTGTTCAGGATGGAGGCTGCAGCATCCATCCTGCCCAATCCTGCACAACCACCCGAAGCTGGGGGAAGGTCATGGCCAAAATCCATTCAGCTGCTGGCACTTTCATGGGAATTGCCACCAAAGGCATTGTGTTTCTGGGACAAACTGAGCAGACTGGCATCCCATCGGTGATAGAAAACCATCCCACGCATAACCCGCACCTGGGGTCACATTCTCAGGTTGCCCAGAGAAGCTGTGGCTGCCCCATCCCTGGAGGTGTTCAAGGCCAGGTCGGATGGGGCTTGGAGCCCCCTGATCCAGTGGGAGGTGTCCCTGCCCATGGGCTTTGAGGTCATTTCCAACCCAAACCATTCTATGATTGAAAGGGAAAAAAGCCTCCCAGCTCATTCAGCTCATTCCCAGAGAAGGAGATGGGATAGGTATTGCAGAAGATTTAGAGAGGAACAGGCTCTCTCTTCACCACGTCTCAGTTCCACTTCTGCGTAGCCCGTACGTCCACTCCGTGCTGCCATTCTGTCTATCCAGCCTCCCCATATCTCTGGAGGTGTCAGGATACACCTTCCCAAACACAGATACAGCCCTTTCCATGTTTCCTGCTGCCACCTGCCAGTGTTTTACCTGTCTCAGCACCACAATGGCATCACAGCCCGGGCAGGCTGCACCGACTCCATGTGCTGTGGTCGCACTTGGTCATCTCAAAGGTCTTTTCCAACCAAGCGATTCCATAATTCTGCATCTCTAGGACTGCACAAGCTCCTCTAGGGATGAGGGTCTGTGGGTTCCTCCTCCCGGGGTCAGTAAATGTCTCCCTTCCTGGTGTTTTTTTGGAGACTGGTAGAGTTGGCAAGGGAGCCAGGGCCTGGCAGGGATTCTGGGGAATGACTTTGGGTTGATGTAACTGTTTGTAACCTCAATTTATTCCCAAAGGTCTGAATCGTGGGGCTGAGGTTAAATGAAAAGGAAGGGCACACCAGCAACTCTTCTCCTAGGAGGGATTAGCAGTTAGGCCAGGCCTCCACTGCATAAAAAAACCCCTGCTTTTAATAATTCATGGGATCTGAATATGTTTATCCTCCTCTCCCTAAGGATCGATTAGGCCAGTGCTAGGAAGGGCTCAGCCGGCCTCGCTCAGCTATTACAGGTACATTTGTTTGGGTCTTGCAGGCAATTTAGGGATTGTCAGTGGACCACAAAACCTCTTTCAAGAGCTGCATGCAATAAATGGAGTTCAATCTAGTGAGCAGCCAGCCTTGGGAGGTAAAAAACAGAAGGCTGATGCAGAGAAAACCCTGCAGTGGCTTTTCCCCCCTCCTGTCTCCCTGGGTACAGATTCCCCCCCTCCTTCCTCCCAGGCCCCTGAGAGAAGCAGTGCAGGGCTGGTTCAGCCCCATCACGGGGAGGGTGATTTGTTCAGAGGGAGCAGGCTGAATGCTTCTGTTAGAGTTATAGCACATTAAAGAGATTGATAAGTGGAAATTTAATATTTTATTCCAGCAATCTGTTCCTGTAATAGCTTCTCCTGCCTTGCAGGACCTTTGTCAGTCGCAGCCAAGCCATGTAGTATGACATGTAACTATTTATTTCAGGTGGTTGGGTGACATAATAAAAGGCTGAGGTTATAGAGTGCATACGTGTCCCCACGTGCCCACACATGGGTGTGATGGTCCTTCATGGAGAACTGGCCACATACATGCACACATCCATGTGAGCCTGGTCTGCATCCCAGCATGCATCCATGAGCTTCCCAAACCTGCATCCTTGCCCAGGGATCCCCTGCTGCACAGTCAGGTGAGTGCAGGATGCAAGAGCATCAGGGCATTGGCATGTGTGAATGTGCCAACTGTCACATAGGACATGGTCAATATACCCAGAAAGCCAACCACATCCTGGGCTGCATAGAAGAACTGTGACCAGCAGGGAGAGGGATGGGATTCTGCCCCTCTGCTCTGCTCTGGTGAGACCCCACCTGGAGCCCTGCGTCCAGTTCTGGAGTCCTCAGAACAGGAAGGACCTGGATCTGTTGGAGTGAGTCCAGAGGACACAAAGATGATCCGAGGGATGGAGCCCCTCTGCTATGAGGACAGGTTGGAGAGTTGGGGTTGATCAGCCTGGACAAGAGAAGGCTCCAGGGAGACCTTAGAGCAGCCTCCCAGGACTGAAAGGGGCTCCAGGAAAGCTGGGGAGGGGCTCTTGATCAGGGAGTGCAGGGATAGGAGGAGGGGAAATGGTTTGAAGCTGAAAGAGGGGAGATTGAGATGAAATATTGGGAAGAAATGTTTTGCTGTGAGGGTGGGGAGGCCCTGGCCCAGGTTGCCCAGAGAAGCTGTGGCTGCCACATCCCTGGAGGTGTTCAAGGCCAGGCTGGTTGGGGCTTTGAGCCCCCCTGATCCAGTGGGAGGTGTCCCTGCCCATGGCAGGGAGTTTGGAACTGGATGGGCTTTGAGGTCCCTTCCAATCCAACCCATTCTATTACTGATTCCACTGGCCAGGGCTGTGCCTCGCTGCCCCATGGAGCTCCTTTAGATGGACTGGGGGCTAAAGAGGAGCGAGCCTGGGGGTTCTGACTGATGCTGATCTTCTCCTGGATGGTGGGAAGCAGTGTCTGCTGCGTCCTGTCTGCTGGCATCGGTGCCAACGGGCCCCTGTGGGAGCAGCTCTTGATTGACAAGTGATAGGTGACCTGACAGAGAGATTAAAACCTAAGAAACGTTTGGCATCCGGCCTAAAAGCCGTCACACTCTGAAAAACCAGTGGCAGCTGCTAAACTTCTGGATTAGTTGCCAGTGGGTTTTTTATTTTCCATCCCCACCGCTTCCTCTCCACCCGGCCGTGCTCTGCAAGAGGAGAAATCCCAGGGAGGGAGAGGAAAGGCAGGGTGCCTTGAAGGCGAAGGTGGGCATGGATGGGTGCAAGGGCTGTGGTGAAGGAGAAAGGACAGCAGTGCTCTGGGCCTCTCAAATTGCAGCCTCATGGGCTGGGGCAGGTCTGGAATCTCCCTGTCTTCCCTCGTGCACAGGGCTGTAACACAGCAGGTTAAAGTCCTGGGCTGATTTGGTGTGGAAAGTTTGCCATCAGCAGTCTGTCTCTTAAAAAAAGCCATATGGTCACCGCTGTGTTTGCTGAGGCCATATGGGAACTGGGAAACTCCAGGAACCTATTGGAATTAAGGTTCCTGCTCCTCCCTGGAGCTCCTGCTCGCCTTGCTAGGCCCGGCCAAAGGTTCCCCAGTCTCCCGTGACGTTGCAGGGCAGAAGGAAATCCAGGGCCTTCTTCTGGAGGAGCTTCATGCAAGGAGCAGCTTGAGTTGACACACGTCCAGAAGGTCATTCCTCAAGGAGTTTGACATTTCCTCAGTGCCCATGGCTATAGTGAGAGCCTCGGCTGGTGCTGGGCGTTCCTTGGCCCTTTTGATCGAAGGGACAAGGATGGAGATGTGACTTCAAGAAAGAACGTGTCTGCAGGAAGGAGTATCTTTAAAATTTCTAAGCAGTGTAACGAGCAGAAGGGCTTTTGAAAGCTGGTTTCCTGTGGATCTGCATATCATAGAAGAATTGCTTGGTGTCTGAAAGTGTAGTTTTTCTGATCTGAGCTCTTCCTGCCCTTCGAAGCAGCCTCTTGTCCCCGTGGTTTCTCTTATGTCTAATGAGGTTTCGCTCCCACCTCTGCCAGGGATCCCATTCCAGCGCTCCCCAAGGCCTTTGTGATAGGGATGGTTTGAGGTCATCTTCTCCTGACAGATAGCAGGCCAGCAGGTTCAAAGAAGCATTAGCTAAAGGACTGATGGACAAGTAGGGTGATTTGCATACACCTCCTTTTTATTGGAAACCAGCCATTAAAAGAAAGATGTGATTATTAAAAATGTGTATTTTTGAAGCCGCCTGTGCGACGGGGAAGGGCTGCTTGGACTCAGCAGTGGGTGCTGAGGACTGGGTGCTGCAGGGAGGAGGCGGGGTGATGCTCGGAGCTTGCACGGAGGGATCGAACAGAACCTGTGGGCTCAGGCGAGGGCCAGAGCGAAGCCCAGGGGACCACCCGTCCCCCAGCACTCCCAGCTGCCACCCCAGAGGTCGTGCTCCTGGCACAGGGACAGGATGCTGGGCTGAAGGCAACAGCTGGCAGAGCCAGGCAGTGGGCAGATAGTGTTGCTGCTCTAATTCCTATTCATCCAGCACTCTCTGGTTTTATGAGGGCTTGGAGGGAGGGGGTAACAGGATGGGGGGAGGCTTTTTCTGCTGGCACTAAAGCCTGGCTTGTCTCCCCTCCCTCTCCTGTTTCTTCAGCTCTGCTTTTCACAGTGGCTTTAATTCTCTCCAGCCTCTTCCTAATGGATTTTTCACATGGGGCCCCCAGCACGCTCAGGCATCGCTCCACTGCCCAGAAATTTCACGCACCCCTCGAACACAAAAAGGGGATCCTTTTCCCACACTTGCCCCTCTCTCCCCAGCCTGGGCTCCTCCTCTTCTTTGCACCCCAGACATGAAAGCTGATGGGCAGAGGGGTAAATCCTGCTTTGTGGGGCTGACAGCAGTGGATTCTTGTGGGGTGACACCCACGGAGAGCTGGACCTGTCCAGAGTCATTAATTAACGTGAATGCAGGGACACAGTGGGTGCAGGCGTGGCAGGATCTGTGCCAGGGTCTGTGCCAGGGTCTGTGCCAGGACCTGGCTCTGGGGCAGGGCTGGATGAAGCCAAAAGCAAAGGGAGCCCACACTGCTCCCTGCTCCCCACCTGGCATTGCAAAGGAGCTTGCAGAAGCCCAGGCTGGGGACCTTGCTCCCTTCCCTTGCTCAGCTCAGTCCAGACGCCACGGTGAGGGGCGCTGACAGTGCCCCCCGCTCCACGGTCTGTGCCGCCATCCAGTGGCAGTGTCGGGCTTGTGCCCTCCTGCTTGGGGCACTCACCCCTCCTTTCCCCCTGTCCCCCCTCCCCAGGGCTCAGCCTGCTTCCCCCACAGCATCCCCAGAGCCGTCCTCTTCTCCTGGCTTCTGGGGAGCTCAGTGGGTGGACGAGGGGGGAGGAAACTGTGGGGAAGGAGGGCATGATTTTGGCTGCTGGCTTGTGATCTTCCCATCTTTCTTCTCCCTCTCTTCCCATCTTTCTTCTTCCATTCTCATCTTTCTTCCCCTCCTCTTCCCTTCTTTCTTCTCCTTCCATCCCCATTTTTCTTCCTCCTCTCTCCCCGTCTTTCTTCTCCCTCCATTCCCATCTCTCCTTCCTCTCTTCCCATCTCCCTTCTCCCTCCTTTCCTTCTTTTCCCCTCCCTCTCTTCCCACAGTTTGGTTTTGTTTTCTCTGGCATGGGAACTGGGCCACTGCGAGGAGGACGGGGATGGGATCTGAGCAGAAAATAGTCCCTTCCTTGAACAACGTGTGAAATCCAACCCAGCACCGTGATGGTTTTCGTGTCCGTGGCGTTGGCAGTGGCAGGGGGTGGCACGTAGGTGGGTGCTATCGCAGGGGTGGGCAGCACAAAGGGCAGGAAAAAAATAAATATATATGAGGAAGGTAGAAAAACATCCCCCCTTTCACTTCATGCACCCAACCTGGGCTGTTAATGAGGCTTTTAATAGAAAAGTGGGCCAAGCTCCTTTTGAAATCGTGCACAGACTTCCCCCCACAGTTTTGCCTACAGGAAAGCTGGGGAGGGGCTCTTGGTCAGGGAGTGCAGGAACAGAACCAAAGGGAATGGTTTGAAGCTGAAAGAGGAGAGATTGAGATGAGATCTTAAGAAGAAATGTTTTCCTGTGAGGGTGGGGAGGCCCTGGCCCAGGTTGCCCAGAGCAGTGGTGGCTGCTCCATCCCTGGAGGTGTTCAAGGCCAGGCTGGATGGGGCTTTGAGCCCCCTGATCCAGTGGGAGGTGTCCCTGCCCAATGTGCTGCTCCGTGTGTGGTTTCAGGCTCGTGGCAAGGCAGAGCTGCAGAAACCAAGCTGCTGTTGTCTCAGGTGATGTCTCATGATACCTCAGAAAAGGCAGGAATGGAATAGTTCTTGGGCACGAGGAAAACGTTTATGCCATGAGGATCAGACGAGCAATTGCTTGATTTCCATACCCTTGTCCAAAATCTGCAGCTGTTTCAGGAATATCCTCTACCCAGAGGAAGCTCTTTTCTCCCCTCTTTCTTAGTGGCTTGGCTAAGCTGTACTGAAGGGAAACTCGCTCCCTGCTCAGCTCCTGATTTTTCAGGCCTTCCTGCCCTGATGCAGAGATGTGGCTGTGTGAAGAGGGAGCAGGAATCAGATGCTGCCTCCTATCCCTTTGGAATTTGCTGCCTTTGAGCCCATCCCTCCCAATTGCCCCATCCTGGCTGCTCTTCTGGGAGGCTGTGCTGAGGTCTTCTCCTCTCCTTGGCTGCCAGGGTAAAAAGTGAGGGCCGGGAGGCAATACTGGTTTGTGGCTATGACCAGGGCTGGCCAAGGGGCTTTGGGGGTGGAAAAAGCAGTGCGAGGAGGGTCTGAGCATGGTGTGCCAAGAGCAGAGCTGCCAGGGAGCATTAACTGTCTGAATTCAGAGGCAGGTGAAGGACTGAGCTGGCCATGTGGTGCTTAATGCCTCATGGACACGGATGCTCAGCAAGCAGTTTGTGAAAGCTGAGTTTGGCCAGGGGCTCTAACTGTGCCCAGGGAGTGTTAGGGAGGATGACTGAAGGCCTGGGTCAAACTTTATCTGCGCCGAAGTGTAGGTGTTGACCTGCATGAAGGAGGAGATTGCTTCTTTCTCCTCTCCTTTCTTTTCCTCCTTTGAGTTATTTGGGTTTTCAAATAGGTCAGGGTAGGAGCAAGATTAGCACGAGCAGTGGTGCTGCGCTGGCCATGGGAGCAGCAGAAGACACAGAAACAGCAGGAGTTGTCCTGCAGAAGTGGGTTCAGGAGCCAGCTGTGACCCCTGAGCAGCACAGCTCACCTGGGGAGTGGGTTGGAGGGGGAGATCATGAGGTGCTGCTGCCTTCTACCCTGACCCAGAGTGACCGGATGCTGGGATACGGAGGAGGGGGATGCAAAGCTGGCAGGTCCAGCGTGGCACCACGGGAGCAGTCGCGGCAGCTCCGTATCCACCATGGAATGGAGTTTTGGGTCTTGCTGCCTGGCAGGAGCACCGTGGGGCTCTCGGTGTGCTCTGAGAAACCGGACCTGAAATGTCACCGAATAAACCAGAAAGCATCTGGACTCAAGACACTGGGCTTGTGGGATCTGAGCCCTTCTGGAGAAACCAGGGTGGGTGGGGAGGGGAACACCGCTTCCAGGCTGCTGGGCTCCTGCATGAGGCTTGGCGAGCTTGGCACGGCACGCTGCGTTCCCCTTGCTGAGGCAGAGCTCCTGTGCACTGACCCCTGCGAGGACGCACCCTTTCCCCTTTTCCCTAGCTTTTCCCTTCCCTGCTCCTTACCCTCATCTTCCCACCCCACCCCACCCCCCCAAAAAACAAAATTGGCAATGAAAGCATGGAGGGAGGGGCGCGTTTCCGCATGGTTTGACACTGTTCCCCCTTCCATCTGTCTTTTCCTACCCAGAATTTCCCTACACCCCGTCTCCAATCGATGATCACAAATCCATGGTGCAGCCGAACATCCCCACACCGGTGATTGGGGGCATAGTGGGAGGAGTCTCGCTGGTCCTGCTGGTGGCCGTGGTGCTCTTTGTGGTACTCCGGCGCCGGCGTCACACCTTCAAAGGTGACTACAGCACAAAGAAGCACGTGTACGGCAACGGCTACAGCAAAGCCGGCATCCCACAGCATCACCCCCCCATGGCCCAAAACCTCCAGTACCCCGACGACTCGGATGACGAGAAGAAGCCGGGCCCGTTGGGCGGCAGCACCTACGAAGACGAGGACGAGGACGCGGGCGGCGAGCGCAAGCTGGGCGGCCCCACCAAATACGAGGAGGATGCCAAGAGGCCTTACTTCACGGTCGACGAAGGGGAGGCGCACCCCGAACCTTACGACGAGAGGACACTCGGCTTCCAGTACGACCCCGAGCAGCTCGACATGGCGGAGAACATGGTCTCGCAGAACGACGGGTCTTTTATTTCCAAAAAGGAGTGGTACGTGTAGCTGGGCACCCCAACGCTGCACACACACACAAACACACTCACACACACACAAGTGATGCCCTGGATCCCAACGGAGCCGAGCGTGCTGCTTGCACACACACACCCCCCCCTCCACACACACACCCACACACCCACACACACACACCCCCTGGACACCCCTGGCACACGCACGCGCGCCCCCCGAGCCCGCTCGGCACAGACTTTGGACGCATCCTGCCCTGGGCTGGGCTGGGGCGAGCGGGGAGGGAAGGGAAGGGCAGCTTTGCTTACAGATCATTTTTTTGGGGGAGGGGGTGGGGGTGGCGTGCGGGAGGTGGGAGGTTGGGTAATTATTTCCTCTTTTTTTTTGGTTTTTCTTTTGCTTTCTCATTTTTCTCTCGACTTTCGTCCCCTTCTGTGGTGTTTGTGTTGGTCGGTGGCTTAGGTGTTACTATTTGCTTTAACGACTGTTGCCCAGCCTGTATATTATTACACTCTCTTTGTGTCTTCATGTCTCAGAGTGCCCTTCGGCCCCACTTCCCTCCCCGAGGTTCCTCCTCCTCCTCCTCCTCCCACTTTCGCACACCCCCCGAAACACTGGAAAATTTTGTTTGTGTGTTTGTCTTCTTTGTTTAGTTTTGAACCTTGGGAGGGGGTCAGGTGGGCTGTGGCCGTAGGGCAGAGGCCAGGAAAGCTCGTGGTGATGGAACCGGGGGTGCCATTAGCAGGGGAACTGAGTTTTCCTTTCGCTGGGTCGGGTTGGATGAGCCACGTGCAGGTTTTCCTGACTCAATAAAAGGAAAATGAGGAGAAAAGAGGGATAGAAAGCCCTAGAACAAACCCCAGGTGCAGGGGCTGAGGGCAGGGCAGGGAAACAGAGCTGCCGTTTCCCTCCACAATTTATTGTTTCCTGGCTTTTCATTTTCTGTCTTTGTTTGAGTGTCCTTTTAAAAGAAAGAAAAGGAGTATTTATTGCTGACACTTTTTCCCCCCCGATGGCTCCCAGAAACGCTGGCTCTTTCTCTTCTCCTTGCTGTTGTTGCCACAGAGCAGTTGGGTGGCACAAGGGTTGTGCTCAGCATCTCCTGCACTCACCTCGCTGCCGTTGCCCGGGGAAGGGGACCAACCGATACCACTTTGCTTCTCATTGCCTTCAGCTCTGCTCTGCAGCCCCTCCCAGGGTCCCATCCCCTGTCTTGGAGTGCAGGATGAGGCCCTCAAATTTTCTTATACCACTAAGACTTAATTGTCATGTGTTTACACTTTTTTTTTGGCGGGGGTCAGAGCGTGGGGGGCTCTTTTCTCTAAGCCTCCTAGCAACGACCCCAGCCCTTTAGATGGATTACTTAGTCCACATTGATTGCCACTTTTTCAATATCACATCCCTCTTGGAAGCAAAGGCTTGGTAGACAGGGTGGGAGGGAGTGAGCCTGGGGTATTGATCTCATCCGCCTTCCCTTGAGCCACTGCGTTGTGATGGGGAGGCTTGGATTGCTGCTATCTCTGCTCTGGGAATAAATGGGATTCCAGACTTCAGGGCCCTCTGTCTTGACACTGACCAAATCCAAATTCGATTCACTGGGTTGGGGTTTATTTTTCTTCTTGTGGGTTGTTTTATTTTTTTTTTAATTTGATGAATAAATAAATCTTTTGTTTGAAAAGAAATCCCCAGTTTTCTGAGCCGTATTATCACGCCCATCTAAAAATAGCAGAACTAATTCTCCTCCTGCCTTACCCGCTGGGTTTTGTTCCACAGCATCCAGTGGTTCTCCTGCTGGAAAAGGGAGGGTGGAGAGGCAGACCCAGGCAGATGAGTCGAGGTCAGCTCTCTGATCCAGGCAGCCTCCAGTGCTTTCCCTTAGCGTGGGGGGTTTGGGCCAGCTCAGCCTGAGCCATCCACAGTTTGTAGCTTGCTTTTAGTCCCTTACTGCTGTAGGGGAGTGGGAAATCCAATTGTCACACTGTAATCTCCCTGCTGTTCCTGCCAGTCCTCCGGGCTTCCTGGCTTCTGGCAGAACAGGGAGGCTGCTTTGTGTCCACTTGAAGCAGGGCAGACAGAGATTCCCTTGGGATCTCTCAGTTGAGCCTTAAAAAGTAAGGCTAAACCTTCCTTGTCTCCGTCCACTGCCACCAGGAGCACCTTGCTAGCAAGCAACCCCCTGCTAAAGGGTGTGACACCTCTAACTTCTCTCCCTAGCTCTGATTTCTTTGAGGAGTGATTGTTAGGGGCAGTTGTAAACCTGCAGAGGGAACAACTTCCCCCCCAGTGCCTTGGGATAACGGAATACACAGGGCTTTAATTCCCCAAAGTAGGAAACCTGTAATCTGGGTCAGGACAGAGCAGCATTGCCGAGCACTGTCCTGCAGGCACAGCTTCTCCAACACACCATGGGATGTGCTGCACAGCCCCCACGGTTTGTGATGCAGAGATGGTGCCCAACAACGTCCCTCTCTCTTGAGAATAATCCTTCAGATCTGAACGTCACAGCCAGGCTCCCAAAAAGGGTTGTGACAACATCTCCAGCACCGAGCTCTGTGGGGGCCCAGGGCCTGCTCTGCACATCTCCCCCAGCGCAAACTGTGAGGGAATGGATTTAGAAGAAACCAACCTCTTAGACAATCTGCAGGGTCCAGCAGTGATTGTTTCACATCTGGCATCAGTCCCAGGCAGGGGACCACTGATCTGATGTGGCAAATTCACATTTGCACTGACTCCACAGCACTGCGAGGCCCTGAGCCACAGGGAAGTTGTGTCCTAAAGTCAAAGGTACAAAGCTTGAAAATGGAGCAGAAGGACCTGGGAGATAACAGGACAGTAGGATTATTCTGAGCTAAGATATGACTTGTGGGAAATATGAGCAAGGGGCCCTAAGAAATACTGAAATACTCCTTGGTAGTCATTAGCCTTTCACTGAGGGGTGTAATTTTTTGAGATGTAGCATCCTTGGCTTATTCGTTGCCCATTCACACACTGTGCACATAGTCAAGGTGAGCTAATTAGCCAAGAGACTCTTGGGGTGGTAATTAGCCAAGTGATTAGCCATTAATCCATAGCAAGGTAGAAGAAAAAAAAGGGGGGGGGGAATCAGAGGTTGATATTTCAGCTGAGAGCTGGTTTGCTCCATCACTCCCTTCCCTGGGTTAAATTGCTCTGAGGGGGCCCTTGAAGGTAACGAGATGAGGTTTTCCATCAGCATCATGAAGAAAGTGGTCCCTGTCTCTACTGGAATGCAAGGGTGAGCTCAGGGGAGATGCCAAATTGGAGACCATGTGCATCCCACATCCCAGGAGGTTCTGCAGGGGAATGAAGGTGCTGGAGACAAGGAGCTCCTGGTGCTGAGGCTCTGAGGGGAGGCAGAAGGGCAATCTGTTCTTTCCTTGGGGGATGATGTCAGTTTGTCCCTTTGGGCCTCAGTTTCTTGCAGTGGGCCAGATTCTGGCAGGCTGGGGCCAAGCTGCTGAATTTAAGTGCTGACACACATTTCACATCTGCACACTTGAGTTTGGCAGCTGGGCCACCTCTCCGAGGGAGCCTCAGACTGCCTCAAGTGAACACTCCCCTGCTCTCCACCCCTCCTTTCATCTGAGCTGCTAAGGAGGTGTAAAACCTCCCTGTGGGACGCTGCAAGGAAGCTTCTCCCTGAGAGCTGGAAGCTGGTTTGTGCCATCCCTGCTTCACAGCCACCAGTGGAGGATGGGATGGGATGGGGACCACCAGGCTGCTCCCCCAGTTAGTGGAGCACATCCTCATCCTTTCTTGGTTCCCAGCACATGCTGTGGGCACAGTGTTGGCCTCCTCTCTGCCTGGGTGCTAGCGAGCTGCTGCTCTCCAATAAATGCCTCGCTTTGCACCTAATGAATACATTTTTATCGATCATACCTGAGTTGGTTTTGCCTGGGAAGCTCCATCACACTGCCTGGGTGCCAGCAAAGTGCCTTGGAGGCACGGCCAGTCACTCTAGATGTTTGAAAGGATCATTGTCCAGGTCTCTTTGCCAGTGAAGAGACACATATATATAATTAACATGGTGCTTTTCCCTTCCCAAGCCCTGGTCCTGGATGGCAGCTTGAGACAGAACCTCGGGATGAAGATGGGCAGCTGGGAGGGCTGAGCAGGCAGGGGAGAGGGAGGTCAGTCTGAGCCCAGTGCACTTTGCTTTGGGTCTCAGCACACCTCAGCAAAGATAAAATGCAGGTGAATTTAAGCTGAGCCCCCAGTTCCTTCCCTCTGTGTGTTCAGAGAGCTCTACTCAGACTCATCCGTGTCACAACCCAAAATGAGTTTGTAGTTTATGTACAAAGACACCCCAGTTGTTTTCCTGCTGGGATTTATCTCTAGGATTATTCATTGCAATTCACTCCAGTGATGTTATTTTCCCTTATTTAATTACCAGATATTTTTTTCCCCCGTTGTTAAATCATTCTCATTCAGTCAAGGGAAAAAAAAACAACCTAAAAGTCTTAAGATTTCTTAGTTAAAAGGAACCTGAAATGGTGGCACCACATTGATTGCACAGACATCAGGGACAAAGGGAAGCATTTTCCTGAGGTTGAGTCAAAAAAGAAACACAACTGCTCAGCAGAAATCACAGAGGGAGAGAGGGATTCAAAAGACTGATATTGAAGGAATTAGAGAAGGGGATGCAATCAGAGTGGGTGCTGCTGATCCCCTTTGCTGTTTCTCTTTCCCACACACACAGAGATGCCCCATCCCTGGAGGTGTTCAAGGCCAGGTTGGATGGGGCTCTGAGCCCCCTGATCCAGTGGGAGGTGTCCCTGCCCATGGCAGGGGGTGGAACTTCATGGGCTTTGATGTCCCTTCCAATCCAAACCATTCCATGATTTTATGATTTTTGGGACTGCCAGGGCTGCTCATGCCCAAAGAGTGGAGAGGAAACCCCCCTGGGTGACTGTTCCTGGAGGCTGCACAAAGCTCAGAGCTGGGAATTGGGGGGGGGGTGGTCCCGGGCCAATTTTAATTCTAAGAGAAGAAACAAGTTGAAATTCACCACGAGTTTCCCAACGTTCACAACTATTCCTGCTGTAGCACTGGAGTTTTTGGGTCTGTTTGCTGGGCTGGGCCGTGGGGAGAGGAGGTGGTGCCAGCACCCCCTGCACTGATGCCCGGTCTTTATTCTGGGGGGTTGCCCATAGCACTTTACCCCTTTGCCTGCAGTTTCACCCCCTCCCCTTTGTATTTGGTGCAATTTGCTGCCAATCTGAGCGATTCTTTGAGAGCTGCAGGGGAAGCCTTGGGGCAGGAGCCTCCCCATCGCTCTCCCCAGGGGCTGCTGGTCCACACTGGGATGGGGAGAGCCGAGGGCTGGAGCTGGCAGAGCACAGCCGGGGGTGGGATGCTGGAGCAGAGGGCCAAGGGGAGGATTCAGTCCACCAGCAAGGGAAGGAAACCCAAGCCTTAGAGAGGGGGAGGGCTTTGTTCTTCAGACCAGTGGGACTTTCCATGTGGAATTTACCTGGGGTGAATGTAAGGAGTGTGTGGAGTCAGATCCTCCACTGGCATAAACTGGTATTGGTGGAGGGACTCTCACTGAGGATCTGGTTTTTCTTTTCTTTTGCCTTTTTTTTTGTGGTTTTTTTTTATTTTTAAACCTGATTCCTTAACTCCAGTGATTTTATCTCTTTTTTTTTTAATTCTTCCTCTTGCTGTAATTATCATTGTGGAATAAAGACTACAGACAGACAAACAACCCCAACCCCACCTTTTTTTTTTTTTTTGTAATCTGTGTTGTAAGTGCTTTTGTAAAAAATAAAAAATAAAAATAATAATAATGTAATGGACTTTTATGATTTTTTTGTTTGTTTGTTTTGTTTTCCATCCTTTGTAATTTGTTTGTTTGGGGTCTGGGAGGGGCATTTTCATGGTTATAATTTGTGTGGGCAGGGTGTTGCATCACCCTTCCTTTTACTTGTATAAAAATCAATAGTGGCTCAGCTGTGGAAAAAAAAAAATGTACTTTTTTATAAATAAAGAATTTTAAAAAAAGAGACATTGTTTCCTGGGGTTGTTTTGGTGCATTTGTGACTGCGTCGTCGTGCGACCGGTGACTGTGAGGAGAGTCACAGTGGCAGAAATGGTTTGCAGCAACCCAGGTGTGTTTTCAGGCCCTGGCAGAGGATGCCCAGGGTGGTGCTGGGGTCCCCATCCCCTGGAGGGGTTTAAAAGACTGGTGGATGAGGTGCTCAGGGGTGGTTTAGCCACGGGCAGGTATGGTTGGACTCGGTCTCAAAGGTCTTTTCCTATCCCAATAATTCTGTATTCAGCATTTTGTGATCGGGCTTGATCTCAAAGGTGGTTTCCAACCCAACATCTTTATATGCAGCGCTTTGTAACGGGAGTTTCTTGAGATAAAGGCTGAAGGCTCAGGGTTGAGAGATCTCTGAAGGATCTGGAGAGGGTGTGCAGGGAATGACTGGGTTTGGCACTGGCATGGGTGGTATTGTGTGAAATTCAAGATAGACAAAAGGAGGTGGGAGCGTTTCCCCTTATCCATGTAAACAGGGAAATTCCTTGTCAAATGATCATAGAGTCATGGAACAGTTTGGGTTGGAAGGGACCTTAAAGCCCATCCAATTCCACCTCCCTGCCATGGGCAGGGACACTTCCCACTGGATCAGGGGGCTCAAAGCCCCATCCAACCTGGCCTTGGACACCTCCAGGGAGGGGGCAATGATGCCTGAAGTTAATCTGAGCTAAAATTGTCTAGAAAAAACCCAGGAAGAAAAAAATCCATCAAAAGCTATTAAAAATGATGGCAGTGTTTCTGGCTTAGGAATTTCTTAAGTTGGTGTTATCTGCAGCAGATGGGACAGGGTATTGGAGAAATGTCAATATACACTGGGTCTCTTCTTCAGTTTTCTCTGGGTGTGTGTAATGAGCTGCCATCAGGGCTGGGATCCTGGGCTGGGCCAGCCTTTGGGTGACACATTCAGGTGTTCCCATAGTGCAACTGTGATGATGGTGCATGAAAACCACCCCAATGCTCTCGGGGTGCTAAGGGTCCACTGGGAGGTGAGACCAATGGGATTGCATCCCTGCATCTCCCTTACTGATCTCTGCCTTGGGAAGAACAGCGTTCCTTCCCCCTTTTCTCCAGCTTCCTGGCTCTGAAGATAGGCTACAAAGACAGCCTTGTTCCTAAAGATCAAGGCAGGCAACTCTGCAAGAATTGTGCAAGAGAGGGAGAGGCAAAGTGTGCAGGAAATATTCGTGGTGTTCCTTGCACAGACCTCAGCAGGCACTTTGTGATGCTTCTGGCTTTGGGAGGAGAATGCTCCCCTGGAAGGGATTTTTGCACCCAATTTGGACACGTGGATGGTCTGCAGGAGATCTGCACCAAAACCCAGAATTCCCCATCCCAGGGAGAGGGACCGTGACCCAAATCTGAACTTGGAACCGGTCTCTGTTGTGAAAAGAGGAGCTGGATGGACAGGGAAATGCTCAGGCTGAGGCTGGAAAGGAGGGGTTTGGTGCAGACTGCTCGTGTGAGCATGCGCCGGAGCTGCAGGAGCCTCCTGGATACCAGGCTGGATGCTCAGTGCATTGTGTGCTGCTTGGCAGACAGGCTCCCTCCACACCCCGTGCTGCTGTCAGAGCTGGCTCTCAGTCATTCTGCTGCACAAGGAGCATCCTGGGCTCCTCCCTTTGGAAAGGGTTAACGATAACCTTGGGAAGGTTTTTTTCCAGATGCAAAAGGGAAGAAAAGCCAGGAATGTTATCAGGCTTCAACATGGCCAAGGGAGTTGTGGCCACTGTATCTATATGTCCACATATTTTACTCCTCTTGTTTTCCAGCTCCTCTTAGCAATGACAGATGTTGGAAGTGTAGCTTTAATTCAGTCAGGTCAACAGCCCCAGGAGCCACCAGTGGGGCAGCATCCTATGGAACTGGATCCCCAGCAGCTGGCTCAGCCACATCAGCCAAGACTGGGGTGGGGAGAAAGAAAAGGAGCACCGGGGATGTGGCTCTGAGATGGAAAGGAGGGGCTATCTTTGCCCATGGTCCTGCTGGGATCAGCCCCTGGGAAATGCTGTGCTGATTTGCCAGGCCGTGTCTCACAGTTAAGCGATGATGGATAAAACCCGTTGCATGGGGCCCTCTTCTCAGCAGCTCAGGTTGCAGAGAGTTCAGCACAGCAGGATTTGACTCCCATGCAGTGCCCTGAAGTATTGTGTTTCTCTGGAACAAACCAGAAACACGTTGTGGGGTGAGTAGGGGGGGGGGGGAACACCAGCAACGCTTGTGGCCTGTGGAAAAATGGCAGCGTGGCTTGGATCCCTTCCCAAAGCCTCATCTCTGCAGGCAAACACTGCTGCCCACCCCCCCCAAATCAGTTTCAGAGCCCTGCTGATAGCAGAGGTGCCAGCAGAGAGCCAGGGGGCACTGGGTGAGGGCAGGAGGAGATGAACAGGAGGCTCGTCTTTGCCGTGTGCCCACTGCCGAGCGTGGCCCAGCAGCAGCCGGTCTAGAGCAGAGCAAACACCGTGAGATTTACCTCCCTGGAACTGGGAGATGGGCACAGAGTTCAGGGCTGGAATGTCCATGAGGAAGATCAGAGCCAGGTTCCCTCTTGGTAGGAGCACATCTGACTTTGGTGACTACAACGGAGTTGTTCCATCCCCACAAATGAATGTGGCCTAAGGAGGATTTGTAGTGAGTGAGAGATATGAGCCAGTGATTAGGGAATTTCCAGGCAACCCACCCACATCCCTGGGCACAGGCACCTGGGAGGGTCACAGAATCATGGAATGGTTTGGATGGGAAAGGATCTCAAAGCCCAGCCAGTTCCAACCCCCTGCCACGGGCAGGGACACCTCCCACTGGATGAGGGGGCTCAAAGCTCCATCCAACCTTTCCCTCCCATGCTGGGATCAATGACACTCCCCAAATACCCTCATGGGAGACTCAGAAATGGAAGTACAAGAGCCAAAAGGTTCCAACAGACAGATTAAAAAGGGTGGTGTAACTGGGAGATGTCAAACCAGGATGACTATGAAGGGGTGGGAGCTCGAGGAGACGGATCAGATCACAGAGCATCAGTCCAGAAATATGGGACTCTCATTCCAAAATTCATTGGGAGGTGAGAAGCAGTTGTGCTGGGGGTTGAGTTGGAGCACTCAAGGTCATCCATGCCATGAAGTCTCCTGGAGTCAGGGAAGGAGAAATTGCTCTGAGAGAATCTTGCCAGTCTCGAGCAGCACTGGGTGAATTACTGGTAGCAACAAATATGTTTGATTAATTTTTTTTTCGTGCTTTCAGATTATTTGCAAACTTGAGTTTGATTTGTATGAACATATTTGTTAGAGGAAATTGCTTTATGCAAATAGATTCCAACGGGGGGTTTGAGGGGGGGGGACCTGTGACATCAAGAAGTGCTGTTGAGCCTCAAATGCCCTCAGTGGTGCCTGGCAGAAGGCAAGGGGGGGCTGCTTCGCTCCTCCTCCAAACATTTCACAGCCTTCCCAGACGTGTTTAGATGCAGGCTCTGTCTCAGATAGTATTTGCAGAAGGATCAGCCTGTAAATAAAAAAGGGGATGTGTGTTTTACTCCTAAAATTTTACATATTAGCTACCAGGAATCAGAGTCAGGCACGGCCAGGCAGGGGCACAGCAAGATAGATGTGTACAGGATTAAAATATAGGTTAAAAATGTTGTGTCACCCGCCAGGGGCTGAGTTATTGAAAGGTGGTAATTTATGAATCCCAGCCACTGGAGCTGCTCCCTGAGCCTCAGCAGCTGAGGTGAATGTTTTGGCTTCACCTCACTGAGCCTGGCACAAGGTGAGTTAGGGATGCTCCCTCCTCCCTAGATTTCACAATCCCAGATCCTCGTAGGAAAGAGGGTTTTGTCTGCTCTGTGTGGAACTGGGGGAGGAAAATGGTTTGCAGCAAATGCTCTTTCTGCCCCTTTGCAGGAAACACTGCCCTGTATTTGCTGGTGAGCTCGGTGCTGGCTGAATCCCAGGAGATGAATACAGATCAAATGTTAGGGGATCAAAGGGAGCGCCCTTTGAGGAGCTGTGAGGACAAGGGGTTTCTCTTTTTCATTAGAGCCTGGTTGTTAAAGCCTTTTTCCAGCCCAGCACCTGTGCTCCTGGCGTATCTGGGGCTTTGCAAAGCCGACCCTTCCCTCCATCCACCCGCCAGCCCCCTGCAGAGAGGGCACCTGAATGTTTCCGTGTCTCCCTTATCTCCCTGCTCCTTTCAAGCTCCTGCCAGCCTGTTTATCTAATGGTTTTGAAAAGAAAATTGCCAGCTTCATCCCTGTCAGGTTTAACTGATCGCCTGTTGCCTAGAGGGAGGGAGTCCGTCCCTGTGGCCCTGGTTGCACAGGCTCTGCTGGCCAGGGGAAAAGTCTCCATCCCTCAAGGAGCAAAATGCTTCATTTCCCATCTCTCAGCCTCATCTCATTGTCCTGCTGTAGCCCCCAGCCCTTTCAATTACCTCTTTACAATCATAATGAACAGTAGCTTTCTGCTGGCACAGTTCTGTCCACCCAAAGAGCTGATCCCATCACGAAACACTCATCCCCTGAGGTCCTTAATTTCACTGCTGCACCAAAGAGTGCCCTTCCCTGGGGGAGGTGATGCAGAGAAGTGAAACAACTTTAGCAAATGTGTGCAGGGAACCAGGGGTGGACTCGGGAGATCTAAATCCTTATCTTGCTCATCGGAGCACACTTCTGCCTATGGGAGACATGCAAACACATGCTCTCCATTGCCATCCCCAGCAGGTGCCTTTCCACAGGTCCAGTGCTTCCTCCACCCACCCTGAATCTGCATCATCCAGAGAAAACTTAATTTTGGCTTTGCCTTTCCTATATCTCAGCCAAGGAGGAGGTAGGAAACGGAGCAGCAAGTAGGAGGGGCACCCAGTCCAGCTGCTTCCAGCTGCGCAAGGTCCAGGGTTGCAGGTCCAGGCTCAGCTGCAGCTGTCTGGGATTATGAATGGATACAGGAGTGGGAATGCTGAGTCTGAATGACTCGAGTAAACACTGCAGAGCAGTCCAGAAATAACAGCACAGAGGGCTTTGTAATAGGAAGGAATCATAATTAAATAGAAATTAGTTACTTAAATGGTCACTTCCTGGGGTTTCGTTGATGTCCGATTAACTTTTAATTTGCATAAGCAATAAATGTTTAATTATGTTATTAATATATTTGAGTTGAGGAGCTTATGGGGTTTTATAATTGGCATTTAACTAGATAGTTCCAGCATATTAACGGATGTTTTATAGCTCCATGCGAGGTTTCCCAATTATAACTGACCTAAAAATTTGCTTGGAGGACCTGCCTTGGAAGTGTTACCTGAGCAACAGAACGAGGGGAGCTGAAGAGGAGGCTGTGTGGAGCCTGTCCCTGCACAGAAGAACACGTGCAGGCAGCTCTACCCCCTCCCCAGAGGCTCTGAGACCCCTCTGCCCTCCCCAGGCTCCTCTTTCCTGAAGGCCCCCAGCCCTCTCTGTGTCGGAGGGGAGGTCACCTCCCCTCTCTCGGCATTCAGCTGACTTCTGAGCCAAAAAGGCTGACAGACAGCAGGGGATTAGAGTGGGGAGAAAGAGATTTAGAGATGGGGACTGCTTGTCTGTGGGTTACAGCACGACCTTGTGACTGATCAGCTCTGGCAGCCTCTGGGACTCTGTTCAACTCCCAGCCTTTGCTTGTTCCCCTGTCCCACTGCTGCAGGTTGGCACCAGCTTCTTTCTCTCCAGGGAGGTGTTAAGAAGCATCTTTTAAGGTGCAGTTTCAATAGACTTACTGATAAGTTTTACTCAAGAATCTTCTGCATTCTTCCCTTCCTTTTTAAAACACAGGTGCTTCCGCAGGGATGTTGCAATGGCTGATTTAGTGTCCTGACTCTACTAATGGGCTTCTTCACACAGCCACTGACATCTCCTTCACCCAGGGATTGCTAAAACCCCGAGGTGGTCGCTCTTTCCAAAAGCACTGAGAGCACCAGTCCCACCACCCCTCCTTGCTGTCTCTGTGGGAAGGTACCCACAGACGGCGATTCCCTCTTGACCACTCCTGAGAGCTGTCACGGAGCCATTCGTACTCTCATCTTCTGCTCCATCTCTACACTTGTTTTGATGAGACGACAGGTTTAGTAAGCAAAAAAAAAAATGACATTGTTCTTGACTGACAAGAGCCATTCCCCACGAACCACACAGACTGGCATCGATCGAATTCCTGCCTTTTAATTCTTTAACTGGAACCCGTGTTGGCTTTTTCTTTGGTGCCAGCGAATCACCCTGTAGCGTTCAACTAATTCTCTGCGCCCTTCCCCAGCCTGCTAGAATTTAACCTTCTAGAATTTAACTGTTTCAACAAACAGCAAAAACTAACAGCAGTGAGTCAGAAATCTCAGGCAAGGCTTTCAACCTCTCTGTTTGCTTATAATAAGTGGAGTATCCAAGGAGATGGTGTCCTGCAAGCTCCTCACTCTTGTCATCCTCAAACGTGCGGAAATTGTTTTGTCATCTCAGAAGCCACAAACAAATGTCTGTTGGTCTCCAGAGACAGATCATGAGTAGTTATTCAAATCTTCTGCTTTTTCTGAATCATTATTGCCCTATTGGCCATATCCGTCTGGTGAAGCGCCTGTAGAGCATTGCAGAGATCTTGTTTATTCCTGTTGTATTCCCCAGGGTAACCCCAGCTTTTGTATCAATCTCCTGTCCTTCACAGCTCCTCTTTCATACTGAGTGATCGCTCTCTTCCCAGCTTTTCCATTTGATCTGGGTTGGAGATGGAGGAAGCTCCCTGTGTGTGAGCTGATAAATACCCAGCTGAATAAGGTTACGTGGTTAAATAGTGATGGTTACGTGCAGAGACTGTCCTGCAGGGTCTGAAAGAGCTTTGAGAAGTTAGGAGGGAAGGTGTGTTAGGGGTCATTCATTATCATTAATCAGGAAAGGATCAGGAATATGACCTTTAACCAACCCAAACCATTCTATGAGTCTGACATAAAGTCTGAGTTGCCTCCTGCATCGTTGCCACCTCCTGGAGCGGAGGATTGGAGGGAGGCAGTTGGGGAGGTGCTGCAGCTGCTTTCCCTAAGTCAGGGCAGGCACAGTGACCATCCTGGCTCAGGAGAAGCAGCTCTCCCCCTCGGCACTGCCTGTGAGGAGCAGGAGGGGAGGCAGCGGCGCTCGAGCCCGGGTCAGAGCCACCTGGGTACCCAACATCCTCACCCATCACTCCAGAACGGCTGGCAGCTCCCTCCCTGCTCCAGGAGCCTGAGGAGTCCTTCTGCCTGGACTGCAGCAAGTCTCAGGCTGTGGGAGAGAAGGGAAAGGGGTGTGTGAAGAGGCAGAGCAGCCTCGAGCCCTCCTTGCTGCTGCAGCTACCAGGGGAGAGAAGAGAACTGTATCCCTGTCCACCTTTACATTGGCTCAATTGTTTGTGCCCTCTTGGCCAGAAACAGAGCAGTTCCTCCTCACCCTGCCACACATATCCTGTGTCTGCACCTAAATCCCAACTTTGCTCCCACATAGACACAAGCAGGGAGCTGATCTCATCCCTTGGGGAAGTCCAAGATCCAGCTGGCTCTGCACTGTAAGCACCCTGGAGGCAGCAGGAGACAAATAGGGCCGAGGGCACGTGGCCAAGCAGAGTGAGATGTTCCCAGGAGTGCTGCTGAAGATTGTTGAGCAAATTAACTCTATTAACACAAATGATGAGCCTGAGCTGCAGTCTCTGTGCCTTCTATCTGACAGAATTCACCTGGTGGCTGCTTGTAATAGCGTGATCTTAATGTACTCATCAAGGGAGCAGGGCTGTATCTCTGGCTAAACATGGATTTGGGACCGCACTGTGCTCTGGGCAGCTGCAGCAGGCTGCTAGGATGAAGACAGGCACACTCTGGTGTAATGGGGTTCAGGATCTGGCCCCTTTCATCCCTCTAGGAGAGGCAATTTCAAGTGTCATCACCTCCTCGAATCTGTACAGCAGAAGAAATAAATTACTGAAGGGATTTGATTGTTCATTACTCTGCTGAGCTGCAACGAAATGAAGCAGAACTAAAATTAAGGGCTGGGAGGCAGAAGAAACGTCAAATAATGTTTCCCATCTTCTTCAGGGCCCATCTTCTCCCCCAAACAGGCCAGGGCACTCTGCATACCGGTGCACCGAGCTGGGAACCTCCTGGTTCTGGGAAGGCAGAGGGGTTTGTGGAGTTGGTCCAGCAGGGTGGCTTTGAGTAGGTGGGTTAGGGACAATAAGGTCACATCTGGCTCCTCTTTGCTAGAGCCACTGAGTGGCACAGAAAGGCAGGGGCATCCCAGAACCTGGAGTTAATGCAGATATTTCTTGGCTGAGTGGAAAGTGTGGGGATGTAGCCTGGGTGAGCACATACGGAGGGGCTCAGCTTCTTCTGGTGGATGCTGCTGCAAATAACTTCTTGCACTTGCACCCCTGAAGAACTGACTCTTTTTGATGCACAGCAATGAGACAGAGAAAAGGTTTCCTTCCCAACCTCTCAAACCATGTTTCCAGGTTTAAAATCTCCAGGAGTGGAAGAAAAAGCAGCCCAGTAAGAGGTATCTGCAGGGGACCACCCACTACAGCAGCTCCTCTGCAGAAGCCAGTCCTCAATCTCTGCTGGATCCCACGGGGTTAACGCCGCTGCTCCTCCTCCTGCTATCCAAACCCCATCCTCGTTAGTGGCCACTGGGAAGCTTTGCAAGGGAAGGTCACCAGGGGTTAAAGCCGCATTCCAGACATGCTTTTGCGGCCAGCAGCTACTTAACCAGATGCTGCTTAACCAAGGATGACTCTGCTGCTTCCCCTGCAGGAGAGGAAAGGCAGAAAGCTGGTCAGGACTTGAGGGAGCCGAGATGCCTCCACCCTCGGTGAGTGGCAAAGCGATCGCCTTTGCTGGAATGTGCGTGAGATCTCTGCTAACATCCAGCACAATCCGTGTGTCCACTTGCAGCTGGGCAAGCTCTTCCCAGCAGGGAGCCCCCGGAGGGCTGGATCTGCACAGCACACTGCCCAAGCTCTCCCAAAACCTCATCAGAGACAGGCAAGAGGTTTGCAAGGCCTTTAGGTGCCAGCTGGGCTGGTAAAAATTACAGAGGAAAGCAAAGAGGGCAGGGATGCTAAAGGGATGCTGTGATTAGTACCCAGACTGTGGGATGCTCTGAAGGCACTCAGGATCCCAGGCTGGGCTTCAGCGGAGAGGAATTAGAGAGGGGATATCAGGCCACTCCTAGAGGGGCTTGGCAGTTGTGAGGGATCCTCATTTGTGGGAAGGAGAGGAAGGACAATGCAGAGGGCAGTCAGAAGCATTTGTTTAAACCACCCCTGGCGACTCTGGTTTTTGGCCCCGCTCAAAATACACAATAGAACCGAGCCCCTGGCAGCACCCGTTTGCTCAGGGCAGATCACAGAACCATGGAATGGCTTGGGTTGGAAGGGACCTTAAAGATCACCCAGTTCCATCACCCAGTTCCAACCCCGTGCCACGGGCAGGGACACCTCCCACTGGATGAGGGGGATCAAAGCCCCATCCATCCTGGCCTTGGATGGAGCAGCCACCACTGGATGCAGGGAGGTGCAGCAGGAAGGGGAGCAGCCCCGAGGGGAGGTCAGATCCCTCCTCTCACTGCATTCCCAGCCTGTGCAGGGGGGATTTCCGAGGGAATGAGGCTGAAGCTCTGTGCGGTGGCAGCATCAGGCTTGCAGCCATGGCTTGGCACGAGTTTGAGGTGGTTAATTGTGTAAATGAGAGTTACATCATCAAACAGCCTGGTGGGGGAGGCTCTGATGGCTTTTCAAATTCCTTCTGACTTATATCAGGGCAGAGAGGCAGAAGAGCAGCTCTGCCTTCATCTTGGTGTTGAACTTTTGGCTGTCTGGCTGCATCTCCAGCTCCTGAGGTGACACAAAACCAGAAGCACCTTGTCTAGTAGCGAGAGAGGTCCTGAGCTCTTTCTGTAGCTAGAGGAGTCTCTGGGAGGCAGGGAGAGGGAGGCCTGCTGGATCCCCTCTGCTGTGCTTTTGTCATCAAGTGAAGCCCAGACAACCCTGCCAGCCACCTTTGTGAACCAAATCGCTTCTTTTGCCCATGCTGAGTTTTAACTCCCACTCTTTCTCTCAGCAGATGAACAGCACTTGGTAAGAGAGCTGGTTCTGGGTACTGCAGAGGTTAAGTGGTGCTGCAAGCTGCAAATCGACCATCTAAAGTTGTTTTTTGTTTGCTCAGGGACAGATTCCCCTCACTGTGAAGTGCTTTCACAAGTGTTTCTTGCAGCCTGGTTACCTCCACCTGCAGCTGGGCAGGGAGCTGAGCTGGGCTTAGGTGGGAGGAGACTGAGATGCTGTGCTCTCCTTCCCTCCTCCACTTCAGGCCAGGACAAAAGGAAGACTTTGGACTCAGGTCTGATGGATGCTGAGGGGGCAGGATGGCGCTTTGGGCTCACACA
Organism: Dromococcyx pavoninus; assembly: GCA_033558185.1. Classification (NCBI taxonomy): domain Eukaryota; kingdom Metazoa; phylum Chordata; class Aves; order Cuculiformes; family Neomorphidae; genus Dromococcyx; species Dromococcyx pavoninus. Next base: position 201,282 of record JAUMJL010000633.1, on the reverse strand, counting down.
CTAATGGTCCTGTGCCACTGGCTCAGCTTTCCAAGCAGCATGGGACCCTTTTTAATCCCTTTTATCCTCTGGATGCTTTGGTGTCCCTGCAAGGGATTCACTTGATACACACAGAGAGACCAACCCCACCTCTCCTCCCTCGGACTGAAGATCCCTTTAAAATCTCCAGTGACTTGCAGTTTATCCTACCCTTTGGCCCATCAGCTCCCACCTCAGCTCTCCCGGGAACAGCATTTCATTAACCCTTTGCAAACACCAGGCGTCAGGAGGCTCTGAACCAGCTTTGTGCCTGGGGCTGTGTGTGGATGCAACCGGAGCGTGTCTCAAATTAGCCAATCCTGCTCTTGTCTTTAAAACCAAACCGGGGATGTATTTGTTCTGCCAAGCTTTTCAACTCAGTTTAATTTAGCTCTGTGAACTCACCGTGTCTCAGGCTCCCTGGAATGTGTCAGGTGGGGGGGGGGTATTATAAATAAAGCATCATCTGATCTCAGTTGTCTCGCTCAGAGGTTCAGAAGGCAGAGAGAGACCAGCGAGTGCTGGCTCCTTCCACTGGATCAGGGTGGCCATCCAGGACACAGAGAGGGCTTACTTTGAGCTGGTGTGTACAGGACAGGCTGCTTTAAACACACAGGCTGTGAACAGGGATGCAGTGGGGCACCAAGGTAACCTTAACTCCAGCAAGGCTGGCAGCTAAGGAGGGCTTCAAAGCTGTTAACAGAAAGAAAGGAGAAGAGTCACGATTCCTTCCCTCTGATTTGCAATGTGTCTGAGCGCCTGGGCTAGCCAGCCATGAAATAGAGGGGGATTTGGTTTGTGTGGGGAGGTGATAAATGGAAAGGGAACCCTACTTTGCAGTCAGATCTTTGAGCAAATGTCTTATCAGAGGGATTGGATGTTGTTCTCTTGCAAAGCACTGAGGGATCAGGTTGAAGCTTGGAGGAAGCAAAGATAGGAGAAGGGTGTGCAAGCTCTCTGAGCAAACTCACTTCACTCAGAGCTGCAGGAATCTGGACCCAGAGAATGACTCAGCTTCCAGATTTACCTGGGGGATGCAGGTTAGTGCATCAGCAATTAGGCTCAGGCTTTCGCTGGGGCAGCTGAATACGTGGCAGACAGGATAGAAAGAAGACAGTACTGGTGTGAGACCCAGCCCTCTCACCCAGATCAAGCCTTCCTGCCTGACAGTGCCTCTATCCCACCCCAGAGCTGTCTGTCCAATCCATGCAGGACCCTGTTCCACAAGTCTGCTCCTCCCCACCTGCTCTGGCTGGATGTTGCTGTGCAGAATTATCTGGGCTCACCCCAGCCTTACATAAAAGTCAGTCTTGGACAGGCACAGGCCCTTGGTGGGGATGTAACACAGCTCCCTCTCAAGTCTTGATCCCAAAACAGCCAGGCTGCTTCCCAATGCAAACGTCCCAGCCACACAAGTAGCTCTAAGGGAAGAGACCTTAATTCCTAAAGCGTGACAGACGCTGTCTCTCCTTTCCTTTCCCTTTGCAAAGTCCTCCACATCACTCCCCCCATACCAAGAGCAAGTGAGTCATTCCCTCTGCTCTGCCTTACCCATCTCTGGAAGCTTTCCAGCGTATCCATCTTTGCCTCCCTCACAGTTCTCTTTGGGAACATCTCTCTTGCTCTCCTGCAAGCTGCTTCTCCAAAGCCTTCATTGTTCCTCTGTTATTATGGACTATTTTGCCCTGTGGCTGCACTATTTCACCCCACGTGTGGACAGCTCTGTCCGTTTGTCTCCGTGCTTTGAAATGCTGCCCTGGCTGTTGGCAGGGACAGGGCAGTAAATCTGAGCCACAGCTCTCTCTACACAGGGAGTCATCAGCCCCGTGGCCGTTTGGAGAGGGCTTTTTCATAGCTGATGCTTTGAAACTGTGCATCAATTGTGTGCTGTGCCTGATGCATCTCTCTGGGATGGCCATTCTTGTCTAGCAGACGTTCTTCACTTGCTTGGGAGGCTGTGAACAACTGACAGCTTTGCACTGCTGGCTCTGATTTCACCTGAGCATTGGGACTGGTGAATGGCAGCATCAGCACCTCACGAAACGTTTTAATTGATGTAATTGGTAGAAAGATCTTCATCTGTTAGTGGTTACTTTTGGAAAGCCAGAGACACACAGACCATCAGGTGACAGGGGAGGATGTTTTATGGGTAGATAACCACTTTTCTTCCTTTCCTGTGTTGCTTCCATCTCCAGGAGAGCCACGGGAGAACAAAGTAATGAACAAAACTGCTCTGAAAGAGACTGGGGGTGGGGTGTCCTTCTTTTCTCCTTAATTGTAATAGTGTGAATTAATTCCATTTCCAGCAGGAACGAGGAGTTCCCAGCAGCCCTCAGACATCCAGATAAGGCTGAGCTGTTTGCTCAGCCCCTTTGGGTTCCCTGGTACCTGCTTCACTGCCAACTGCTTCACACCAACTTTTTTTTGGAGAGTTTTAAATCATTCGAGCGTGACACAGAGCAAGGGGTTTTGCATTCTTAATTGGCAAAGCCTTTTCCCACTCCAGTCTGGAGGCCCCTGAGCTGTCCTGCCAATTTATTCTGATCCCGATTCACAAGCCTTGCAAACATCTTCCCAGGGCTGCCCAAAAGCCCTGTCAGTGTAACTGAATCTGCACGTGCCAGTTCTTACCACCTTCTCACGAGGCTTTCTCAGTGCCCTCCTCTTTGACTTACAGCTTCTCACAGCCACCCTGCCCTCTAGAAAAGTCCTGGTGGTGCCTCTGACTTTACCTGTCAAAGAGGCAATGCAAATAGAGGAGGGATTGCAGAGGAGCCCTCCAAAAAATATTGGCCACAGAAAGGGGAGATTGAGGAAATAAACAGCTGGGGAGGAAGATGAGGATGAAGCCACTTGGTCTGTTCAGCCTGGAGAAGAGGAGGCTGAGGGGAGACCTCATCGGGACCTACAGCTTCCTCACAGGGGGAAGAGCAGGCACTGAGCTCTTCTCTCTGGTGACCAAAGACAGGACTGTGCCAGGGGAGGGATAGGCTGGATATCAGGAGAAGGTTCTTCCCCCAGAGGGTGGTGGAGCACTGGAGCAGCTCCCCAGGGAAGCAGTCACAGCCTGACAATATTCCAGAAGCCTTTGACCAACACCCTCAGCCACACAGGGTGAATGTTGGGGTTTTCCTGTGCAGGGAAAGGAGTTGGACTGGATGATCCATGTGGGTCCCTTCCAAATCAGGACATTCTATGTTTCCATGAAAGAAGGTTTAAAAAGGTGAGAGGGAAGAAAGAGACAAGAACCAGCAGAAAGGAAGGTCTCTATCTACCTATTCCCATTTTCTTCTCCCTTCTTCTGCACTTATGTTTTTACCATAGCCTTGAGAACTTGGCAAGAAGGAAGTACTCTGATAGACACCCCAAAACCTCTTCATTTCTCCTTGAGCTCCTCCGTTATTTCCCTTCTCCTCATTCCCTTATTGTTTTTACCCCGTGGTCTATATTTACCCATCTGTCTCTTACAAACTGTTGGTTGCATTTTCCCCTCATTAAGTTTTCCTTTCTGCTATTCCACAGCCCTGTTCAGGTTCTTGAGGATTCTTTTTTATTCATTTTGTAATACTTTTTATGTATTTATACTATTTAGTTGATAATATTTTATAAGCGTTATTTATTTATTTCCTTTTCCCTCCTTCTCCTCCCCTTCCCTTCCCTGTCTCACACCCCCCCTACTGATTTACAACAGCAGCAGGATGCTCTCTGCTCACTGCCATCCAGAGAGCCTTTAGGGCCCAACTCATCATGAAAATGCCCCGGCCAGAGTGACTGGAAGATTCTTTACAGTCACCATCACCGCCACAATCTCGAATGCTGTCTGGGGGTTTGGATTGCAACGTGTCAGCTCTCTGCCTGAGCATGGCTGGAAGAGAGCTGTCTCGAGGCAGAGATATTATTTACAAGATAATGTGGCTCGTGGAGAAGGGAAGAGAAAGAAAAGTGACTGGTGAGGACAGTGGGGAGCAGAGCCTGGCGTTCTGATGACTACAGCATCCTGCCAAGGGGAGACACACGGCTCTGGGCTCCTAATTAAGGAACAGGGGAAGGTGGGGTGTGGGATGGTGATCGATGGAAGCTCTGGGGTGTCCTTGTGAGGCAAGAGAAAAACAGGTTTGCATGGAATTCTTCAGGAAAGGGATGGGGGATCAGTGTCAGGACAATTCCCAGGGCAAATTCTTCACTGGTAGCAAAGTCTCAGCACGGTGGAGGGAGTTCAGGCGTAAACAAGGCCGTTCTCTGCTCTGCAATTTGTTGGTATTGACCAGAGAGGGGGGGTTTCCTTGGGAAATGTTTCTCCACCTCAACTCTCTCCTGGGTGACAGCAGCAAAGCTGAAAGAGGAAGGCTGGCTGTGAGGTGAGATCTGGGAATAGGCTGTTGGCAACAATTCAGGGCAGTCAGTGCTGTGGTTGCACCTGGAACGTGGGATTTCAGGGAGCCGAATCCACGGATGGGAGGTGGGAGTAAGTGGCAGATTTTCATCCTGGAAAGTCAAGTACAAGTTGTCCTGTGTGGTTTGGGAACGTATACATATGGGGACGGGCTGGGAGAGTTGGGGTTGTTCAGCCTGGAGAAGAGGAAGGCTCCAGCGAGACCTTAGAGCAGCCTCCCAGGACTGAAAGGGGCTCCAGGAAAGCTTGAGAGGGATCTTGATGAGGGAGTGCAGCGATAGGATGAGGGGGAATGGTTTGAAGCTGGAAGAGGAGAGACTGAGATGAGATCTTAGGGAAAAATGTTTTCCTGTGAGGGTGGGGAGGCCCTGGCACAGGTTGCCCAGAGCACTGGTGGCTGCCCCATCCCTGGAGGTGTTCAAGGCCAGGTTGGATGGAGCTTTGAGCCCCTGATCCAGTGGGAGGTGTCCCTGCCCATGGCAGGGGGTGGGAATGGATGGGCTTTGAGGTCCTTTCCAACCCAAACCATTCTATGATTTTATCACCTTACACACATGTAGAGTTGGTATAATTGTGAGGTCTTGGAGATGGGTTGTTTAGTGGAGGCGGTAGCCACTGCTATGATACCCAAGGCAATAATTGCTGCAGAAGATGGTCCTTATAGTCCAGTATCTGGTCTCTAAGAGCAATCAGTAGCCAATACAATAAGAAAACTACAAAAATTAGGTGTGACAGACAAGTTCTACAAAGCACCTTGCTCCTTCATCCCCGTCTCGCTCCCCTCCCTTGAATTTCTTTTCCTTCTCCTCCTCCTCCTCCTTCTTCCTCCATTCCAATTATCTCCTTCTTTCATCACTGCCGGAGCTGTAGGTACAAAGTACCAATTAGCTAGTTTTCAAGTTTAATTAGGTTGGAAGGTAGAGCAAATTAAATCCTTTTATCGTACGTTTCAAAGTGCTTTCCCATCAGGCCCACGGGACAGGTTGCCTTTGAATGAGGACCACGTTAGTCCCTGAGGATCTGGCCCAAGTCACAGAGCTCTCCAGCCATGGGGCAAAGAGGAGATGAAATACAAGACACGATATTTCTCCCCTTCTCCCCAAAATGCTACACTCAGATCCTGTTTTGTAAGTTTTAGGGGTGCTCACACCTCTGCTCCACCTCGATAAACTGAGCGTTGGTTCTTGGTTTTTCTAAGGTTGACTTTAATAAGAAAGCTCTCCATTTCAACAGCACCAGGAATTCAGGGAAGACACTGTGACAAAACCCTGCAGAAGGCTTTCAAGACAGTTAAATTACACCAAGTAGAAGGTCCACATGAGATCCTCTGCACCACATGGGGTGGCACCTTTATTCCCTAAACCCTTCTTTCCTTGAGGGCAGAACAAAGGAACAAAACCGGATCCAGGAATAACCACCTGATTTAAGGAGAAGTTGCAGAATAGGGTGAGCAAGCTCTTGGAGACACAAGATTTCTGTTCCTCCTGAGCTCTGACTGATATTTCAGTGCAATCTGTCCCATGCCATGAAGCTGCAGGGCTGCCCAAGACGTTCTCGGACCACGCAGGCACATTTGCTCCCTGGTTCTGCTGGTCTTTGGCCTTACTGGTTGTGTTGCCCCGATGCCCTCACCCCCTGCCCTGTGTGTTGCAGATAAGCCCCTACCTCAGGGTGCCCCAGGAGGCATTATTGGCATCGTGGGAGGAGTCATCGCAGCCGCTCTCATCATCGGCGTCGTTGTCACCGTAATTATCGTCTACAGGCGGCAGCAGAAGAGCCGCACTGAAACGGACAATGACCTGTAAGTACCCCCCGTGCTCCCAGAGCTGCAGGTGCTGTTGGGTGGGAGAGCCCCACGGGCCCTCCTGCTCCCCACATGCAAGAAAAGCCTGGCAGAAGGGGCTGGAGAACAAGTCCTACGAGAAGCAGCTGAGGGACCTGGGGTTGTTTAGCCTGGAGAAGAGGCTGAGGGGAGACCTCATCACTGTCTACAACTGCCTGAGAGGAGGCTGTGGTGAGGTGGGTGCTGGGCTCTTCTCACAAGTGACAGGTGATAGGATGAGAGGAAATGGCCACGAGTTGTGCCAGGGCAGGTTTACACTGGCTATTAGGAAAAATTTCTGCACTGAAATGGTTCTCAGGCCCTGGTGGAGGCTGCCCAGGGAGGTGGTGGAGTCCCCATCCCTGGAGCTGTTCAGAAGATGGGTTGATGAGCTTCTTAGGGATATGGTTTAGCAGTTGGACTCGATCTCAAAGGTCTTTTCCGACCAGATGATTCTATGATTCCAGTTTCCCCTGTCAGTTCTTCCTCTCTGCCACCTCCTGGCTCACTCCTCTGCTTCTCTGCCCTTCCTTGGGGCCCCCAGTGCTTTACACCCTGCTCTCTATTTTTGAACTCTTATCACAAGCCTTAAGTGGCATCTGAAGCACACAGTGTTCACCCCAAAGCTGCTTTTCCTGTAGCACATCCTTGGACACAGCGGAGCTGCTCAGCACCACTCTCACCCCCAGGGGTAGGAGAGGATCCCATTCTTCCTTTTCCAGAGAGGTGGCTTCAGGCTCCAAATTAGACTGAATCACATTCTGTCATCAGAGAGGGATCTCTGATAAACCCTGAGCACTTCTGAATGTATCCTAAAGAGTCCAAAAAGGGTTCACAACCATTCCAATTTCGGATATATAGAGCCAGCCTGAAGACATGAACTTTGACAACAGGGGAGTAGGGAAAGGGGATGCCCTAAGGGGCTCCTCTTCGAGAGGTACTTGCTTTGCTCTGCCCTGCACAGCACAGAACCCAGACAGGGAGTTTCTGGTGTGGAGTTCAGGTTATGCAGCACAGAGTTCTCTTCAGAAATTCTTATCCTGGCCTCTTCCCAAAAAGCTCTGTCTTGTCACTGCCTTTTCCAAAGAGCACCCGCGCTCTCCCTTCTCACCTCATAAAGGAGGCACAGAAAGCCCAAAGGCTAAAACTTGCTTTTATCTTCCACAACCCCCACCTCATTGTTGTAACATCTTGGTGCCACATTTTGTGCTCCATTTAATCCCATTTGAGAGAGGGCATTGGAGGATAGAGGGAGAGGAAGGGAAGAGAACTGGGGTTGGGGGGGGGGGGAGGAAAGCAGGAGGAGAGACAGAAAAGCAGGCAAACAAATGAGAAAAAAAAATAGCACCAGGAGGTGAAATTGCATCAATAACATCAGCCCTGCAATGGAGATGCATTCAGACAATCCACTTCCCACAATGGCCCTCCACGCAGGCACAGGGTAGAGCCACTTTAGCTGAGAAGAGCATCACAAAGGTGCCCTACTCTGAGGAGGTGCTGCCTTTATCATCGAGTCTACTCCAAAGGTTTTGAAAGTAAATAGAATTTCTCTTTTTTAGAGCCATAAAGTCAATATTTTGCAGAGACCTGGGGACCCGTTTACCCTCCTCCTCAGCCACACAGCCTGGAATCAATTGGGTTCCCAAGGAAAGCCACCCATCTCTGTCAGAAGATCTGGTGGTTTGTACAGAGAGAAGGGAGGGGGAGGCAGCTAATTAGTGGATCAGGGTTTTAATAAGTTTTGTAAAAGGATTAGACACATCTGTGTGAATGAACAGAATGTGCAGAAAGAGCCTCTGGGCTGGGATTATAATGGCTGCCAATCCTTATGCTCGGGAGCAAAAGTTGATCCCCTGACTTGGGGTCAGGGATAAATGTCCCTGCATGGCATAGAGCGTCTACAAGGAAGCCCCAAATCCTACTGGGAAGCCCCTGGCAGGGCTATGGTTCCACATAAGATCCCAGACTGGGGATGACATTACCTTGTTGATATGCAGTGACTCCTGCCAGGCACTTTCTGGTACCCTACAGTCAGAAAATGGTTTGAGCATTCCAACACCATACCTGGAGACAGGTATCCCAGCTGCAGCCTCAGGGTCTGCAATCCCACCTGGGGATTTGCTTGGAATTAGGAATAGAAATTCCTAATTTAGGAGTTTATTTCCATTAACAATTCTAATTGGGGGAAAAAAAAGGGGGGCATGGGGGTTACTGAGAATGTTCTGTGTGATGATATTGGCAGTTCAGTGATCAATACAACCAACACTTTGGTGTGTGCAGGATCCCTTCTGTTACAGCACATCAAAGCAGGCAGAACCCTGCTGTCTCTTGCTCTCTAATCAGCAACCACTTCTTTATCTGCAGAATTGACTTGCCTCCATCCCACAAACCTGCTCCTCCACCCAAGAGGAAACAGGACATGAAAAGCCACCTGACTGCAGAAGACATCCAGGTATGACCCCCCCCCAGCTCCACGTGACCTGTAAAGATCCATTCCAACCCAAAGCATTCTATGAGTCCACGATTCTATGATCCTTGCTCTCCTCATCCCTCTCCTCTCTCCTCTGTTACAGGTGGTTCACTTAGACAACATGAAACACGAGGAGGAAATCCAGAAGCTCCCTTTGCAGCCTCCCTACTATGACCTGGCAGCCCCCGAGCCCTCTCCCTACACAGACAAACTGGTAAGGAGGTCAGGGTGCTGATACTGCTGCTTGGCCTCAGCCTCACTGCATCTCTCACCCTCAAAACCAAAACACCCCTCCCTGCCCCCATCCATTCCCAGCCCAGGAGCATCTCCTCCTGGAGGAAGGTGACCTCCCCACTCTGATCTCAGCCAACCTCTCAGACACCACTGACTCCACTTCAGCCCTTGGTCCTTTTGCCCTCAGTTCCCACAGGTCCTAGAGCAGTGCCTTTAGTGCTCGTTCCTTACTAAAACACCCTGCTTATTCCAAATCTTCATCAGAGGACTCTAAGAACCTGGAGTAGGCTCATCTTTACCCATAGCTAAGCCAGCAATCCCACCCCAGTCACTCTTCACCTCCTGCAACTGAGCCCCTGATGGAGTTTGCAGCCAAACGAAGCTGCTCTTGAAGAGCAACGTGTGCCGCAGCCAGAGCTTCACAAAGCAATTATCTGGAGGGCAGAGCGTGGCAGTGTTTGACTCTCAATTGACAACAAGTTCTTTAAACCCCCCCTTTTTTTTTCCAGTGTGGATTTGTTCAGCCTCAGACAGGGAGATGCTAATGTGAGGCAGCAGCAGCAGAGATTAAGGGTCAGGGAGAGCTGTTAGCAGCCATGCAGGAAGGGATGGTTTTCAAGAGCTGAGGCTGAACGAGGAAATGTTAAATTCAAAGGGCAGAGGCATAGGAAATAGAAGATAGGTAGGATTAGAGTCTTCTCTTGATGAGGAAACAGGAAACCTTCCCTCCTCCTTGGCCTTGGACAATATCCTTTCCCTCCCTCACCCTACAGACTCATAGAATTGCTTGGTTGGAAAAGACCTTTGAGATCATCCGGTCCAACCCTACCTGTCCACTGCTAAAGTATCCCTGAGCACCACATCTACCCATCTTTTACACCCTCCAGGGAATGGGGACTCCCCCACCTCCCTGGGCAGCCTCTGTCAGTGCCTGAGAACCCTTTTGGTGAAGAAATTTTTCCTGATGTCTAAAATCTGCTGCTGCCCTCCATCCCCCATGGGAGGCACAGCACCCCCTGCCAATGCATGCAGGTCTCTCTCAAAGTCTTCCTCCGAGTGGGGTGGTTCAGAGGGTGACACACCAAGCCTGGTGCTTCTGACTCTCAGCAATGAGAAATAAATATCAGCCTACAGTAGAGCAGTATTTTATGAACATAACTAATTATAACTCTCCCTCCAGTTCATCCTGGTATGACCCCTTAATGCATATTCCTGTGCAGATAACAGAAGGACAGGGCCCAGTGACCTTTAGCTCACAGAAGTCTTCAGTGAGAGAGATGCTGAGGGCATTGGGAATAAAAAGACAGAGTTCTGTGCTGAACTGTGTTGCTGTGATCCTATTTACATCATCCTAGCTGAAACGTGGCTGATGTCCCTAAAGAAAAACTTCCCTTTGGAGCCCTCCCTCTGCCCTGGGGCTGGTGTCCAACTCTTTCTAATCCTTGCTGAGCGGTGGATGGGTTTTAAATGAAATACAAGATGCTAAAGCCAGACGGGCTGCTCTGTGGAGAGCATCTGAGAGACAAATTTCAGGCAAGCAGGAGGATGGAGGAGCTCATTTTGAGAAATAACGAGCAGTCAGTTAATTAAGTGGCAGAGTTAGTGATGTGAGATGAGGCCTGATGGGTAGCTGCTCCGTAACCATGGAAACGGAGTTTGCTGCTCTCAGTCCTGGTCTGAGAAGATGCATTTCTGCATCCCATGCTTGGCACTCGCTGCTCCTTCTCCTTGGTTTTAGCCAAGAGGTGATGGACTGTAGAGCCCTTATTTGCTTTGGTCCATGAAGAAGCTCCCTGTGCAGTAGGGGTGCGGTGCCTGGGTGACACAACTGCTGCTGCCCCAGCTCTGCCTGCTCTAGGCTCGAGTCTAGCTGGGAGCTGGACTTGTCCTCTGCTCCAGGTTGGCTGCCAGTCCCTGGAAACAGCATCAGGCTCTCCCCTTCATTCACACACACCACGCCTTGGCTTTTTGCTCCAGGAGCAAGACGGGGCTTGATCCCATTTCTTCCTAAATCGTTGTATCCTTTGGGCAGGCAACAGGCTGTTCAAGTTTGGGAATGATGAGGGGAAGAAGGGTGTCTTTTAGCTGCCAAGGAGTGCTGGTTTTGCTGGGTTCTTCCCAGATAGCACAGGCAGGGTGAGGTGCCACAGCTCGAGGAGCAGGGTGTGCATCGCCTTGCTTTGAAGGGAGCCAATTTGCCCTCCTCCCTGTAGGACACTCAAGAGCCAGGTTTTTCACCCCCAAAGCATTGCAGAGGCCTCCTTTTCACATTGCACTTCCCTGCAAAGGAGATGCTGAGGAGCATCTGGCTGGGATGCTCATCCAGCGCTTGTGTGGAAACCTCCAAGGATCAGGGATGGTGGTGGCTACCAAACCCACCTGCGTGGGAACATCCAGGGAGTGGGGATAGTGGTGGTTACCAGAGCCAGCACGCTCAGCCCACACCCACTCACCACTCCCCAAGAGCACACCAAGGGCTGACCAAGAAGAGCTAGACCTGCACACAGTCCTTCACCTGAGAGATGGGTCAGTTGGAGGATGCAAAGGGAAGAAGATTCCCTTCAGCTCTTGGGTCTCTGCCAGTCCCACTTCAAAACAGCCCCTGTTTTATGCTCTGTTTTATGTGTGGTCCTGAGAACCTTCAGAGAAGAAGCCACAAGAGAAAGACAGGATATTCTTGTTCTGCTTGCACTTCATCTGGAGATTCCAGTTGGGAGATGAGAGTTGAAGGGAATGGATTCTGCAGGGAAATGGGGCAGGTGCACTCAGCTTTGAATCAATTGTGCAAAACCTCATAATTGGGGCTGAACTCGATTCGCCACAAGGGCAGCTCGAAAGCCACTGCCTGGGGTTGACCATTTCACAGTGCTGGAATGGGAGGCAGAAAGCGATTAGAGAGGGCAAAGAGAGAGGAAGGGGGAAGCAGGAGAGGTGGCAGGAGGAAATAAAAGGGGTGGGTGGAGGAGGAAGCCACAGAGAGGGTGTGCAGGTAGGTGTGTGCAGGTATGGGTGCTGGCAGGGGACCAGGTGAAGGGGAGAGGCTGGGGCAGGTCTCCAGGGCCAGGATGCTTGCAGAGGGGAGCTGGGGTGGGCCCGGTGTCAGAGGCTACAGGTGAACATGTCCATGTGTTGCAAACTGTGGGAAAGGTAGTGCAGGTGACAGCACAGAAAGGTGCAAGGAGAGTGCAGAGGACTGTAAAGGCACAGAAACAGACATGGGTGGGATGAGCTTATCTGCAGTGTTTGTCTCTGAGCTCTTGTGGGGTAAAAACTTTGGGTTCTGTGATATCTAAGAGGAGTGAATGGGTTGGAAAGGTGTGTGTTCCAGTAACACCCATAAAGACTACACAGGGGAGAGTGCTGGTACCCCTGTGTCAGTGTGCAAACGTGTGTGGGTAGAATCATAGAGCCATTAAGGTTGGAAAAGACCTCTCAGCTCATCCAGTCCAACCATCAGCCCAACCCCACTGTGCCTGCTGAACCATGCCCTGAAGTGCCACGGCCACACACATTTTGGACCCCTCCAGGGATGGAGACTCCACCACTGCTCTGGGCAGCCTCTGCCAGGGCTTCACCACTCTTTTAGTGAGGGAATTTTCCTGATATCCAATCTAAACCTCCCCTGGTGCAACCTGTGGCTGTTTCCTCCCATCCTATCACATGTTGGGTAAAAGCCCTGTGTGCTTGTGGGAGAGAGGGAGCACGAGTGAGAGAACTGGAGGTGCGAGCGCGTGTAGGAGCCAAACCATGATTAGTGTGTGTGTCAGCAGCATCCATTTGCACAGGTGGAAGGGAAAGTTTCATTGCTGCAGACAGCAAAATAATTCCTTTCAGTTTACAGGGCAATTACTGGGGTGCTGGTGCTGATGATTTAGAGAGCGCGTGCATGTGGCAGTGCTAGACCTTGTATACAAGTCACATTATTGATATTGTAATAAATTCTGCTCCAAACAAGCAGCAGGGAGCAGGAACGAGCCCAGGAGTGGCAGAAGGGAAGGGAATTCCATGCAAAATCACCCCCAGTGGGAATTAAGCACCATTTTGGAGTGAGGCAAAGGAGACTGGATAGGAATGAGGAGGTGAAGACTTAGTCTGCCTTTCTCTGGGACTGGAGGAGGTACTGAGATACAGAGTTCAGGGGGAAAGAGTCCTGCAGGGCATAAGTTTAGGATTGAGACTGGAGTTGGCATTACCAATTCCCTCAAAAGTCCATAATCAGTCAGTCTGGATCCAGACACAAAGCAGGGATAAAATACACAGTTTTGGTTCCAACGCCTTGCCAATGTCATCTGGTCACTTCCCCAAGGGCAAGACAGAGGGGGGACCTCAAACCTCCAGCTTGTCTGAGCACCACTGGACACTGGAAATGCCACTGCAGCTGTGTTCTCCTTTCCCTCCATCCCTGTGGCTGGGGGTGCCAGCAGGGAGCCAAACCCTGGCTCCGAACAGCGGCTGTCGGAGATAATCACTCAGTGAATAAGCCCTTCCAGCAAGAGGCACTAAACCAGTCCATTTCAGGGCTATAAACTTCTGCAAATGGCTCTGCCACAGCTGGTGCACGGCTGAGGACGCTTCCAAACAAAGAGAAGAGAAACATTTTCAAATTAAACACCTTTTGCATAACTGCAGCCGATTTGGATAGAGAAATTGGAAAGCTGTTTCCTTGGGAAGAGACAACTCTCTCCTCTCGGAGAGGCTTCGCAGATGCTTGGCTAATGCTAGCGCAGAAATCAGGCCCAAAACAGCAAGTATTCAAGAACCTCTACAGGGCAAGAAGCCAGGGTACCCCCTCACAACCTCAGCTTCTCCTGGTGACTCGTTTTCCCTGCCAGCTTTCCAGCCTTTCCTGCCTTCCAGGTTCCTCTGACCGTTATTATTTGCAAAGGATGAAAGATGTCTGGGTAGGAACGATCAGACAAATTGGATAATATTCCTTTCATGCAGTTCTTGCTGATAAGCCTGCTTAGTAAGGGAATACCCATAAATATTTTTGTGCCAGAGAAGGATGTTTTTAGCATCTATTAGACTTTATTACAATGACAAAAGCATGCTGCATGGTTAATCTGCAGCAGCACACTGTGCAGGCAAGCAGCGTGGTAAAACATATGATGTAAGGACTCTACAGCCTCCAAGCCAGGGCAAAACAACAGTGTTGGCTAAGCAGTGTCATTTCCCTATCATGCAATCATGGAATTAATAAGGTTGGAAAAGACCTCTCAGCTCATCCAGTCCAACCCTCAGCCCAACCCCACCGTGCCATAAACCATGTCCCCAAGTGTCACGTCTACATGGTTTTTGAACCCCTCCAGGGATGGAGAATCCACCACTTCCCCGGGCAGTTTGCTCCAATGGTAGTGTCTGCTGCAAAGCTGCCCTTGGAGCTACAGCTTGGAAGCCTCTCCCACCAGGTATCTCCTTCCCAACATCCAAAATTCAGGTCTTCCCTATGATTTTCACTCACTCCCCCAACCTTCCAGCGTGCTGCGATGAGCCCCAAAATTCCTGGGACAAATCTGACAGCTCAGGGAACTGATAAGGTCTGAAATCACTGAGCCACACCAAGCTAAGGAAAATGCTGATCCCAGAGGGGTAGATGGGAAGCTCAGAGAAGGGAGATGCTGCTGGGAGCAACCACAGCAAAAGGGGCCTGGGCTGGGTCACTCAGCTCTACAGTGGATTTGGGGAGCAGTTCCATTTGGACCTTTGATTTGGGATTTTACCTGACTGATTGTTCATTACCCCCCTCAACCTCCTGCATTTTAACTGTTTTTTCTTCCTTCCCCCCCCTCCCTTTTCTTCTTTCTCCCTCCACACATCCCCTCTCCCGTCTCATTCACTCACTCCCCACCTCCTTCTGCACGGTCCCTTGTGTTCCCACTTCCACCCCAATCCCTCCCCGTGTCCCAACCGCCTCGCTGCTCTCTTCTCTCCAGAACTCTGGCACCAAGGACTGTGATGTCCACTATGCAGAGCTGGACACGGCCGCTCTGGCCTCGTCACCCAGTCCTCGGAGCTCCATCCATGCTGGCGGAGACCTAGTCGAGTATGCAACCATCCAGCCCACCTTACGCTAGCGCATGCCACTCTAGGCCCTTTCCCCTCAGATTCTGGCCTCAAGGTACTCAATCACACTCTACCTTCCTCCCTTCACCCCTCTGGAGTCAGTGCTTCCCCCCCTCTTCCCCCCCCCATCTCCTCCCCTTCCTATGGAGCGGCCCCTACGCATCCCGTCTGTCCCCCTCCACCCTCCTGCATGCTGACACCTGCTCTCTTTGCTGCCCTTGTTTTTGGGGAATGCCTTGTCTTGCCTTCTCTGCATGGTCTTTGCAGTGTTTTCCTTTGCTTCAGTGAGGCATGTTGGGGGGGGGAAGGGGTTAATGGCTTTGTTTGAGAACAGGGGTCTTGGCTGGAGACGCAGGGAGAAACGAGGTGGGTTTGAAGGGCACAGCTCTTGCTGTGGGATTTGCTTTGGGGAATTTTTGTGATTCAGCAGCATTAAGTAAAGCAGCAGTAGTAGGATGTAGAGAAACTGAAGCTAAAAACCCTCATGGAGATGTGGAGAGGGCCTTTCCAAGCTAGTCAGTACAAGAAGGGGAGGGAAAGAAAAGAGGACTGACTGAAAAGGGGGAAAAAAAAAGAAGAAGAGTTTGTGTGCATGAAGGAACTATAGATAAGATGGAGCATATGTGCATGTGTGAAAGAACAAGGTGGGAGAGTATGTGAGAGAATATGGGAACACATAAAGGCTCCTGCATCCGAAAGAGCCAGTGAATAAGAGACAGGGAGGGACGGTGTATCCGAAAATAAAAGAGCTGGCGCTGTGTGAGGTTGGTGCAGACAGTGTGTTGGGATGTTTGAGAAGGAGGGAGAAAGATTCTTTTCTTTAGTGCTCTCCTCCTCAAAAATAGAGGCCAAACCTGTTTCCCTTTCCTCATGTTTTTCTGACCAATGGCTTAAGCCTCACCAAGCTCCTCGGAGCTCAGGTCCCGTGGCAGGGACTGGTGAGAACTCAGCTTGCATTTAGACCTGCAAGTGGTGGTTCTGGACCATCTTCAGCTGCCAGTGACCTTTTGAGATGGAATAGTGTTTGCAGTGGTGTCTTCAGCTGTTCTTCCATTCCTTTATCCTATAATCATACCTCCTTTTTCTCAGGTATTAAAGCCACCGAGTCCCTAAGTAAAGCAACTCTCCTTTCTCACCCCGTGGAAGATTTGCTGGGTGATGCCAGGAGTTGTTGGCCAAGAAAATGCCATTGGCACCTCCCTTCTTGGCTATGACTCTCCCTCACTCCTCTGTATTCCCAGAGCTGTGGTGACTGCAGCTTCTACCTCTCTCCTTCCCCTTTATTTTGATGCCTTTCAAGTCAGAGGAAGGGGCTGTAAATTTAGGGGAGCTCCAGCCCCACGGTTGCATCTTAATAAAGAGATGCAGAGAAAGGAAGAAAGCAAAGGGAGAGATGAGGTGCTCTGCAGCTCTGAATCCCTTCCAGGTCACCTGGGGTAGATCAGATTAGGCACACAGAGCAGCAGCACCTTTAGGGATGGAGAGGGGTGGTTTGGAGAAGATAGAGGGTGAGGGAATTGAATCCTTGGGAAGGAAGGGGAATAGCTCTGTGCAGGAGGATAAGCAGGGCACAAATGATGCTTTTACAAGTCCCACTGGACAGTCCTGTTGAGGTGGCACCTCCTTGCAGACCTGTCAACAGGGAGCTTAGGGTGGAGCAGAAACCCCTGGGTGGAAGCTGTGCAACGGGTTAGTTCTGTTTGCCTTCATCCCTGTGGTCCCTGGTTTTCCTCTGTTGGAAGCAGCCCTGTAGTTCCCTTGCTGTAGCAAAAGCCTTCCTAGGTAAGTGTCTGCAGCAGCCCTGGCCTGGACCAGACCGGTAACCTCTCTCTCTTGTGGTGTCTCACCCACCCCTGCTCCCAGAATGAGGATCAAGGTCTTCGTAGACGTAACGAGCGAGAGTGGACAGTAAGTTGTGCATTGGGTTGGTTTTAATTTTCTCTGTTTGGCTGTGGGGTCTGTTGGCTGCTGGAGAGAAGTGCTGACCTTGCACTGGCTCCAAGGAGCAGCAGCACCACGCAGAGGGAGGATGAAAACACCATCCTGGAGGAAGATGTGGTTGAAAGAAGCCACCTTCCCCCATGTCTTCACCTCCAGCTCTCAATGGTTTCTTGGGCTGCACTGGAGGGCCCCTCCCACAGTCACACACTCCCTAATCCATCCTGGGAGGTCTCCCCTTGTCCTCCCTGGGGTGGGGGAATCTTATTGTCAGCAAAAGGACAGTAATCCTCCAAATCCAAATTTGGAAATCCTCCCAGTTTCTCTGAAGTAAAAATAAAGCCAGTCATATGGTGCTTTGAAGGTGTAATCTCACCGCCACGAA
This sequence comes from Dromococcyx pavoninus, assembly GCA_033558185.1. Classification (NCBI taxonomy): domain Eukaryota; kingdom Metazoa; phylum Chordata; class Aves; order Cuculiformes; family Neomorphidae; genus Dromococcyx; species Dromococcyx pavoninus. Next base: position 183,959 of record JAUMJL010000633.1, on the reverse strand, counting down.
ATCTCCTGGGTAAGACACACCATAGATGAGGGGGATTGGGGGTTTTGGGTGCTTTTTTAAATTATATCCCCCCCCCTCACCTCCCTACACTCCTGCTCTCAGTTTTGTTTGGGGATTTCTTGTCCACGTTACAGCAAGAAGAGCTCAAAAACGTGAGACTTGCACCAATTCATGGCCAGGGTTCAGATTCCCAGCTCTGCTTCCTGAATATCCCTATAAAACTATTCAACCTCCAGCAGTTACAGATTTGGTGCAGACTGAGCTGAGGATAAGCCTAAGCCTTGACTCAGGTCCCAGTTGCCACATTCCCTTCCTACCAACACCAAGGTTGCCTGAATGCACCCCAGGTTAATTATCCTGCAATCTGGAAGAAGGGGTATTAAAGAGCTGAGGTTGGTCCTTATTAGTTTCCTGTTCATAAATGAGTATAACAGGCCTGTCCTGACTCCAAAACAGTAGAAAGAAGGATTTAGGAGCATGGAGGGAAATGTTTAATATTAGTGATGGTCTAAGATGCTTTAGGAACACAGAACAGGTACGTACTAGAGGCAGGAGAAGTTAAATGCATGCTGTGAGAAGGAATGCAACTTCATGAGCAAATTATCTGCATAATTAATTCTTGCATGTGTCTGTGGGTGCATCCATCATCGCAGATGCTTATCCTATATTTTGGGAATTTCAGCCTTCCTCACATTCAGCCTTTTCTTTTCTGAACACAGGGGTGAGCCCCTGTGTCCTACTTGCCCCCAGTTTCGTCCTCACAAAAGTCTACCACTCCTAAGAGCAAGCTCAGGGCCATTGGTTCCCACACATCCCTGATGTGTGTTTGTTGTTTATTGAGGCCAGTGATTTACTCATAGATAAGGTGTGAAAGAGCAGGAATATGTTGGGAGACACCTAAAGTTGCAGCCGTACTTGGAAGCTGAAAAGCAGCTCAGAAATGCTGAAGAGAGTATAGAAACAGGGAGGAAAGGATGCAAGGCTCCTGATACATGATGAAATAAGAATATTTTTGGTTCCTGTTATATTTTCTGTCTTCCAACACCTCCACCCTCTCCACTGACTGGTCCACACTCTGACAACAGCCACTCAACAATGCTGCTTCTTCCTATCCATCACCCTGTGCTGCATCCCACAATGTCCTGAGCTGGAAGGGACCCACAAGGATCATCCAGTCCATCTCTTCTCCCTGCACAGGACAACCCCAACATTCACCTCGTGTGGTGCTGTCCAAGTGCCTCTGGAATATTGTCAGCCTGTGACTGCTTCCCTGTGGAGCTGTTTCAGTGCTCCACCACCCTCTGGGGGAAGAACATCTTCCTAAAGTCTGATTGAAACTCAAAGCTGTCTCAGAGAGGGTCAGGGTAGGAACAGCACAAAGTTTAGTTTTGAACAGCAGGGAGTTTTCCCAGCCAGGGAAAAAGTCAACACATCCAATAAGTGCATTAATGTGCCTTGAGTTTGGCCAAGCAGAGAAAACCAGCCTGCTCCTTTTTGTGAGCTGCAAGACTGAAGACAAGTTTAATTGGCGTGAGAGGTCATTAACTGGCTCTTGGGCTTTTGAGCAACAGCAGAAAGCAGAGTCCTCTGCAGCAGCATCTGTCCAGAGCCTTCAGATTTCCCAGATGAAAATACAGAAGAGGAATCCTCAGGACCCTGAGGAGGAGTTTGTCACTTTTAGACCAGGAAGAACTCGTTATTTAGTGATGATTAAAGTGCAGGATTTGGTCAGAACAGAGGGAAAGCTGCCTGGAGCACATCTTGTGTTACCAAAGAGGTGGCTGCACGCAGAAGGAAAGCTGGAGATGGGTGTAAGATGGATGGAGAAGGGTTGAGATTAAGTTGTGGCAGAAATGAAAGCCCTCTAATTCAATCAAATAAAGACTGTTTAAAGGTAATCTGCCAGGCTGTCTGAAATGGATAGATTGCTGACATCCCCTTTAATCAAGCTCTTGAAAATAAAACTGAGAGGGGAGGATGTAACCCAGATAATGAAGAGTTGCATGGAGTCATGCTGGAGAGAAAGGCAAGCAGGGGGAGAAGTCAGGTGGGGGAAGGTGGCAGAATTGTGTCTTGGTTCAATTTAATTAGTTCATTATCTCTAATTTAATTTCAAACTTTGTTAAGGATAAATTAGATTTGGAAAAAGTCACAGTGGGAGTGGGGAAGGAAGTCAAAGGGCACCGGCTGCTAAATATGTTAAAAAACATCAGGCTGGGTTTGGTTTTTTTTCCTCCCCTCTTCTCTTTCACGACTTGGAAATGAAATCAGGGAACAAAGCAGGAGCTTCCCACACTGAAGAAAGGTGAAAGGAGACAGGGAAGTCTCCTCCTGTGAGCCTGATGCTTGCATTGCCAGCTGCCCTGCTCTGGCCCCGCTCCCACCTGTGAACAGCCAGCACAAAGCAGAAAGAAAGGCAGATCTTGTTTGTACTGATGTGGCCAAAATCACCCTTATTTTCTCCAGCCCTGCTTCACAGGTGTCCCATGCCCACAATAACTGGGAGACAAACAGAAACAGCCTTTGCTGACCCCCTCTCTTGTCACCAGGCAGCCCATAAGTCGATATCTTATGCCCCCCTTTTGTTTCTTTCAGTGTTAGATGCTAACAACCAGCTCCATTTACACAAGAAGTCTACTTATGTTAACTGAGCATCTCTTTCCTATCAGACCTTTCTCTCTCTTAGACCCTTTGAGTGCACATTTTAGCATGAACCCTATGCTTTTCCATCACTCAAGAAGCTCATAAACCTACTCTCCCTTTTAATTGCTAATAGATTGCTGACCTTGCTAAGAGACCCTCTTGCCTGCTATCTCTTACTAAATTGCAATCATTGAGATGACTTCCCTTTCAGGTTAGCTCCATCCAGAAAGTTGGGCTATGAGTCCATGACTTCCCTCTATAAAACAGCACAGCTTCCTTCCCCCCCTTGCAGGTGTAAAAAGCAGTTCTGTTGTGTTTGAGATTTCTTGAGAGCAGATTACACAGGGAGGAGACCTCTGCACACCTCGAGCTGGCTAACCTCTCCCTAGCTGTTAGCCCTCCTTTATCCCCTTTTACCAGCAGCTGCAATCAGGAGAACAGCAATCAGCTGTTCTTTGTTCCCTGCTGCCCTTATGGTGTGGATCCCTCCTTCTGCTCGAGGGTTTGCAGCAGTGTAACTGTCTCCAGGCTCGTGTTGAACTATAGAATCATTTGGTTGGAAAAGACTTTAGAGATCATCGAGTCCAACCGTACCTGTCCACTGCTAAAACACATCCCTGAGTGTCTCATCCACCCTTTTAAATCCCTCTGGGGATGGAGACTCCTCCACCTCCCTGGGCAGCCTCTGCCAGTATCTGAGAACCCTTATGGTGAAGAAGTTTTTCCTGATGTCTAATCTGAACCTGCCCTGGCACAACTTGAGGCCATTTCATCTCATCCTGCCCAGTTTTCCAGCCACAGGTTTGTGTGTGGTACAGTGCAAGTCTGAGCCTGGAATTCTGTGGAGACCTAAACTTCACAATTCACAGGAGAGCTGTAAATCAGGGCTTCCTGAAGGAGCTAGGAAGAGATTGTAGGGGTTGAGGTAGAGTTAGTGAACCTTCCTCATGTTCCCTGGCCTGGGTTAACAGTTTAACAGCTGCCCAGCACCTCTCCACCTTTTCATTTTGCAATTAAAAGCCAGAAATGAACAAAAACCTCACGAGGCAGCTGTGGGAATGGCCCACTTGAGTTTCAGAACACAGCAACCCTAACTACAAGAGAAGGGGCCTCGAGCCTGTTATTCTTTGCCAGATCAAAGTCACTGACTTTTAAAACCTTAAGCAGTGGAGTATAGAGTTTTGCCGAGGAAAAGGGCAATAAAAATCAGATTGTCCTTAGCATTGCTGCTGTTTTCCTGGTGCTCAGACAAAATTTCCACCCTCTATTGGCCTTCATTGCTTTCAGCAAGGCTGTTCCTCAAATTGCCCTCAGAACATGCACCCCTCAACTTGCTTGTTGCCTCTTCCCACACTCCAAACCATCAATAAATTATTGTTGACACTTTTGTTTTCTATATGATTTTTTTTAAGCACCCTGGTGAAATATTTATCCAGGAACTGGCAGCACAAAAGCAGAGTAGATTGTTCTGTTCCTTCAGGCATTTTCTCCTGAGGGTCAATCCTTGTCCTTTCCACTAAACTGACTGTTTCTTGTGTTTTGAAAGAAAAAGAATGGACTCAAGGGCAAGTTACTTGCTCCAACCAGCCCCAGCTCAAACCACAGGCTTAAAAGGTGATGCATTTGCTCTCTCTTAGAGAAGAGATCAGCCCATGAGCGTGGGTTGATTTTAAAGACCAAATCATTGTCCTGGCTCCACGTCCCTCCTGCTTGGGTCACCTTGCAGAGCTTCAAAGAGGAGGAAAGGGTTTGTGAGCAGGGAGGAATCCTTCCCATCTGCTGCCACCCTCTGGGGAGCCACATTCCCGGGCTGTGGGAAAGCTTTGCACTCCACTGAGCTTGCACAGCCTTCCCTGCAGGCACACCAGGAGGGGCAGGGGCGCCTTTGTCTTCCTGCTGCTGCTCTTTGCATGGAGCTTTCTGGGACAAAACATTTTGGCAGTGGAAACAGGTGGTGTTTCTGCAGCGTTGCTTGCCACACCTTTGTGAAATTATCTCAGTGGAGGTTTTTCATTTGGCACTTAAAGAGGGAGAATGAGGTTTTTTTGCAAAGCATCCCTCAGAACTCGCCCCATCGGAGCGAAGATCGTGGGACCCCAGAGCAATCTCGGTCTTTGGAGTGCTTTATATCCTCTCCAGTTGATTTGACTTTACAAAACTGGCCCCAAGGCTTTCAGTGGAGCTGCTCACACAGGTAAATCTTAGAACATCCACTCCTTTCTGCTAGGCAAACATTAGACACAAGGACCTGTTTCACCTCCAAAGTCCCTGGTCAGACACACTGTGCCCTTTAAATAAAACAGCACGAGGTTACATTAATCATGCACACAAGGACTGATTTTTCAAAACTCAGGTGTGGACGGGTTAGGAAGACTGAAAATAAACTGTCTTTTCTTGGCTGACTGCTTATTTTATCCAGAGAGGCAGAGCATGTACAGACAAGGGACAAACCGTGCAAAATCTATACATATTCATCAGCAAAATGGATATTTTGGGAAGTGAGACAAAAGATTTTTGAGCTGTGAGGGTTTATCACCTGAGTTTGCATTTTTTTTCTGAAGCAGGGAGCAGAACTGTTTAATTTTCCATCCTGCTTGTTATCCATGTGTCTCAGCAAGGAGCTGGAGAGTTGTGTGTTTTATGGCCAGTGGCTCCCAGAGTTTTTCACCCGTTGACTTTTGTCTCTACTTACAGAACTTTGGAAAGTGTCACTCAGAGATATCGAATGCGAGTGATTACCTGACCCGCTGTTACTCACATGAAGATCGATATCTGGAGAAGACCCCTCATGTCTATACCCCCTTGTCAGATCTCCCACAAGATCTTTATCCTCATCATTTTGACATCTCCTTCTGCTGCCCACCTCCCGGTTCCCGGGCTCCTTACATCTGTCCTAAGGAACAGTATGTTTGAAGTGTCAACACGGCAAAACGAAGAAGCTCACGGTTTTCACTTCTCCTCACCCTGTCGCTCAACAACCAAGGCCTTTTACACCCCCTCCCTCCACACCTTTTGCCATTGCTTATTTTATTTATTGATTTTTCAATTCGGGTGCAATTGTATCTGACATGATTAGGTTAATTATCTGCCTGGCTTGCTGATGCTCAAGGGAACGCTCTGCCTTTGCCCACGTCCCATTCAGTATCTGCACCTTTCTTTTCTCATCCTGGCCCTCCTGTCTCAAGCTGGCTCTGTGTGTGCATGTGTCTGTGGGTGACAGCTGCCCTGTGTCAGATGGGATGTGCCCAACATGATTAAATGTCCATAGGTTCCCTTGTGTCAATCTCTACACTGTTTGCACCAGAGTAGACGGGTGCGGGTTCTTCACAGCCCTTGTTCCAGCTTGTGGGAAGTTTCCCAGCACGGCCAGTGCTCAAATCAAAGGTTGGGGCCGGTTCTTTTTCCCCTTCTTTTGGAGAAATTTATTTCCCCCTTGGCCATGGGGGTAGGAAATTCCCTGTTTTGAAGAGCTGAACAGCCAAGATTGCTGAACCGGATGATAAGATGCTCATAACGAAAGATGCTCATAACGAAAGATGCTCAAAACCAACCCAAGAACAGTTAAAAGGGCTTGGTTTAGGGGGTTTGTTTTGTCCTTTTTACCTCCTGCTCCCACTCCTAATCTCTTGGATTGTCTCTTTTAAATCCAAACAGCATGGAGACGTATTTTGAAGCCAACACATTTGGAGAAAGCATCCTTTAAACAACCATCTTATAACTTGATACCCAAAGGGGAAAAGAATTAGAAAGGAAAACACTCTCTCTAATTTTCCCTTTCAAAGCCTAATGTGACCCCCTACTAGCTTTTCCCCCTCTCTTTCTTGCATCTGTTGATTGGAATTTTAAAATGAACTCAGGCAGAATATAAAGAATAAATAATGATTTCAGGTAATCTTCTTGCTCTTAATGAAGGATGAAAGCCAATGGAAGAATCTGGCCTTTTAATGTTTTTTAAAGCATCTTAGTTTTGGGACTACACATGTTTTGATATTGGAATGTGTGTGGGTGTGTAAATATCAATGTGTACATTCCTGTAACCACAACGTGTTTTAGAGAAGGGGATTTATCTCCACATCACGTTTGTGTTCACTCGTATTAGAGGAAAAATAAACATAGCTGTACACTTAAATGTACATAAAAGCAAAGAAGAGGAAGAGGAGGAACAAAGGAATGAATGTCTTGTATAAGAGCTTGGTTCCAAGGATAATTTTCATCTGTTTCACCCAGGTATGGCATAGAAGAGATGAAGGCTGGGGCAGTTCTGAACAAGGGGATGTGCCTTCTTGGCACATGGGCATTTACTTTCCTTTGTCTCGGGTTGGGTACTTGGCATTCTGCAGACATTGCACATTTAACATCACTCTGGAAACCACGAGGATGTTTGAGCAAAGTGCAGGAGGGAGGGGAGAGATGGGGGCCACACCATTATCCTGCTGCCCAGACACCAAACAACCTTTCAGTGCTTGTACAAATAAGAAGAGAAACTGCCATCAAGATGAAAGCTTCTCCACAGAGGAGGCACAAATACCGTGTGGGATCTACCAGCCCCGCTCCTGCCGTGCCACGTGGACTGAGGCACCATTTTCTTTCTGTACATCTGAATCTAAACAGTTATCATTGCTCTATGCACTTTCTGTGTCCCCAGCACCTAGAGGAGCCCCAAGACTCACCCTGCTTGCCCCTCTCCTTCCACGGAGAAGCACATCTGCGCTCACTCTACCTCGTGGTAGGCTAATTCATAAATCTGTATATAAGAGAAGAAGTTTATATATTAGGCAATATAGCATTTTTTGAGGATGATGCCACATGCATGGATCCCACTGGGCCCTTGCACAGCGTGCAGCACACCCTTGGAGGACCAGCTCTTCCCACCCCTCTTCCCCTGTTTCCCCGATGCACGTTGCCGCTCTGTGCTTTGTGAGGACAGCATGGTAGCTGGGCACAAAGGCAAGACTTTGTCTCTGTGGTGGCTCTACCATGTGGGGAGGTGGTTTCCTGCTGGGAGGTGGTTCACCACGGCATTGAGAGGTTGTTGTATCAGCTGGGATACCTGGCTCTGCTTGGCTGGCTGAGGTGTGGATGAAAGGGCACTGGAGCATCTCTTGGCCAAGCTGAATGGCCAATGCCTCTCACAGGCACAGCAGCTTTCATATGTGCTAGTGCATGGAGCACTCTCATTCCCAGAGGATCAGGGCATTATACAGCCTTAGAGCATTAAACACAACTTTTCAAATACCCTCCTTTTGGCCTTGAACAATGGAACTCTTTTTGGAGTCGTTTGGATTCACATTTCCTCTGCCAGTCACCAGAGAGTTCAGCCAGTCATTTCCTTACACCACGGGACTCAAGTGCTGCGTGTCTTGACTCAGATAATGTATTTCTCTCTCTTGTTTTCTTCTCAGTATACCTTGGGGTACTTTCTGGTTACCACAGAGCTGGAAATTGGGTGTGCTCTGAACTGAAGCCACAGCCAACACATTCACCCCAGCAAGGGAACCGTGCTTTGGAGTCTGCGAAATCTGCCTTAGGTCACTCTGTTTGGAAAGGTGATGGTGCTGGAAAAACCCAGGGGTCTCTGACATCCTGGAACCAACCCAGCAGCACTGACCATGGAAAAAAAGCAAGTAAAAGCCCATCACACACTTCCCTGTTTGCATGCCTGTAAGAGCAGGATGCGGCCTGCACGGTGGCAGTTAAAGTAGGTTTGATTGGGAGCCTTCACCTGGTGCAGCTGCAGACAGGTCTGAGAATTTAAATGAGAAGTGGAATATGGTCAGGTCTAAAGATACACAAGGAAACAAGACAGACAAAGTGGTTGTTTGCCAGAGGAGTCAGAGAACACGTTGCAAGTTGGTTTCTTTGCTGCCCATGGCTGGAGGGGTGATGCTTTGATGAGGAAAGGGAAGGCAGAGATACAGACTGCAGCATTATAGAGAAACTCTGGTTGCCTTGTGCAGCTTTGAATTGGAGCTGCCCACAAAAGACTGTGCTTTTCAGCAAAGCAAGAGGATTTCAGTCCTCCTTAGAAAGGAGAAAGCAAAAAGAGCCTAAATTCAAAGCAGTAGTTTGACTTATGTCAGCACACATATTGAGCTTAGGAATGTCTTGGTTCTTAACACCCTCTTCTCCTTATGAACTGGGTTGGTCTTAAAGACATGTCCAGAGAGTCTCCACACACCACCAGATTCCTTTGAACTCTAGGAAAAAGGAGGAAAACCCTGAAGAAAGAGATAAAGAGGTTCAAGTCCATTGTTTTGGTTTTACAAAGCTGCATTTAGCAATGGTTCTGATTCAGGGCTCTTATGCTCCCTCCCTTTCCATGCAGCTGCACAAGGTTTGCCTCATGGCTCTTCCCAGACTGTGCTGAACCCGTTGCCACGGGCCCAGCACTGGCTTTGCTCCATGATAAGGCTGCCCATGCCTGTGGTGACCTTGCAGCAGCAGAAATCCTGCTGCAGCAGTGCTGATGAGAGCTTTTCCCCTCCTGCCATGGTGCAAAATGCTATTAAAAGATCCCTTCTTTGGGAACAGAGGCACCCAGGGACGTTCTTGGGGGTAAATCGCTGAACAAGCTGAAGAGGGAACTGGTGAAGAGTGGTTGTGCATCCAGTGGGCTTGGAGCATATGGGAGGAACTGGTGTTTGATTTCTGTGTCTTACTGGTGTGAGATATGAAGCCATTCTTCCTGTTACTGGGGTGAAATGTCATCATTTCTGTTCCATATGTTGGTGGCACTGACACAGGAGCTCTTGCAGATGGAAAAGGCTGATCACAGAACTTAAATAAAAGTGAACTGAAGAGTTATAACAACTTCTCTTGCAGCTGTGAATCTTGTGTGAAGTGCTCAATCTCTTCCTTTCTCCCAGTGCTGGCTTCTCCCTGAGTTGTTCACTACAGCCTTGCACGTTCACACCCCAGAATGAACACACGTGCAGACACACTCCTGCCTTCACACAGGGCTGGGAGTTACTGGCTGAGTCCTGCCTGTCCCCAGGGCTGCATTAACCCACCTTTCACATTGCATCCTTCACTGTTTGCAGCACTGGAGGGGACTTAAAGGTGACCTGCAAGGCAATGCCTGATGCACGTAACTGCTGTAGCTCTGCCCTTGGAGCAATACTGCTGTAATTATGATGCCCAAGTGCCCTGTGACAGATCCCTCTTTCAGTTCATTCATTTTACCTGTTACCATTTTGGGAAACTTCCTCCCAGCTCCCCTGTGTGAGTGGGTGGAATAGAATCAGAGGCAGACAGCCAGTCCTGTGGGCCAGCAGCTATTTGGGGAAGGTATAGGTGAAGCCATCCCTGGGGGCCTCTTCCTCTCCTCGTGCAAATGCCCTGGTTCCCTGATTCCATATGCAGTTATGCATTGAGTTTGAAGACAACTGCATTGTGGCTGCTTTTACTGCAGGAGATGGCTTGGCTGCCCCTGCTGCACTGGGAAGTGCTGTGTGGGAATGGGCAGAGAGGGGTGGGGAGCCCAGAGAAACCCCCTCTCTGCCCAATCCATGATGTGGGGGGAAGGAGACTGCTCCATCTCAGCTCGTGCCTAACCACAGACTCCAGTAGCACCCACAAAGCAGGGTGCAGTGAGCAGGCAGGTGCTGGTGTCTGGATGTTTCCTCAGCAGCAGCACATGGTGATGAAACACACCTTGGTCGGGGGCAGAACTGGGCTCTGCACCAGCTGGCGGGAAGTGCTCCCTGGTTAATCTGGGTTTAGAGGTAGCTGGATTCACATGAGAAACAAGCACAGAACAAACCCCCCTCTTTAAAGTGGTAAAAAGGACAGAAGAAGAGGTCTGGCAAGAAGGTGGAGGGTGAGGAGGGGAAAGGACTCCAGTCTGGGGGAATCCTATCTGCACTGCAAGGCACAGCCCCGTGTTTCCACAGCCCCAACAGCCCGAGAGGCAGCAGGACCAGGGCTCCCCAGCCAGGATCCTGCCTTTCCCTGTCCCAGACACTGCTTGCTTTAAGGAGGGGCTGTGCAGGCTGTTATGTGCCAGCCTGGCAATCCTCTGCCATGGGTAGGGTTTGTCTTGCTGAAACAGCAGACCCCCAGTGTCGTTCCTGCCAGCCCTGGCGAGCTGCTGCCATCCTGCAGAAGAGCTGTGTATGGACAGACAGACACACTGACAGGAGCACACCTGCATTCATGGCAAAATGAAGCATCAGCCCAGCCCAGCTGAACACAGAACTCATGCTTACCGAGGAGGTGCCTTATCAGACAGATCTGATCAATACACCATTAGAGAATTTTTAGCAGAAGACACCACCTGTGAGAATGAAAAATCCCTGGGATATTTTATAATTAAAAAACTCCACTGCACAAAGACAGAGCCTCTGCCTCTGGATAAAGACCTTTCAGAACAACTTAGCCACACATCTGGGCTGGCAAATGGCAGAGGGGTGGGTGGGGGTCACGAAGGGAGGGTAAAATGCTGTATCTTACAGTCAGTGGGTTGAATCCAGCCTGCGTTAGCAGCAGCCAAAGCCAGTCCTTCCCAGGCAGGCTCCTCTTGGATTGCATGAGATAAGCACTGGCACAGGTTGCTGAGAACTCAAGTTTCTCCTGGTGGCTTCTCAGAATGGTTCAAGCAGAGCCACAATTTATCCTCAGGGAGAGCGTGACCCAGGAGAGGGTGCAGATCCAAGCACTAGTGCTGGATGGTGAAACCAGGCTGCTGGCAATGCTCTCCTCACTTTGCCCCAAACCAGACAAGTTTATCTTGTATTTCTGGAACCTGGCATCTCCCCCAGGACTATATTTGCTTTCAGAACAGGGGAAAAGAATCTGGATTCACCTCCTGTGTGGTGGTTTATAACACAGGTACCGTTTGCCCGGAGGATCCCACCAGTGCTCAGCCAAACTTTGCTCATCTCAGTTGCAAAGATGCACAAACATCCAGGTCAGTATCAAATACACTTTGCACAGACAAGGTGGAAGAGACACTCACTCAAATACAGGTGCTATGAATCACATTCCTTCCTGCCTCTTTTTTTATTTCCCCAACACTCTCAGATGTGCAAACAGGTCAGCACTGAAGGTGAGTTTTGAGGTCTCTTCCTCCAGGGCTGAATATACAACGCTCAGTGCCTCACTCAGAACAGAGAACCTCCTGCTGGGTCACTTTATGTGCACAGAGAAATTTGTGTATCAATCTATACATATAAAAATAAACTGCCTTTTTGGCTGCACTAAATACATAAAACATATCCAAATACTTATACAGCGAAGACCTGTTCTATCCTTGGAGCCAGTCACCTTTATAAAGAGCTTTTCATCTAAAAGCAAAAACCAGGCACCAGGGAGGGCAGATGATGTACCACAAGTATGGAGTGGGGTGGGGAAGCTCCAAATGAAGGGACAGCCCAGGGAAAGAGCTGCATTAAAGGTTCCACGACTCTGCTGCAAACAGGGATGGCTGATGTCTCTTCTGCTCTACTGTCATGCTCTATTTTCTTTCTCTTTATGGTGGATGGGAGGTGAGGTTTTAAAGCCTGCCAAGAATGCATCCAGCCCTGTTCCTCTGGGTGAGCAGCTCCACAGACAGAATGAGCTTTCTCCAAGCTTCCTCCCACCCCCGGATCCTCCCCTCCCCCTTGTAATCCAGGCTTGGCTCGAGTACCATCATTTTCATATCAGTACTAATTACATTAATTATTCTCCTCAGTATAAAACTCATTAAGCTGGAATTTGTGGTTCATTAACTCAGAGCCAGAGTTCTTTCTTGGCGTGGTGGTGTGGGGCCAGGATTATTTCTGTCCTGGCTGGGGGCAGGTTCTGATCTGCGTCCCGTGGCCACGCTCAGCGTCGCCTATCGAAGTGTGAACGAAGTCGCGTGTCCTCGTCCAGGAGTGTCACACCAGGCACAGGGGGTGTTTCTGAACCACAGGAGGACTGGAAAGGCCAAAAATCCTGGTGCAGACCCGGTGTGGAATGCGTTTTGTTGCAGTTCAGGGAAGATCAGGTGTGACCAGCAGAGCGAGAGCAGCCAAGGGAATTCTCTGCGTGCCAGGGTGGAGCAGGGCTGAAAAGAACACGTTTGGGGGTGTGGGGAAAGGTTTGTACCAGTGCTCAAGGGATCTGCCTTCAAGTCTGGTAAGGAGCTGCTGTGAGCCTGTGAGAGCCACTCAGAGAACCATGGAATGGTTTGGGTTGGAGGGGACCTTAAAGACCATCCAGTTCCAGCCCTGCTGCTGTGGGCAGGGACACCTCCCAGGATAGCACAGGCAGAGAGGATTTATTCTCCCTGAGCTAAAGGAACCAAGTTAGGTGGCTGGATGTAGTCAGCAGTGAGGTGTTTCTCCAGAAAGACATCACACCTACTTTAAGAGCAATCTCTAATCACTCTCTTAACATGCCATGAACTGGAAACACCATCCTGGCATATGCATTTGGGATGAGAGTAATGGTGTTCTGGTGGTATCTTCTCCATGAAAGGTTTTCCTATGCCTTTTCTTAGGATGGAGGGCTAAGCCAGCTGTAGAGTCCCACCTGGACTCCCTGTGACTCAGTGGTAAAGCTATGATGAGCACTTCCACTCTCATGGGGGGTGATGGGAAGAGAGGAGTCCTCCCTGTCACAATGTCTCCCAGAGACACCTCCCTAACAACCACTGTCCTTGTCTTCTTCTGAAGAGTAGCCAGGAATGGTCTTTCACTGGGAGTGTAAGAGCAGTTCTGGGAATGGGAGGAAGAAAGATGAGAAGCTGCACATCCTCTGCCTTGGACACAGAGTTCAGCCCAGCGTGTTCCAGACAGGCTCCTCGAGCTCCCAGACTTGAGCACAGGAGATGGAAGTGACAGGCAGTGACTGACCTCCTAATGGACCCGACTGACAAGAGAATCCATTTCCTGAGCCCAGTGCCTCCTTCACACTGCGCAGGTTTCTACCACGCTCCCTAATTACTGTAATTAAGCAGTCACGCTGAGTGATGTTAGACAGAGGGTTCAGAGTCATTACAGGCCTGCAGAAGATTAAACCAGCCCCAGCTTCAGTGTCTGAGCTCTTGGTCGTGATGGAGATGGTGAAGATGAGAGAAGGAGATAGAGCTTTGCGACACGGGGCCGTGTCATTTGGCACTGGGTCTTGGGGCTGCCCTTGTCAAGCACTGCCAGCACAGGAGGGGACACAGCACTGCTACCCTGCCCATTCCCAGGAACCTCTGCATCTCCCCGAGGTGGACAACTGTCCTGAAAAGTGGTTCTGAAGCTCTGGAAAGGAAAAGTCATTGTGGCTGGCACAGACGTGATGGTGATGCTTGATGCCTACGTGACTGTGTTGTCACTTGTCAAGCATCAGAATAAACATGGGGCTGGATTTGTGCAAGGGAGAAGTCCTGTGGAGCAGAGGGGAGGCCAGTTCCACATTTTTCATGTGGCATCCACCATTTTCTCTCCCTTCTGGTCCCTGTAGGTAGAAGCTCTGGGGTTGCTCTGTAACCATCTACGTCAACACCACGGCGATCACGGAGTTTAAATCTGTTTCCCTATGGTCTCACACAGCAGAGAAATGGCCTTCCCTGAGGCCCTTGCTGACAATAGCAGAGGCCTAAACTGGCAACAACCTTCCAATCCCACAGCTGTGCTCTCTCTCTCTCCCTCCCCATCTCTTTCTTTCCCTTGAGGACACCCAGTGTTTTGCAGAGCTACTTCTATTCACACAGGCGGTGGCACACACTGTGTACAAGAGACAACGGCTCAGTTCATCTGCAATTGGCATCTAATTCATTCCTTTGTGAATGTGAAAATCAATACTGTTTATAGAACCCGCAAAGGCTCTTCAATCGGTCAGTGTCCTTGTTATGTTCATTTCTGGCTGCCAAAAGAGGTGATTCTGAGAGCTGAAGGAGGAAAATAATGATCCCATTTCTCTAATGAACCCTGAGAAGTCTCTAGGCTTCTCCCTCTGCCCCCATCAGCTTTATGGGATGGACTGGCTTTTCTTGGAATTTTGCCTGGCTAGTCAAATTCTGGTGCTTGGTTTTGCTCCAATTAAGGTCAAAGTGTCTTCTTACACATGCAAGAACATGTATTCCTTCAGCAGATGTTAAATGATTTCAGCTCTACTTGTGCTTGCAAATCTTGTGGGCATAACAACGAGAGCCAAGTTTGCTCTGTCCCAGAGCATCAGAGTTCCACAATTTCTTCCAGTTTCCTATGCCTCTGATTCTCTCTCTAGCAAGTGTCTTCAAAACAGTGTTTGATCGTTGCATCCTGCTCTAGGAACAACCCCAGCCCTGCACTCAGCTGGTCCAGGACAGCTTTTTTTCCATCTGTGGCTGTTCCAGAGGCTTGTACAGCTGTTGACTGCTTTCCCATTTCCAGTAGTTCATCTACTCAATGACTCATCACTCCAGTCCACAGTTTCCAGTACAGCTCTCGTGGTGGAGAGTTACAAAGCAATACCACCTGGAGCTGTTCAGCAAGTGAGTTCAGCAGCCCAGGAAATCCAGGCTGAGGTCTCCAATTTGCAACTGCTCTTTTTTCCTGTGTTCACCTTCTAAACCCGACAAAATTGTTACTAATATTCCATCGCCACTTATTGATGATAAACCAGCTGGAGTGTGATTGCTTGTTATATCTCAGAGTCTACTGATAAATGTCACTGTTAAGCTTGATGGGACATCAGCACCAGAAAAACCTTTATTTTTCTTTTTCTTACTGTCTAAATAGATGGGTGTTGGATAGGGCAAATGCAAGTCACATCTTTTATAACAGCTCCTGTTGTTACCTTTGTTTTTTACACGGCTTAAACCGATGTGTAGTGCATTCCTCCGGATTTGCACTCGTTCTGAATTCATAGAACCATGGAATCATTGAATGTCCTGAATTGGATGGGATCCATGAGGGTAGAGCTCATCTCGTGTCCCTGCACAGCACAATCCCAACATTCACACCGTGTGGCTGAGGGTGTTGGCCAAATGCTTCTGGAATGTTGTCAGGCTGTGACTGCTTCCCTGGGGAGCTGTTCCAGCGCTCCAACACCCTCCAGGTGAAGAACCTTTTCCTAATACTCAACCCAGCTTCCTGCCATTCCCTCAGGACTCATTATGACCTGGGAGGGCACTCAGTTCCACAAAAAAGAGCTCAACTGCATCTTGTTGGGTGCTTCAGGGCTTTCCTGAATGCTTCCAGCAACTGTGGGGAAACTTCCTGGGTGGAAAACCACTCCATCCCTGCCTCAGAGGGCAACATCCTCCGGGAGAAGAAACAGCCTTGGGGTAAGGAGCCCAAATCCTTCTCCATTCCCTCTTCAAGAGCAGAAGGTGAAAAGAAGGAACTGATCCTCCCCTGTCCTCGCTGGAAAGACCTGACTTTTCTTTTCATCACCAGCAATTACAGAGCTGCAGGACCACTCTCCTCCCTCCTGCTGATCCCGAGGGAAGAGCAGGACAGCCAGCACAACGTGTAGGCATTGCTCTGAGCCAAGCCCAAGGGGAAGAGAAACCAAAAGCAACAGGACTCTGCGGCGTTTGAGTTTCTCATGGGGAGGGATTTATTTCTCTGCAGGCTATAAAAGACAGCAAAGAAACTTCATGGTAGATCCAGAGTCTAAATTAATTCTTCTCCTATTTGGTTTTTTTCTCCCTTCCTGGAGACCAATTTTTCTCTTTTTTTTTTTACAAATACAGACAATGAACACAGAATTTTTACATATTTTTGAGCACTGGATTCTTCTATTCCTATTCACTCCACTAATTACCCTTTTAGGTTGCTTTTGCTCTATTTTCCCAGATCTCTTGGTTTATTTATATCTACCTATCTATGATGATTTCAGAACCATTACTCACAGCAGCACCAGGAAACATTACATTTCCCAATTTACAATTGCAATTAGGATATCCGTCAGAAACAAGTGCAGCTGCCTTTAATTTTAAGCAATATTTTGATCATCATAATTAAAAAAAGAACTTACGACATAGCACACATTAGTGAAATTAATATAATTTCCTGGCTTCCTTAAAAGGTGTGTGAAGCTGTGGTCACTGGATGAGAGATTTAGGGGGAGAATTAACCCTTTTTGGTTGTTTTTACACCTCTTTAGGGCACATTGAAAGCCTTAATGTGGTTTTTCAGAGTTAACATCATTGTAGAGTTTAATAAGTGACTTCTGTGTCCTTCAACTTCCTTTCCTCCTACTTTTCTCTTTCTGAAATTGCTAGTTATTAAAGTATTTGTGTGCAAACAAGAACATTTGCCTGTCACCGTTCATTTCAACTCGCGTGTTTGAATACGCGGGGACAGATGAAATCCAGTTGTTGATATTATAATCATTCCCACAATTGCATATTACAAACCCAATAACAAACTGTGGCAGATCCCAGCTCTTGTGTGGCTCGTTGTGCTTTACAGGGAAGGGTATGTGCAGTGCAAGCCAAGGTTGCCTTAATGACACAAAAGCATCTTTGAGGGAAGGAAGGATTCAGGTGAACAACCATAGAGCATCCTTTTCACGAAAGCTGGGGCTCATTCAATTAATTTTAATGTGCTGTCTCAGTCAGGAAAAGTGAAATTTGACTTGTTGTTGTCTTTGTGACGGGGGATTCACCTATGCATGACTTTTCTTGTTGTATTATTTGCTTGCTACTTTGAACTCCTTTCTCAGGACCCATCTTGGGCCCTTATTCTCCAGTAGTGAAATTTTAATAATAAGACATAGGAATTGCCAAATTTGGTCACTCCTGGGGTTCATCCCTCTTGCTTTCCTTTATTAGACTATGCCAAAAAACCTGCCCAATGCAGTGACATTGCCATAAACCTCTGAACCTTTGAAAAATCCTTGTCAACCTGATCTCTCCCCTCTCAGCACTGACCGGCAGACTGACACCAGAGGCTGAAGGTCTTTAGATACGAGGATGGGCAGAAGAAGGAACGGGTTCAGAGAGCTTCCCTCCTTCCACAGCTCCCAGCTCAGCCTGTCCTGCTGCTCACAGCCACCTTCCCCTCAGTAGAGCTGCTTGGTTTTGTTGCTGGAATAACTCCTTAGCTCTTAATGATAAAGAGTGAGCACGGCTCTGCAGTGGATCCAGGTTCACAGGGATCCTCTGCCTATCATGAGCACCAATATCACAATTTTGGTTTCCTTAAATTAGGTAACTGATATAAATTCATTAACATTTTTTTAAAAAGTTTTTACATATTGTAATTATTTTTGGGAAATCATTTACACTGATCCCTCCCAGTGCCACATCATCATTGTCCATCAGTGCACACCCAAAGTGCTCTTGTTATCATTTTTTAGTGGTCTCTGAAGAGGTAATGAGGGTTCTCCATCTTATCCTTCTTCTGACCTTTTAGTCCATTCTCCTTATATGGTTTTATATTGTCCTACAGCACAGATCATCAGGGCCTGTTGATACAAAGCCAATGTTGGGATGTTGGTCTGACGTGTTCCAGGAAATGCTCACTGTATTCACACAATGTCCACACAATAACAAAGGCACCCATGAACACCGTACAGGACACCGGATCCCATTAATCACAAGGCCAGGCTGACTTAATACCAAGCTTGCACAAGAAAAGCAAAATTTAAATTAACAATGGCATGTTTACACAGATGTTGTCTCCCACCCAGCCCCTGCAGAGGCACTGAACCCCAGCACACAGCAAGCTGCAGCCCAGCTCTCCATCTCAAAGCTCAATACGTTGGGTCTAACCCTTTGCTCCTGCTCATTGGCTTCCAGGGAACGACTCTGGATTTGCATTTACACTGAAGGAAGATGCAGTCAGGCTTAGCTTTCTCCACAAGATGCAGACTGATGCACACGACATAGTGCACAGAGTGCGAGCTTCTAGACAAGGATGAAACCTGAGCTTCCCTCTTCACTGGCTGCCCCTGCTCTGGAGACCTCCTCTCATGTCTCATTCTGTTGAGTTGTGAACCCGCAATGCTCCTTTATCTGGATGACTTTCTCAGCTGGGAACTTGTTCTTGAGTAGTGAAATGTTAATTATAGGGACATAGGAATTGCCAGAGTTGATCAGGGTTCATCCCACTTACTGTCCTTTCTGAGCCTATGCCTACGTCGTGCCAAAAAACATAAAATAGTTGGTCTTAAGGTACAAAGTTGTGGTTAAAACCTCATATTAACTGCAAATCTATCCTGACACTGAATAGATTGACCCATTGCACTGGGCTCCAGGGGTGGAGGTGTGCCTAGAGCTCTGTTTTCAGGGGACAGAACTTAGTGGTCACATTTGATTGTTGTTTGTCTCTACAGGTCCTGCCCAACTGGGTGCTCTACCAGGTCAAAACTGTCCCTTTTCTGAAGCTCCTGTGGCCTAACTAGACAGAATTCTGGGAGAAAGGAAGAGGTTTGAGCTGGGCCAAATGCTGATGCTCCTGTGTGATCACATCGTAGTGGTGTGGAACAGGGCTTGCCTTTGCATCTCCCCTGTGCCAGCCTCCAGTGCCAAAGCGTTTGATCACGGTGTCTTTTGTGGATCTGAAAAACCATGAATGTGTTCATAAGCACCAGGCAGAGCAAAACAAAGCAAAGAGCACACAGAGGTGCCCAGGGAAACAGAGCTAACGACCAGAGGGCTCCAACAGAGCAGATGGCATCGAGCAGATGTCCAGGGGTGTCCGCTGGGGTTTATCTCCTCTCTAAAGGACCTATGTGGCTGAGCAAGGCTGGCCAGAAGGACGAGGGCTCCTTCCACGTTCCTGGCCAGTGGACATAGCTCTAACAGGCCGTCTGCCTTGGCTATAGATGCACCCCAGGGCATGCCCCTCTGCTCCCACATCACTCCTAACAGCCTGCCTTTTGTTCCGTGCGAGCAATTCTGCTCCAGCATTGGCAAAATAAACACACACAAACCGCGACCGCACGGGTGCTCGAGCATCACGGCAGATAAAGCGGGGGGAGAGCAGGATGATCAAAACTAAATGTTCTCATCATCATTCCCTCCACTCTCCTTCCTACTTCCGCCAGGGTCTGAACTGATAACTCATCTGACCACCGATTTCCATCAGGTGCAAGATGATTTTGAGATGATTTGATATCTGTCAGTAACAGGTCAGGAAAACAAGAGCCTGGGTATTTTTTTCTTCCCTTGAAGCACATATTGCTACAGCGTGGAAAGAGACAATTCCACTTCAAGCAGAAAACGTAAGCGTCAGAGAGGAAAGCTTGACTTCTTTATGAATTTTCCTTCAGGTTGGCACCTCGTCTTACCAGCCAGTGTGATCACGTTCTTAATTTCAGCCTCAAAATGTCAGTTCAGTTAAAGAAAAATCAAGCTGTAGTCAGTTCTCTGCACATCAGTGCTTGGAGCACGGAGCAATAATCACTCCCTTGATCAGGACTTGTTTGCCATTATCTGCCTGGTGTTGGTCTATGATATATGAAGCAATTTTGGCTGCGACAGTTCTGTTCTGTGTGCTTACAGCTGCTTCCTGGTAAAAACTATACAGGATTGGCTTGTTTTTTTTTTTTCTTTGTGTTTTCTTTTTTCCTTACCGAGGAGCAATATTTTAAACAAAAAAGAGTTTTCAAGCTGTAGTCACTATCATTCATCTTTACGGCCTCAGAGTACAAACAATCTCTTCATTAAACACCGAATTTTTCTCCATTACAGCACTATCTGAATGCATTTATTCAGTCATTTATTGGAAGTCACTTGATGGGATGTGGGGAAGGAGAGAACTAAATTAAAGCAAAGGGGTCGTGCGCGTATGCGCGCGTGTATATCGTAAGTGGAGAAGTCTATAAAAATAGCCAAATTAATAACATCCATAACTCTGTAACTCAGACAAATACACAGTGGAAACATTCCACTCACTGCAATGATAGGGAGGAAAAGGGAGAAGAGGGGGCTAAATAGAACCTCCTCTACCCGTGGTGGGAGCAGGTGGACAGGAGCTGGGGCTGGGGAAGAGTGATTTCTCTTTAAGTGATGCCATCAGCACCAAATGCCTTGCTTGAAGGTAGCACCAAATGCCTTGTCTGTCTTAAGGACACGATTGTCTTGTTGGCTGTACTTTGTTTTGAAAGATCTGCAGGAAGACAGGATTGAAGTGTTTCAGGGACAGACCGGTTTGATCACGCCGAGCCAGTGCTTTTAGGATTCCCCAGGCCTGGTCCTGCGCTTTATGTTTTAGTAATGCCTCGGGGCCACCTGATCAGAGGCTGATTGTGTAAATTCAACACCCATTCAGGGCACACACCGAGATCATCTGCATGTTTAATGGGCAGATGAGACAGCCCAGCTGGCTTTTCACCAAGTAATCATGCACGTGCAGGTTAAATCCCCTCCTGAATCTAAGGCGGCAGAAGAGGCTCAGTAATGCATGAAAATAAACCACAGGAGATCCTGCACGGCAATGGGAGGCACTGTCAAGTTAATGTTGGGCATTTCAGACTGGTCCTTTATGGACAGGTCTGGTTTTCCTCTTTTTATTTGAGAATCCAGCAGCAGAGAAATCCTCTTGGCTGAGTGAGCTTGTTTTACAGATCAGAATGGGGTGAAGATAGAAAACAAAGTCTTGTCTCACAGCACAAAATGACAAATGTGCATTCTCCCTTCTGCACCATATTCATAGAATCATGGAATGGTTTGGTTTGGAAGGGACCTCAAAGTCCATCCAGTTCCAACCCCCCTGCCATGGGCAGGGACACCTCCCACTGGATCAGGGGGCTCCAAGTCCCATCCAACCTGGCCTTGAACACCTCCAGGGATGGGGCAGCCACAGCTTCTCTGGTTCCAGTGTCTCACCATCCTCATTTTGAAGAATTTCTTCTTAATGTCTAATCTAAATCTTCCCCTTGAAACTTAAAGCCGTTCCCCTTTTTCCTATTACTCCAGGCCCTTGGAAAATCCTCTCCCCAGTTTTCCTGGAGCCCCTGTCAGTACTGGGAGGCTGCTCCAAGATCTCCCCAGAGCCTTCTCTTCTCTTCTCCAGGCTGAGCAACCCCAACTCTC
Organism: Dromococcyx pavoninus; assembly: GCA_033558185.1. Taxonomy (NCBI): domain Eukaryota; kingdom Metazoa; phylum Chordata; class Aves; order Cuculiformes; family Neomorphidae; genus Dromococcyx; species Dromococcyx pavoninus. The sequence continues at coordinate 162,388 of JAUMJL010000633.1, read as the reverse complement.
TCAGCCTGTCCTCATACAGGAGGTTCTCCAGCCCTCGGATCATCTCTGTGGCCTCCTCTGGACTCGCTACAACAGATCCAGGTCCTTCCCGTGCTGAGGACTCCAGAACTGAATGCAGGGCTCCGGGTGAGGTCTCAGCAGAGCAGAGCAGAGAGAGGCAGAATTCTCTAAGCATAGTTTTCACCCACACTTCCCTCCTAGCCCTTATCTTCCTTCTCTTGGATAGAGCCTCACACCAATGATGCCCCTTTCCCCCACTGCATGCATTCAGCACTTCAGCACTGTGTTGACAGAGCTGTACTCTAAAAAAGAAATCACATCAGGGGCTGTGTTTGAGTGGAGTAACACCACCAACTTTCTACCCAGCATTGTCCTTGGAGCATGTCTGATGAGATAAAAAGCCTCTTTCTCACTTCTGTGCGTGTCACACCATCATTCCCAAATTAGTTCGACTAGGATGCTTGTGATGCTGCTAATTTAAAGGGATATATTGCTGTTTCTGGGTTTATTTTGCTTCCCCCTTCTAATTTTTATTAAAGAAGACAAGTCTTCCTTGCACATTCCAGAAGGCTGCTATGGTTCCTCAGAGGAGATTTGTAAAATACAAACCTAAAAAGGGACTATTTCCATCCAAATAGTCTTAAAAATTTAACAAAACAACATAACAGCTCATAGCTCAACAGGAGCATTTAGTCTTTTGTGCTTAATTTCCACTGTGAATATCTCCCTGAGAAGCGTCCTCCTGCAGCAATTGCACGGTGGAAATGCCAGACTGAAAAACAAATGTATGCAGGCATTTGGCCTATCCAAAAGATACCAGGACATAAAGCAGGATTATGATCCCAGAATGCACTAAAAAGAGATAAAAAATTCAGAAGAGATCAAAGTAATTTCAGAAGCAAATGAAACATTTACATGGGAATCATGCTTTATAAATGGAAACACAGCGAATGGTATCAGCCCGTATTACGGACAAGTGCTCTAAGGCCAGGTGTGTCTCTGAAACTTATTTAGGTGTTAGGAGCATCCTGAGAGCTAAAGCAGGGCCAGGAAGAATAGGAAAATGAGCTGTGTAGGGATACATTTGGATTTCTGGGCTGTGAGCACATGTTGAGCTTCTCATCCCCCAGCACCCCAAGTCCTTCTTTTCAGAGCTGCTCTCAATCCACTCACTGCCCAGCCTGTATTTGTGGTTGGGATTGCCACAACCCAGATGCAGGACCTTGCACTTTTGAACTTCATGAGGTTCAAATAGATCTACCTCTCAAGCCTGCCAAGCTCCCACGGAATGGAAGGGGCAGGTTGCAGCTGAATCAGTTTGTGTAGTTATTTGTTTAATTGGTCTTTTGGTGGATAGTCATGAGAAGGCCCTTCCTGGCCTAGAACCTGATGCTGAATCAGAGAGATTTTTAGCTCCTTCTGGCTTGACACCCTTTGTGTGATAACCACCTCAACTGGGGAATCACCCAAGAGCTAAAGCAACACTTCTCTGCTACAACTCACAGGTGCCACATTGGAGAGGGGGAGCCACAGTCTGGATGAGGAGAAAACAACCTGATTTCATGGTGTAAATTAAGGAAACAGCTGTTCAAATTACATGGGTGAGCAAAGCGTAAGTAGTTGGAGATGAAAATATTAATATAGCTGTCTTTCAGCCCTTCCTTCAGGATCTCCAAGCAAATGGAAGCGTGGACATTCTCCATTTATGAGATGCACAGAGGGAAGGAGATAGCTTGACCCTGACTCAACAGCCAAGGTGAAGGAGAAACCTGGAGTCTGGCACCCAAGTCTGAAGAAACAGAACTCCTTGGAGGAACTTTCCCAAGAGCAGCTCTGTGCTGATGGTGTTGCTCACCTAAGCTGAGCAGAAGGGATGGGGGAACCATTGCCATGGGTTTAAGAAGTCCTCAGCACGCTCTGGGCCGCAGTTCCTAAGCATAGAAAGGACCTTCTGATGGATGGGGGGGGGTCTGTTGGCAACCAGAGCTGAGCCTCTGAAACAAAGCCCTTTGACAGAGCCTTTAATTAGATTCGGTGCCTTATCACCAGCCTGGACTCTCGATACATCACCCCACCTGAGTCACAACCCACCCCAGATGAGAGACAAAGAGAAAAGAAGAAAAACCCAACCCAAGCTACGATCAATTCCAATTTGCCCACAACATGATACATTTTTTTGTCTCACCTGACACGGGCTCAGAGAAGCGATTTTTTAATGTCACAGCTCATGACCTCTGCTTTCAGGATTTGTCCCTGCCCAGGCTGGGGAACGAGGCTGCTGATGAAGAAGGTGCAGCAGCCCTTGGGAGATGGTTTCAGTTTAATGCCCAGCATGTTCAGTTTTGGATATTCTATTGAAGTGGGGGGAATTAGTTAAGCTGATGAGGGAAGGCTGCAGTAGAGAAACACAATAGCAGAGCGGGATTAGGCCTGGAGTAAGTGTCTGTACTTTGGAGGATTAATGAGAAAACTGCGATGGATTTTACATGGTGAAAAGGATTCACTGAATGCTTTAGGTGAAATGAAATTAGTCCCACTCACGCTCTCTGAGCCCTTAAGCAGGAGAAGGAACTGGAACCTGCCCATCACATGTAATAACCAGATCCCCTCCAGCTGCTCTCCTTTATGGAAAATTCCAGTGCGGCCCTGCTGGCCGGTTATTTCCATTTGCTATGGCAACCCATGCTCTGCCTCTCAGGGCAGTGTCTCTCCTAATGGGCCATGGGATGCTGCCAGGAGGTCTCTCTGGTCCAGCCAGCTATTGATATCTCTGCTGGCTGTGTCAGCTGGACTCTTTTTAGCTCAGGCCAGTTGGGCTGGTGTAGGTACAGCCCTGGAGAGAGCAAGGGCCTTCGCAACACCGGCCTGATCCAGATCAGGAGAAGAATCCCAGGGGTAAAAGGCTCTTCTCCTCCTCTCTAGTGTCTGCCCGTGGACTATGGGTTCCCTCGAGTGGCTTGACTTTCTCAAAGCACAGAACAAGTCTAACGAAGCAAACTCTGTGTCCTTATAGGGCCTCAGGGGTCTCCTGAGGTGGAGAGTGGGGAGAAATATTGACCTTAGAAGTTCCAGATGCTTGAAATACCTGCAGGAGAAAGGACTAGCAAGGACAGGCACTGAAATGAAGAGGGAAGGGGGAGAAGGGATTTTTCAGGGCAAAGGTAGGTGGAACAAATAAGCACAGGGACAGATGAAACCTTCCCAGGGTCACACTGACTCCTGAGTTACTGGAGAAGAGGTTCCCAGCTCCCTCAGTGAAGGGACAGGCCAGAAAAAGGGGGCTCATTCATTGCTGGAGCATTTACACTGCACACAGCTGATGCCCCTGGATACAGAGAAGAGGCCGTGAAGAGCAGCCTGCCTGGCTCATACCTCCTGTGTGCTGCCTTCCAGTCCATCATTCTTTCTAATTAGGCACCTCTGACACACAATTAATCCTATTTGCCTTCAGGCTTTTTTATCTTTCCTTCTGCTTTTATCAGACAGGGAATTAGACTCTGTTAGTATGTAAAGTGCATTGCTTGGACCTGGCTTTTCACAGGGATTTGGAGACTTTTAAGAAGGCAGTGTCTAACCCATGATCTTAAAAGTTTCTTATGAGTAATTAATTCCTTTCTCTTCTTTTTCTAATCACAGTGACTGTTTTGCCTGTGTTCATACAAGCCATAAGGCAAAGATGTCAGAGTGGGGTAGAACTCAGTTCAATGCTCAGTCCCAGTTTCCAGCCTGCTCTCCTCAGCTCTCCTCAGCCACTCTCAGAGGGTGTCTCACCTCACTGTCCCCATCAGGAATCTGCCCCCCATCCCAGGCTTTGCTTGCAAAGTCCATAGACCTGCCAGTGCAGCCCCAGCCTCTGGGACAATCATAGAATTGTTGAGGTTGGGAAAGACCTCTAAGATCATCCGGTCCCACCTCACCGTGTCTACTAAACCATGTCCCAAAGTGCCACATCTACACCCGTTTTGAAGTCTTACAGGGATGGGGACTCCACCACTTTACTGGGCAGCTTCTTCCAGTGCTTCACCACTCTTTCAGTAAAGAAATTTTTCCTGATATCAAATCTAAACCTCCTTTGGCACAACTTGAGGCCATTTCCTCTCATCCTATCACTTGTTACCTGGGAGAAGAAAGCAGCACCCGCCTTGCTACAACCTTCTTCTGCAATAGTCTCACAGCAGGTCCAGCTTCAGCTCCGTTTCTCCTCCCAATAAACACTCTCTTGCTTTAATCTTCCCCACTCACTCCCCCAGCACTGATGTCCCCTCCCACCTGCCTCTCCTGAGTCCCACTCTTGCTGTCCTGGGTGTGTGTCAGTGAACACAGCCCGGAGGATCCACTTTGTGAACCTTCAGAGGTGTCTCTGGCTTGTCTTGTGCTTTCTCCACTCAAAATACAACATGATGACTGATGTCTCTCATCACTGGGAAGTTAATAAAATAATGTTAATGGGATACCCATTGCACCCCACGAGCTGCGAGTGCAGGCAGCAGTGGCTGCCACGCTAACTATTTATCACTGTCAAGGTCCCCCTTGCAGCCTAAAACCAATTCCAGACCCAAATGAAGAAGGTTTGGCTTTACCCAGAGTGTAATCTGCCTGTCATTTCTAATACATATTCCTTTGCTTTAAGTGATGAATTGCAGGGGCTGCCAAGGCTGAAGGGTTATGAACCACTGAGAAATGAAGCGCTCCATATCCTGCTCAGCTCACTTCAGTCAGTGATGGACCATGTAACATACTGCTTCTCTCTTGGCTCTTGCTCTGCTTAGAGACCACAAAGCTGTGCTTTCAGGCCACGGAGTTCTCTGCCAGCAAAGGAGGTGGGGACTGGAGAGAGCTGGAGCACCTCCTGTTCGAGGACAGGCTGAGAGAGTTGGGGTTGTTCAGCCTGGAGAAGAGAAGGCTCTGGAGAGACCTTAGAGCAGCCTCCCAGGACTGAAAGTGGCTCCAGGAAAGCTGGGGAGGGGCTCTTGATCAGGGAGTACAGGGACAGGACCAAAGGGAATGGTTTTAAGCTGAAAGAGGAGAAATTGAGATGAGATCTCAGGAAGAAATGTTTTGCTGTGAGGGTTGTGAGGCCCTGGCCCAGGTTGCCCAGAGAAGCTGTAGCTGCCCCATCCCTGGAGGTGTTCAAGGCCAGGATGGATGGGGCTTTGAGCCCCCTGATCCAGTGGGAGGTGTCCCTGCCCTGGCAGGGGGTGGAACTGGATGGACTTTGAGGTCCCTTCCATTCTATGATTTTATGATTGAGATATTTTGTCACCTCAGCCTTTTTGCTCTTTTTCCCACCCTGAAAGGCTCAGTCTCACCAACCTCCAACTAAGAGAAGGAAAAAAGAAAGAAACAGTACTCATCTTGAACTCGCAGCATGAGGGTTTCTTGGCAGTGAGACAGAGTTAAATCTCATTCCTTCCTGGGATTTCCTCGTGAGGACTTATAGCTCTTCTTCCTCTTAGAAGTGAGAAAAAAGGGAAGTCTTTCTGCACCAAGGCAAGGTGAAGATGGACTACAGAGAAGCTCTGGCGACCACTGAACTCAATACTTCTCCTTCCCATGGATGAGGTCAGAGGGAAGATAAAGACTCAAGGCGGCCCAATGCCCTTATTCTGGGAAGAGGGATACTTGCCCTTACTTTAGGCAGTGAGTTCCCTCCCAAGCAAATGTATTGGTCCTTTTTTCCACCAACCTAATAAATATATTTGAAACCACAGCTTCATCCGTGTTTTTCTGTTGGCAATGGGGATGAGAAAACTGCACACAGAGGGTTAATGTGAGTTATACACTTAATTAGGAGATGGAGAAACAAGAAAAGGTCTTACTGCTTATTGTTACCCATTCAGCAAGAGCTGCCTTTCCTGATCAGCTCTGTTCCCAGTCCCCATCACTGCCACCCTGGAGATCAGCCCTGTTAGTCCCTCTTTGTACCAATGGTGGTTTGATTCCTGTAAAACAATGATTAACAAGGCACTTCTGACTTAGCAGGTACCACAGAAGGCTGCACCTTCTTCCTGTGCTGCCTTTTATGTATCAAACTGAAATGTAATTATCTTCACGGTGCAGGGTGTAAATCAGGGTGTGTGTCAAGATGATTTCCTTCAGGGTTTTATTTTATTGCATAATAATATTTGACACAGGGCTTAAAGGTGCTGTTACCTGCCTAATCGCGTGAAACAATTTCATGTGCAAACAGCTGCTAAGTGTGAAAACTACCATAAAAGCAGCTCCAGGGACTGCTCTGCTTCCCTTCTCTAGAAATCCTGCTTGGAAAATACCCTCTGGCACTGAAGTTTCTCCATCAGAGAAACCATGCTGGGAGAAACCGCTTTGCCCTCCTGCTGCCGCGCTCACACACGGAGAATCCGGCCTGTCTTTGTACTGTGGGTGCCTATGTGCTCCATGCTTCCTCCTCTTCTCCCCTGATGTGCAGGGAAAGGCAGGAAATTAGGCTCTCCATCTGTGTTAAGCCCCTCAGGATGGAAGGGATGAAGTTAATTTGGAAGGGGGGGGGGTTGACTGGGGGTATTATCTAAGAGAGGGAACCATCTGTAATCAGGGATGTTCCTCCAGCTTAATCTCTCACAGTCAAATAATCTGGGAGGGGGTGTTGAGGGCGAGTACACCAAACCCTTCCTCTGAGCTGGCTCTCAAGCTGACTGATTTCAAAGCATCCCACAAACCAGTGTTTCCCCTTAGAGAAGAAGGCAAGTGCTTTGAGCAGGAGGGTGCAACCAGCCCATTGGTGGCTCCCTGGAGCCACATCCACTGCCCACCGGCAGCCCGAGCAGGACTGAGGGCAGCAAGGATTCCAGGCCATGCTTTGGATGGTGTTACATTGACCCTTAACCCTTTGACTGGCACCTTGCTCAGGTACAGGGGTTTGCATTCAGTCTCTCTTGACATCCAGCTTCTTGGGTTTGTGCCACACACACAGACACACGAGCAGTGGCAGCTTTTGTCCTGCAAAGGCACTGCAGACCATAACAAGGGGCTAAAAAGCTCTTGAGGGAGCACATGCAGGTGGTGCACGGGGGCCACACAAAACCTCTGGGTGCTTGGAGTCGAGCTGAGCCACTGGGCTGCTCCATCCACATCTGAAGTCCTGTAGAGCTGAGGCTCTTGGTCCTTATTTACAAACCCTGCTTGCATCTTTGAGCCCCCTGACCCAGCGGGACGTGTCCCTGCCCATGGCAGGGGGTTGGAACTGGATGGGTTTTAAGGCCCCTTCCAACCCAAACCATTCTATGACTCTGTGATTCTATGATTCTCTGAATGGCAAAACACTCTTTCATTTAGGGATGTTCAAGAACGTGGAGATGAATCAAATTCAGATGTGGAACCAAAATACCTAAATGAAAAGGGGTGGCTGTTCACTCCTGTTCTTGTGCAGAAGTGAAGTGGACAAAGACACCCAAAGATGAGCTGCCCCACACCTTTAGTACTTCCAGGGTGCACTTGGGGTGCAAGGGGAGCACAGCTTTGTGTCTCTGCTGCCGGCAGAAAAGCAAAGGGAGTGCAGGGCAGAAAAAGTTGAGCAGCCCCCTCTGCTTCTCCTTAGCACAAATGGAAGCCTCAGCATCCGCCTTAGGGAGAGGGCGAAGGAGAGAGAGGCAGAGATGGCAATCTTGGAACAATAGTGGTTATTTATGAGGCTTTTTCTGTGCATTGCAGATCGTAGCCAAGAGGCATCTGCCTGAGGTCTGAATTAGTCAGAGTGGCGTTGGGAGGGGAGGTGGGCAGCTGCTTGAAATCACCCATCTCCAAGTCACTATTTTTTTCTCCTCGGGGTAGCTGGCATTGTCAATGATGTTTTAACCTACTTACGGTAATAATCCTTGTAATAAAGGCATTTTTTAAAATCTTGTAGCCCAAATGGCTTTGTGGAGGGGTATGGGAGCTGCTGTGCAGGAAGGCACTCTGTGTGTTCCAGTGGAGAGCAGCGAGCCAGCTCTATGCTGTGATTTTTTTAACACAATCCCATACCACTACCCCCAACAAGGCAAGAGAATTCCTTTCCAGGAAGGGAGTTGGCAGGGGCTGCCTCTTCCCCCCGTAGAAAAAAGACCTCCTCCCTGTGGATTAAGGCATTTCACATCTGGAGAGATATTAGATCATCTAGGTTTTCTGATGCATTCTGAAGAATCCAATGCCTCTAATCCTGCCCACCATCTGGCCCAAACCCCTCGCCAGCTGGTGGGTTCCCTTTTGCACACCCAGCAGCGTCTGTGCCAAGATTATCTTGGTGTCTGAGGCAGGAGCTGTGGCTTCAGGTGCCCAGGCAGGCAGATGTGGTGGCAAAGGTGTTGCAAGAGGTCTCAGGAGCCCTGGGGCCAGCTGCTCTGCAGGATCATCAGCCTGACCCCAAGGCAAGTCCCTGGGGTGAACAGAGATTCCTGAGCAAGCACAAACTGTTTTATTACTGAGACCAGGGGCAGTAAAGTTGCATCAACACAGCAGCAGGATTAAGTCAGTCTTCTGGTTCAGCTACACTGCTTTGAGACCAAGCTGAGGACCTTGAGCAGGATTGTGCCAGTGCCATCCTGAGTGGAAAGAGCAAAGCCTGCAGGACTCCCAGCTGGCTGAATTGCACCAAGATCCTTTAGAGGCCATGGATTGAGCTGGTCTTGCTGTTTATTCATGGTTTTTTTCCTACTCTTCAACACAAAGCCCTTCTCTTTCCCTTCCTCCCTCTGCTTTCAAGAATTTCAGGGCATTTCCTTCTGCAGAACATGAATGTCCAGCAGCCTGTAGCTCACCGTCACACTTCCTAACTTCACTTAATGAGGTGCAGACCTCACTGTTTCTCTGGCTCCAGCTTTGATAGGGTCTTGGCCGAATCTTTCCCTGCTCACCCACTTGAGAAAACGCGGCTGCTGAACTCAGCTCACTGCAGTGGGCGGCACTTTGGCTGCCCAGGTGAGGGGGAGTCAGAACGAGTGGGCTGGAACCTGCTGTCCCAGAGCTATTCCCCAGGCTCTGGGTAACACGGGGAGACAAGAGCTTTTTGTGTATTTACCAGATATCTGCTTACTGAGTCACTGAGAACAGCACGACACGAGTTGTACTGCGCTGAACAGCAGGGTTAGAAAGGCAGGGCTGGCAGTGAGTGGCAAAGAAAGGGAGTGAGATTGTGCATGGCTGGAGGTAGGTATGTGATCATACAGCCATTTGGTTGGAAAAGACCTTTGAGATTTGATGATCCAACCATACCTGTCCACTGCTAAACCACCCCTGAGCACCTCATCCACCCATCTTTTAAACCCCTCCAGGGATGGGGACTCCCCCACCTCCCTGGGCAGCCTCTGCCAGTGCCCGAGAAACCTTTTGGTGAAGAAATTTTTTCCTGATACCTAATTTGAACCTGCCCTGGTGCAACTTGAGTCAAGGGAAAGACTGCAATCTGTACCATTTGCTCCATCTGCACACATAAACGAGCTCCCTGTCCTCAGCACACCTCCAAAATGGTATTGCCAGTGCTTCCTGGGTCTCACACATAGATTTCTCCCCAGCGTTGCCTCGCTTGACCCTAAAGCACTAAAGTTGCCATCTCCTCTAAGTGACATTGTTCCCAAATGGATTTACTCCCTTATTTCTGGGTACACAGTCTTTGCACACAGCAAGCTGGGAAGGACAGGGCTTGCACAGAAACCAAGAGGCTGTGGGGAAAACTCCTTCATCCCTGCGTGCTGGGTAGAGCCTTTTACATACAGAACCATTGGGAAGGAGACAAGCTTTATGCTGGGACACCAGACAGATGGAGTCCCCTCAGCCAGAGACAGCAGTGGCAGCCCAGGGGCTCTGCATGGTCTCCTCCCCAGACAGACCATTTCCATACTGAGCAGGGTTATTCATGAGGGTGCCTGGGGGCCCCAGTAACGCTCAGAGGCTTGTACAGAGTTGCAAATCCCAGCTGCTCTGACCAGGGAATAAACAGCTGTGAGCAAGAGAGAGATTTATCAGTGCTGGGGCTGTGGAGCAGCAGTTCGCAGAGCTTCCATGGGATTAATGGAGAGGAAGGTGGCTGCATCTGCATGGATGGGTCCTGGGAGGGAATGAGAGCTTGCCTTTTACATCCTGCAGCTTGTTGTGATTATTTGTTCTTCCACCATGGAGAGAGGCAGGAAACAGGGCTGGAAAATACTAGGAAATGTAAGCGATGATTTAGAGCTCATGCCCTCAGCTGGAGGTACTGTACCTGGCAGCCTGCTTGTTACAGAGCTGAGTGAGAATTAGCCAACTGCTACAGTCTCACAGGCTTCCAGAGGAAGGAAGCTTCTGGAACACAAGCCTTATGTGTAGCAGCTGAGGAACCTGGGGCTGTTCAGTCTGGAAAAGAGGAGGTTGAGGGGAAACCTTATTGCTCTCTGCAGCTTCCAGAAAGGAGGTTGTAGTGAGGTGGGTGCTGGTCTTCTCTACCAAGTAACAAGTGGTAGGATGAGAGCAAATAGTTTCAGGTTTTGCCAGGAGAGGTTTAGATTGGATATTAGGAAAGATTTCTTTACTGAAAGAGTGATGAAGCCCTCGCAGAGGCTGCCCAGGGCAGTGGGGGAGTCTCCATTCTTGGAGGGGTTCAAAAAGTGTGTAGATGTGGCACCTGGGGACATGGTTTAGCAGGTTTGTGTTTGGTTGTGTGACTAGATGAGCTTGGAGGTCTTTTCCAACCTTAATGATTCTATGATTCTATGGCTGGGCACTTCTCACAGACACTGCCCTGAGTGTGGAGAAGGACAGTCTAGCAGGTAGCACAGGACCTACGTGTCAGGGTGTGGTACCCATGTGGGATGGAGGATGGAGAAAAGGAGCCTTCATCTCCATCACCGATGAGGGATGCTGAAATACAAAGGAGTTGTTTTCTCAGTCTGGAGGGCCACTGAGGAAGAGGTTTGATTTCAGGCTGCATGGGTGGGAAACTATAGCTCTGGGTCACTCTGGTTAATGTTGTCAGTCCTATAAGCAGGAGAGAGAAGAGAGGGCAGAGGGCAGCATTTCGTGTGGAAAGCAGTCACTTTGTGAACACTGTGACGCCTTCTCAGGCTAACGCAGAGTTTTTTATTCCAAACCGTCCATGAAACGTAGCTTGAAAATTGCACTTGCTATTGCTACCTCAGCCACCACAATCAAAGCTGAAGAAATATGCAGCTCAGAGAGCTGTGAGAGGCAGCTAAAAATAAGGCAGGTCAAAAGGGAAAAGGAGGGAGAGCAGAGCTGAGCAGCTCAGCGACTGCTTCGGCAACAGAACAGAGCAGCATCTCCTGCTGCCAGGGAGGTGGAAAGGGGCTCCCCAGGTCTGAGGAGCTGCAGGGGGCTGATCCCCTCCCTGCTCCATCATCTCAGCTTTAACGGAAAGGAGAGTTATAATTGAGTCCAAAATAAGAGGCAAGAGCAGATATGCCTTTACTTGCATGGTGAGAGAACACTTTTGGGGATCCTGTTAATCCTGCGTAAATCATATTAACACCAATAAAACACTCGTGCAGCTCTCTCTGTAAAGATGTCAACAAGTATTAAAGTGCTGTGGTACAAGCAGCTGGATCTCATTATTGCCTTTTTGCCTGGGATTTTGGAGGGGAGAGTTTGCTTTTGACATTATTTCACAGAGATACGATTGTGTCAAAGAAAGGGTGAGATACGGTGACCCTAGAAATGTCTGGACCAGTGAAGGGATCTTCCACATGCTGCTGTCACCTGAATTTATTGCAGCCAGGAGGTTTCATACCCAGAAGATGGGCTTTGCTGTGTGTCTCTCCTCACCCTCTCTCTTCTCTTCCCAGAGAAGTCTGTCTCCGGACCAAGGAATTGACACCTTTGTCTCCTGACTGTGTCAAACCCAACATCTGTGGGAAGGGCCAAGGTAAATGAACAGCCTTAAAGCCAAGCTCTCTGCATCTACAAGGAGAGTTGTCAGGCTCAGATCTGAAACCAGCTGCAAGAAGACAGTTGCAGGATGAATTACTCCCAGCTCTGCCCTCAGTCTGGAGTGAGAGATAACCGGTTTCATGTCACAGACCACATGGCTTGCCTTTCCATCCTTTGTATCCCTAGATTCCTTCTATTTACACAGCCTCACTGGCTGCCAGGCAGATCAGAGGTATCAAAAAGAGAGTGCCCTAAAGAAATCCAGCAAGACTTTGGTATCTCAGGTTTGCAGCAGAACAAGATATGAAGTTGAAGGAGCGTCTGTCACGGCACAGAGGACACAAAGCATCCCCCAAAGAGCAATGCACTGCTAAACATCTTCAAGCAGCAGCCGTGGTCACAGCCACCCTCTACCCAGGTTTACCTAAGGTGAAACAAAACAGCTGTGGCAAAGCAAGGATGTCTTTCATTCGCTTTCCTCACGCTGGGCTACAGCTTTCTCTCCCTGAGATGGCCCAACTAACAGTGTGCAGCTACAAGGACTTCTGAAAAATACAGCTGAAGCAGATCTGGTGGTCACACACCCCAGCGCTATGGGGTACGGGCATGATGGATGTTGTTGATCTCCCTGTGCAACACTGAATTGCTTTTTTAGATGGGAGTTATCAATTTTGCTGCCATAGCAACCCTAAAAGTCACCTAGAGGACAGTCAGTCTGGGAGAGAAGAGGGGATTTATGAAGAAGATTAGGGGGATTCAGGATTTCTGGGACTCCGAGCGTGGGCAGGGGGTGGGGGTGTTGACACCCCAGGGACCATAGCAGGGTCAGGCTGGGTCTCCCCAGCCAATGGGGACCACCCATACCACTGACCTCATCAGAACAGAGTAATCAGCCCTGAAAATGGGTGCTGGTGTTTAATGCTACAATCCAGCTGCTCTCTTAACATCTTTTCTACATGACCTCCCACTCCTACAAACCCAGGTAGACTTTAATAACACCAAGGCTCACTATCCCTAACCAGCCAAAGGGTTCAAGAGCAGCAGCAGCAGATAGAAAAGCTTTTTCTCATTCATGCCCTGTCTGGTGTGATCTCATATTCTCCCTTTCCCCAGAAAACCAGGGTAATATTTGTATGCCTCAACCGCTTCAACTCATTTCTGTCAATGTTTTCAAACCCAGAAGTTTAGCAAAACTGTCCTTTTCAAAGCAAAAGGGCTTCAATTTAGCTAAATTGTTATTTTCCAAGCAAAGATTTCACTGAAGAATTCCCAGACAGCTGCATTCAGAGTTTCCTTCCTTCATTCTAATGTTCATATGCAATACTGTACATTTTAAATATGTTTCTGTCTATCCTTAAGGTGATGTTGACTTCTCATTCCTACTGAGTGATTTAAGTGTATTAATTTTATTGAAAGACATTGTCAAACCTGCATCCGTGTCTGCATCTAAGATTCCAGCTCTGAAAAGCACATTTGATTTTCAATGTCACCCACTGCACACTGATTGCAAACAACGATTTCTTCTGCTTTCCCATCATCTCCGCGACGCCCTCCTTTTCTTTTTGTTTGGAGTTTATGGTCACTGCCTCTGGATTGTGTCATTATTTGTCTTTGTTCCATGTTTTAACCTTTGTTAGAGATTCAGCCATTGTGCAGTTTCTGTTCAGTGACCTATAATACCCTGATTTAGTTGGCATTTTGATCTTGGATTCCTGGCAAACAATCCATCATATACAACGCTTCTTTTCCTTTCTGTTTTCATCACTACCCCAGTCTTTCATTCTCTCTTACCTTTATAAAGGTCTCCTGTGTGTTTCCTTATACTCCTCACACTCCCCTCTCCTTAGGTTGTCTTCCACCCAGTCTTTCTCTCTCTTTCTTTCTTTCTCCCAATTCAGCTTCCCCTTCCAGCCCTGTTTCTCTCCCAATCCCTGCACCATTCCACGTCACCAAGACGTACTGCAATGAAGGAAGGCATCTGTTCATCCTCTCAGGATGAGTTTTATAAGGAAACTGCTCTTCTGCTGAGGCTGGAAATGTTGGTAAATGAGATAATGGCCATTAAATCAAGCTCTGGGGAGTAAAACCCTTCCACCTACTCAGGACCAGCAGCAAGTGCATACATGTGGTATTCACCATCACAAGAGGGAGTTGCTACTGCTGGTTTGCATTTTATTACCAGAGACTGAGACAAAGGAGATGGACTGAGCAGCATTCCAGCCAGCTCCTGGCTCTCCTCTGGATCACCATCTGATAGCACTGAAGGGAGGAACCCATCACATCTTTCCAACAGCATTTCAGGATTCTCTACCAGCAGAGTCTGGAGGGAGCAAACTGAGCCTTGCTGTGCTCAGCTAGTGCTCCGTCACAGAGTGTCCCTCAGGACGAAGAACGGGAGCTCTTCTTTCCCTCTCCTGCCTTTCCCAGGATCCCCAGTGGCTGAGATCAGCTGTGATGTTTGACAGCCGTGACAACATCAGGGCACCGTTGTTTTGGAGGCTGAATGCTCAGAGCAGAATATCTCCCAGTTTGCCTCCCCCTGTCCCCACCGGCTTTGATTCACTCTCTGATGTATTCCTCTGTCAGCAGACCCCAGCTGGGACCTGCACACGGGGGAACGTGCTCACATTTCCTCTGGCCGTGGGGACATGAATACTGCAAGGTCTGGGAGACAGCAGTGGAATCAGGAGGGTTGTCTATGCTAATCTCCCTCTGTAACACAATGCCTGACAACATCAGGCTCATTGTCTCTCGTTTAGACAAGTCACAAGATGCTGGTTTTGCTCAAGCAGCAAGAAAACACCTGAACCACAGGACAGCACCAGGCCAAGACAGGGAGATGGAGAGAAACTCAGGGTCTTGCTTTGTCAGGCCAGCAAAAGCAAGAGGAACCAATGTTGTTCATCTTCTGCAACATGGCCTGAGACCTGCTGTGCAATAGCTTGAGATAGTTTACAGAGGAGGTGAAAGAGGTAAAGAATTTAGAAACAGGTGGAGTTCTCTAATTATGAGATGCAGAGACCTTAGAGCAGCCTTCCAGGACTGAAAGGGGCTCCGGGAAAGCTGGGGAGGGGCTCTTGATCAGGGAGTGCAAGGACAGGATGAGGGGGGACGGTTTTAAGCTGAAAGAGGGGAGATTGAGATGAGATCTCAGGCAGAAATGTTTTCCTGTGAGGGTGGGGAGGCCCTGGCCCAGGTTGCCCAGAGAAGCTGTGGCTGCCCCATCCCTGGAGGTGTTCAAGGCCAGGCTGGATGGGCCTTTCAGCCCCCTGATCCACTGCAGGGTATCCCTGCCCACGGCAGAGGGTTGGAGCTGGATGGGCTTTGAGGCTCCAACCCAAACTATTCCATGATTCTATATTCACCAGACTTAACAGGACAGCACCCCTCTACCTGCCAAGTAGGGTTTGCCACGTGTCAGTCGGTGGGGAGCCCTGTGCAGCTCTATTGTCCCTCCCCAACGTGCATGCAGGCAGCCAGTTAAAATAACAAGTGTGGGGACTCACACTGAGCCATGATGCAGTTCTCCAGGAGCCACACTTTGTCCAGGGTGCACACACCCAGGGGAAGGACATGTGCAGAAAAAAGGCCCAGTGGCTCTCTTGGCAGCTCCTGAATCTCTGCTTTCCTATCACCATGGTGGCATTGTAATGAGAACATGAAAGAAGAAGATAACACCAAAGGGAGGAAAATAAGGCCTGCTTTTCTCTGTCTCCCTCCTGTTTGGAACGAAAGGCAAAACGTGGCACACAGGCCTATCAGATCTGTCAGCACGACAACTGGCAGCGGGAGGGCAGGGGGAAACGCTCTTGCACACATGGTTCTGTTTGGTGAGCTCCTCTCTGGCTGGGGGAAGGAGAGAGAAAACAGAGGGAAAACAAGACGCGAGCGTTCGTTCGACGGGGAGCCAGAGACATTCGTTATCAAAATGGAAATGTGCCTCTTTGTTGATGGAGGTGTATCTGCTTCCCATTGTCTCTCGTGCCAGCCCAGTGAAAGGCTCCTTTGATGGCTCCGTGTTTGTGCACCGGCTATGAAATTGCTTTAGAAGACAAAGGGACTGCGTGCTTATTGGTAATGAAAAGGAGGTGAGGGCTACGTTTCTCTAACCCCGGCTCAACCACAAAAGTGCAATTTCCCCGGGAGCAGCTGTCAAAGGCTCGCAGAGAAAATTGGAAGGCTGAGACTGGATGGGGGGCCAATGATGAACAGGGAGAGCTGCTGCTCTTTTGCAGGGCTAATGTGACCATCTGCTCTGATTTAACAGGCCTGCTCTGGTCCAAGTGTTTCAAAGTCCTCCTGGCCATGCATTCCCTCCTCCCCAGTACGCTGGATTCCACTAGCAGTGAGGACAGGGCAGGGGACACAACACGTAGTGCCACGATAGGTCACTGTCTGGGCACTGAGATGGGAGCTTCTGAGATGGAATCTGTAGCTGGAAGTGCCTGAGGGCTTTCTATCCCTTTCTACTCACCCTAGTGATCACCAGTGATCGCGTGCAGGGAGTGCACCAGTGCACAGAATGACCTGTGTTGGAAGGGACCCGCAAGGATCAAGTCCAACTCCTGTCCTAGCACAGATGCATGTAAAGCATCAACAAAAGCGTAGGCATAACACCCTCAGGAAACACCTCAGGGGCCAAAACAGCACCCAAAGCTGTCCAAGTTGTGGTACCCAAAGCACAAAACCCTCCCAGCCAAGCTCAGACAGCCACTCCATCGGGCAGCAGCAACACTGTGCAGTTATCCAGCCACTGCACGGTCTGCTCCCACAGCGTTGCTGCACAAATGTCCTCACAAACCCATCAGACAGTGCCAAAGAGTGGTTTGCACCCAGATTTCTTCACCAAAAGGGTTCTCAGGCACTGGCAGAGGCTGCCCGAGGAGGTGGTGGAGTCACTATCCCTGGAGCTGTTTAAAAGATGAGTAGATGAGGTGCTCGGGGATGGTTTAAGAGTGGACAGGTGTGGTTGGACTCCATCTCCTCTGTCCCACAGCCAGTGCCCAGGTGTGTCCACGTGTGTGCGAGCACCGGATCATCACACACGCCTGCTCATTAACTAATAGCGGCCTTAATAGCCGCGTGTGCCTTTCTTCACCTCTCCTTCCCTGGCTGGAAGGTTTAATCGTGCAGTCATGCTCAGCCAGCCTCGCTCCTTTATCTGCACAATAAAGAAACAGTTTGTGGCAGACAGACACCACGGCCCGAGCTGCCAATTTCACACAGGGCCTTATCAGCGCTCGCACACGCTGTAAGGCCGTCGGAAATTAGACACTGGATTCGTCTGTCTAACAACCAGGGTTAAATGCCTTTTTTTTTTCCTCCCCTCCTCCTGCTTTTCCCCTCAACTGCTCCTTTTCCCACCCTCCCTCCTTCTCCCGCCCTCTCCCCTCTTCCCACCCTCCCTCCTCTTTCTCACCACTCACAACCCTGACAATGGCTTTTAAAGGACGGCCTTGTCCGGCTCTTGTTAAAAGATGTTAAATTTTCATAGTCTTTTCTTTATTTGATATCAGTTTATTACAACTGCCTGAGGTGATAGGATTTCTTCTAGAACAAATCCTCTGATCTCTCCTGTCATCTCTTACCAGCTTTAGGGTGTGGTGAGGTGGGTGCTGGTCTCTTCTCCCAAGTAACAAGGGATAGAGAGGAAATGGCCTCAAGTTGAGCCAGGGGAGATTTAGATTGGGTATCAGGAAAAATATCTTTACTGAAAGAGTGGTGAAGCCCTGGCAGAGGCTGCCCAGGGCAGTGGGGGAGCCTCAGTCCCTGGAGGGGTTCAACAAATGTGTAGATGTGGCACTTGGGGACATGGTTTAGTAGGTGCTGTGGGGCTGGGCTGACGGCTGGACCAGAGGAGCTGAGAGGTCTTTTCCAGCCTTAATGATTCGATGATTCCATTGGCAATAAAAGGCAGGTGGTTGTAACTGGTTTGGGGGATCTTGTCCCTTGAAAAGGCAGAAGATGGGGACACAGTGGGCTCTCAGTGGCGTAGCATCACCTCCCTGCTCCAAAAGGCCTGTCCTGTGTTCCCCCAGAAGGGCAATCCTCCTCTATTCTGCTCCCTCCTGCCCTGTGGCAGCATTCCTTCACTCCTCAAAATGAAGTGCCCTATACCCAGTTCCACTCCCTAATCCAGAATTCTGCTGGAAGTCACCACTATTGCTCTCCAACTGCAGGCAGAGATGTGAGTGATTTTTCTCAGGCCGTCCACACAGCAACAAAGTCCATTTGTATTCCGAGAGCCAACCCTCCTGTGTTTGCACTCAAGGATGGAGTTATTGCAGCAAACTGTAACTCCCTGCTGAAGCTGCAGCCAGCCTTGCCTCTTCCCCAGCCCCTGCAAAGCATCAGCCCCCTTCATCCCTCACAATCCCTCTGCAAATGCTTATTCCCCTTCTCCTGATCTGCCCTCGGGCTCAGCCACAAATGTACAGGGATATTTTTACAGTGACAGTAGCTTGTTATAGACTGCAGTGCCTGCCACATAAAAGTCAGCAGCAACACAGAGGAACGATTAATGATAATGGTTGACATTTTATACAGTGCCTTCCAGTCTAAGTGTTGCAGGGTTGCATCAAAATACAACCCCTTGTTTCCTCCAGAACCTGAAAAATAGCTCCCTGGGGAGTGCAACATGAAAGCTGGGTTAATGGTGTGGGGCAAGAGTTGTCCAGGAGCCTGGGTGGGCAGGCAGAGGGAAAGGTCAACTCTTTTCCTCCTTGGAACAAGACACCTAAATCTTGCAAACAGCCTTAAAACCCCATATCTAACAGTGACCCAATTTCAATGTTTTTTAAAAAGACACTGTTATTGTAATTCTCTGAAGCTTTGGGGCAAGGCTTGGGGCAGGTTAAATTTGGCTGAGGGGAGAGGTATTTCTGGACCTGCATTTTGGACCCCAGGGGACAGGATAGAAGAGAGGTGGAAGCCTTCCAAGATCTGCTGAACTCCCTCCTCTTCTCTCCTTGCTGCTTACAGGCCTTTTGAAAAGGAAGCTGCCTTCAGCACTGGTGATTGCTGCAGGACAAGGTGTCTGTGGCTTGAATTAAGGCACTTTTCATCCTTCCTGGGGAATCTGCGTGTTGCCTAGGCTGATGTCTCCCACACTCAGTGATGTTTCTGAAATGTCTTCATCACAACTCAGGCCTGCCTCATCTGACCCATGATTTAATTTTCTGGCTTTAGACATGTGCAGCTGGGAGGGACCTCAGGAGGACATCACATCCCTCCCTCTTTCACTGAAACAGATTCATGTATATCCAAAACATCCTTGCCAGATTCTGCCAGTGAAGCCCTGAGGGAGGAGATTCAATGGCTCTCCTGGATGACTTGTTCCTATCCTATTCACATAATGAGAAAGCTTTTCCTTATACCTCACCTGAATTGTCTTGTTGCATTTTTTCCTCTCCCATTCTTTACAAATAAATAAGACATGAACCAAGTATTCCTGCCTCCCTTGCTCAGTAAGAACTTTTGACATGAAACATAGGGAATGAGCCCCACCCAGAACTTCATTTTTTGTTCCCAAGCAGGAGGCACTTTGGATTGAGGCCTGACACCTAGAGAAAATGTATTTGCACAAGTAAAAGCCAATTATGCAATATGTTGATTATAAACCAGCACTCCAGGATTCCTACTCCCACAATGAAGGTGGTGCCTCGGGGCATTAAGCTCCTGCCTCACATGTCAGTGTTACAGGCAGAGATGGCTGAATAATTCATCAATAATCCAACAAATTTGGCTTCCATTCCTGTCTGCGAGCTCGCTGCATGAAGATGTTTCTCCTAGAATCAATTCATTAGGTGAGGTTACTCATAAAAAATGGCAGAGGGACTCTGGGTGTGAAACCCTGCTCCTGGTGATGTTTCGAATTTGCTTTGCTTTGCAGCAGGAATTAGTTGCAAAAATTCAGGGCTCGAAATGAGAGCTGTTTGGGATTGGCTATGCTGCTCACATGGTGCTGTGTCTGTCTCCTGAGTAGCTGAACTCAACCCCTGGAATGAGTTTCCAGGGTGAATAAGAATATCACATTTGATTTCCATTAATGTGCTATAACATTGCTTAAAATTCCCTGTTCCCAGTCAGACTGATCTATCTGTCTGTCTAGCTCTGTAATTCTATTTCTAGAGCACCCATCACCGCCCCATCTCATCATTAATTCACCCACTTGAATATATGCTGCAAGCTCCCATCAAAGGTGTGTGGATACAGCTAGAGTAAAATGCAGACAGATGTTGGCTGAAATCTGCTGGCCAAGGCATTTCCCTATATCCAATCCCAGTTTTCCAGGCTCTTTTCAACTGCTGAACAACATTCACAAATCCAGAGAGGAAGGGAGGGCTCGGAGGAGTTTAGATTCGCTCGGGGTGACAAAGATCCACCGGAGAGGGCAATATCTGAGGTAAAGGAGAAGAGAGTGAGTATTATTTGTATGTGTATTATTTATATGATTATTATTTGTGATGCAGGCAAGTCTGGGAGCCCCCAGCCAAGTGTCAGGACACTGTGCCTACAAGCAGCCAGTGGGAAGACTCAGATGGCTCAGCAGCAGCTTTGCAGCAGGCAGGAGGTGGTGATAATACCTCAAGACAAGGTACAAAGAAAGGGATAGATCATATCTTGAGAAACATAAAAGGAACCTGTTGAGACACAGGATTACTGGGATCGTTTAGGGAATGACAGACTTGGAAGAGAAGGGGCTGGCATTTTTGTCTAACAAAAGTGGAGGCTGAAAGGGCATCTGATGTTTGTGGATAAAAACAGCAAAGAAAAAGGAGGAGGAAGCTTCAGTCCTCCAGCTAAATAGTGACAAAGAAGGGGGCAAACAGGGAAAGACATTAAACCCTCCCCAGCTCGAAGGGAGGGAAAAGCAAAGCACATTGCCACCAGCAAATATTGTGTGAATGAGTCATTTTCCCCTCACCCTGGTTCCCCACTGTCCCCACCGGGTGACAGCTCACGTGGGAGGATAAAAATAAATAAAGAGAAGAAAGCTAAAGCATTTTGATGACTCATGTAATATTCATTTTGAATTAATTTCTACATGATTCTATAAAAAAATATACATTCCATAAGATTATTTTTGCGAGCTTTAATTTGCTGCTGGCAAGGAGCTTCGTTTGGGTCTTTTATGGGTATTAGTTCCATAGTGTATAATGGGAGGCAGAGGAAGTTTAATTATGATTCACTGAGCCACATTGTGGGTACGTTTTAAAGCCACTTAATTAGCGTAGAAATATACAGCTGTAATTATCCTGAAATATGGCCTAATTAACCTATGGAAAACCCATACACACGGCTCAGGAAACTTAGAAGCATTAATAGTCTATTAACATACTGGAGCTGACAGCCCATCACGCTCACGTGTTGGGATGTTTGGGAACAGGAAGGCAGATCCTCCCTAAGTGTGATCTCCCATGGAGAACAGCTACCTGTGAAGGTAAGGGATGACCTTACCTTGTGCTGGGGACAACTGCAGCAGGTCTGGTGCTCCTCCAGCCACAATCTGTGTGTGTGAGCTGGAGTGAAGTTAGAATCATAGAACTATTAAGGTTGGAAAAGAATTCTAAGCTCATCCAGTCCAACCCTACGGTGCCTGCTAAACCATGTCCCCCCGTGCCACATCTACATGGTTTTTGATCCCCTCCAGGGATGGAGGCTCCCCCACTGCCCTGGGCAGCCTCTACCAGGGCTTCACCACTCTTTTGGTAAAGAAATATTTTCCTAATATCCAGTCTAAACCTCCTCTGGTGCAAATTGAGGCCATTTCCTCTCATCATATCTCTTGTTCCTTGGAAGAAGAGCCCAGCACCCACCTCACCACAACCTCCTTTCAGGGAGCTGCAGAGAGTGATGAGGTCTCCCCTCAGCCTTCCACATTTGTGGAAACACAAAGGTGTCCTCAGCCACTTCAGCTGTGCTCTGTCATTTCCCTCTCTGGAGCTAGAAAGGATTAAATGCTGCAATGGACAGCCCTATTGGTTCTCTCCTGGCTGAATTCCCAGCCCTGGAGCAGAAAGCAGATGATGAGGGAGATAGCTAAAGCATAGCTAAAGCAAAAGGTGAGGGTAAAAGGTCTTGTGTTTATTCCAGGTTGTTAAAGCTGATAAAACCAGGAAGAACCATTATCATTTCAAAGACAACTTGGTATCACAGGGTTTCTCAAACCCTCTTGCAGACCCAAGAAATGAAGCTTGCATTTTACCCTTAGAATGGAGCCTTTACAAAGCAGAACAGCAAATTAATGCCCTGTCCCTCGGCCCCATCACTTCATAGATGAGGAAACTGAGGCACGTGCCTGGAAGTTAAACTCCCTGACTCTGCTTTCCTTATATTCTGCTCTAACAATCAGCTCATGCTGCCTCTTAGCTAGGAAAACATCCTGATTTTAATAGAGCTTCATCCTTTGGGAAAGGGGCATTTACTTCCACTTGAGCTAAGGAAGCAGCAGAAAGAAGCTCTGAATTGGCAGGGAGGGGTGATGGGGCTGCAAGGAGTGAGGAGGAGAGAGAAGACAGGAAGGCAGCAGCTGGTGTGAGGTTCTTCTTCAGGCAGAGCACATACCCAAATATTCAAGCAGCGTCTTCATCCTTTGGTGATCAAAGCAACAGAAATTGAATCCGGCTGTAATCATCCACAGGGTAGTTTGCTTAAAATTCTCCTAATTATGAAAGTGCAGAAAATTACTGCTCCATGATGAACTGCATAAGAAATTGAAGGCTCCCACAACCCAACTGCTGCCACTGCAGCTTAAAAAGAAAAGCCAAGGGAGGTTCAGAGAAAAGGAGAGACAAATACCTGTGGAAGCAGCAGGATGTGTGAGCAGGAGGCCAGGGAGGGGAGGGCAAGACCAAGAAAAAAGGTAATTATCTCTCTCCCAGTGTCTGGGAGGCCACCAGTTTTGGAAAGCTGTGAGCTGAAGAGAGCACTGAGAGAAATATTGGCCTTGCTAAGCTGGCCCTTCCACTGTGCCAGCAATTCTGCTGTGACACACTTGACACTGCACCACAAGAAGTATTTTATCCAGAGCTTCTGGTTGGCGCTCGGAGGACTCTTCTGAGCACCATTCTCTCTGATAGGTGAGGGTGAGGGTTCCCTCTCTACAAATAATGTGAATTACTGTATGGCAGAGTGTTCTTCCAGTGGCAGTTTCTTATGACAAATGACAGCAGGGACCATACAGGGCTCAGCTCCCAGCTGAGTCGCTTCGGGATAAGAGGCTGGAAGAGGGTATTTTGTGTTAAAAACAGATTTTCTCTTTAAAAACACCTATCTCTTAGGGTGGTTCTTGTATCTTTGCAGAGAAAGCCCTCCCCTCATCCTCTTAAGAGAAGATGCAGTGACTGGTGGATCCCAGCTCATCTCCCCCTTGCTACCAGGCAGAGTGGTCCCAGTAAAATCATCTCACACTGCACCCATGGGGAGCTTTCTTCATACACTGTGGCTGGGTTTGCCCAAGGCCTCTCACATCCAGTGACATCTCAAAGGGCCATCGTGTTTTCTGTGGTTCTTTTGTCCCATTTCAGCAGGCAGCACCCTTCAGTGTCTCTGTGGTCCCTCCTCTGGACAAACATTTGCTGAGCTGTGGTTTCTAAGAGGAGCTCAGAGTGCACTTATCTTACCCTGAGTGTTTCATGTTGGATGTGAGAGAGAAGCTGGCTCTGTCTCTCTGAGGAGCACACAGGCTGTGATTAAGCAGAACACTTTGCTTACTTAATATCAGTGTCACTTCAAAAGCCCTATATTCTTTTAGAATGAATGTGATCAACAGTGCAGAGCATGTGCTTCCTACAGTCACAGGAGGCTGTTTTGGCTCCAGCTTCCTTCTCCCAGCACTGTGTTGTTACAGCACATCAGAAGCTGCTTACAGGAGTCAAAAAATCCTCCAGGGAACACCGCCCGCATTAGAAACCACCGCTGGGGTGGGAAAACACCACAGACAAGTGTAATTCTTCCCACCAGCATGTTTCTACTCACATAAATCTTTCGGTTCTTTTGAAATAAACAACAACAGAAAATAACTGGTGACCCAACAATGGGTATTTTTGCAGCCTTTCATCTGAAGAAGACTTAGCAACCATGACGTGATGCCCATAAGCGATCTTCAGTCAAGGGCTTAGTACTTGTGACAGTAGGAAAGTTCAGGTGGGAAGGAAGCCTGGGGGTCTCTAGTACAACCTCCTGCTCAAAGCAGGGCTGCCTGTGAGTTCAGAGCATGTCACCCAGGACTTCACAGAATCAAAGAATCCCTTCTCAAAGAAGACCTTTGAGATCATTGAGTCCAACTGTACCTGTCCACTGCTAAACCATCCCTCTTTCACCTACTTGTCTTTTAAACCCCTCCAGGGATGGGGACTCCACCACCTCCCTGGGCAGCCGTTCCAGTGCCTGAGAACCCTTTCAGGGAAGACATTTTTCCTGATGTCTAATCTGAACCTCCCCAGGTGCAACTTCCTCTTGTCCTATCAGCTGTCACTTGGGAGAAGAGCCCAGCACCCACCTCACCACAGCCTCCTTCCCAGGAGCTGCAGAGAGCGATGAGGCCTCCCCTCAGCCTCCTTTTCTCCAGGATAAACAACCCCAATCCCGTCAGCCGCTCCTCATAAGTGGCCTGATCAGGACCAACTCAATCCAGTTTGGTCCTGGAAACTCCCAAGGATGGAGGCTGCATCCTGGGCAACGTCCCAGGGCAGTGATGATAATGAGAGTTTTATGGGCTTAGTGGACATCAATGGAAGAGGAGGAAACTGAGACTTGGGGAACAACGTGACAGAGCGGCAGAGGAGGTTTTGCAGGAGAATGGTTTGTTCTCCTTTGGTCATAAACTGTGGCTTTCTTTTGCCATCATAGTCACTATCTCCAGCGATGCCAAGAGAGAGCTGCCTGGCTTTCCAAGGTACCCACAGAGCTGAGCCAGCTCGGCTGCAGGGCTCAGGTCTGTCTTTGCACGCATCCTGGCTCCTGTTTGAATTGAGGTGTCTGCAGTTCCTGGTAATAACATGGGACATTAGTCTGCTGATGGCTTTGCATAACAAGAAGATTGCAATTAACATGATGATCCTTTCTTGTGTTTGAGCACGTTGGCATGGGTCATGAAGTCTGTGTAGCGAAACGATCCAAAGGGAGTTATTTATCTGGCTGTAAAGGGACTGTGTTCCTGCAGAAACAAGAACTCCAAATGCAAGGGAGCTGCTTATCTCCACATGTTTCAGTCATTCCTTGCGTCTGTTCCTCTGGCATCAAGGGGACACCACCTACCAAAGCGTGCCAGTGGTGTGATAGCAACCCCATCTTCAGGGCTGGCCTCCCAGCTCCCAACACACCTGAAACCTGCCAGCACCCTCATGTCCTCCCTTCCCTGCAGCTTCAGGAGAGATGCACCTCTTCCTGGTTGAACTAATTGTCTCTAACGAAGTGAAAGGCTGATGAAGCGATGAAGAATTCTTCCATTAGAGCTGTGTTTCAGGGAGCTTGTGTGGATCAAAGTGGACTCCCACTCTCCCTCAATTCCCTGTATGGAGTCCCAATCCCTGATCAGTCTCCAGGGGTTTGCACTCACACCTATTTTGGGGCACGTGCAGGTGGGAGGGACAGAGTGTCCCTATGGGATTGAACCTCTGCCGATAGAACCTCTCCGTTCCATGCCACCTTGACAAAGCCCCTACCACAGTGTTCGTTATCCAAGCCACGCTGGGACATGAGTTTTCAGCCTTCCCAACACGCTTCCTAAGGCCTTTACACATTGTCCCACAGAGAGATGTCTCCAAAAATAAATCCCCTTCTGTCCTGCCAGCACCGAGCATTCAAGCTTGCTCAGCTCCTCCAGCTGGTCGGTTCCCAGCACCCACCCACAGCAGCCCATCATCAGGAAGAGCTGTGCGTACGTGGGAGAAGGGCAGCACCTCTGGAATCCTTCCCACCAGCACTCATGAAGACACACAGCTGGTTGATTCCAGTACATTCAGACCAATCTTTCCCAATCCCAGCTGGATGCAGAACAGCAGGGTGTGAGCTCTACGTTGTGTTAATGTCAGCCCAGAGTCTCAGCCTGTTATGGATATCTACGGGACCTGGGCTGCAACACAGAGCTTTCCCCTTCCACTGAGGGGGAATAATCATCTCCTTTGGGCTGTGATCATCCCACCCTGCAAACTACACCACAGTAAGCCCAAAGGGCTGAGCAGACCAGTTGCACATCACTACTGGTGGAAACAGGCTGAAATGGGACCAATCCTATCCTTCCTCTTTGCATGCCTGCACTGTCCTGCTGGGAGGATGGGACAAGGGGGACACCTGAGGCATCCAGAGCCCAGAGAGGGTGGCCCGAAGGTTACTTTGGAGGGCAGAAACTGTAAGGACTGGATTCCACGAATGCAGAGCCTAACTCAGGTCACAGGCTTGCAAGAATTTCACACCAGACCTTCCAGACCACATGAAGTCTTCTGAGAGCTTCATTAAAGCCCTGTTTCATTCCCGTCACATGAAAAGACCATCCTTCCCATCCCCTTTTCCTTGCAAACATTGACAACTATAAGCAAGCTTCCATAAAAATCAAGTTTCAACCTCTGCAGCATCTTCTTGGGGTCCTTAAACACTTATAAAATGTCAAGTATGAACTGCTTTTTTCTGAAAGAGCTGCAAAGCTCTGCTGTAGAACAGTCTGGATGTCCAACCATCCTCCCTCCTTGCACTTCAGATGCAACCTGCATGGTGAGCACCTCTTTGGTATGTATATCATGTAAAGCCAAAAAAATATAGGGTTTTAAAGGCTCTTATCACACTCTGTTGCACTGTACCATCTTTCTATTTCTTTAGCCCTTGTTCCCCCCACTGGCAAGAGATGTATTTCGAAGTCAACATCCAATACAGTTTGTACTTTGTTTTGCATAACTCTAAATCATGTCATTAATGAAAAAAACCCCAAGCCATTATAAAACAAATATACAAAATATGAACAGCTAATCTTTCCCTTATATTGTGAGGATTAAATAAACAGAAATATCAGCAGAAAGTATTCCAGACACGTCAGGCTGCCATAAAATTTAGTAGGTGAACTGTTAATTTACATATTCCCCAAATGCAATAGGGTGACACTTTTGAAATTAAAAACTGATGATACAAATGGTATTTAAAGTTCATTTAATATTATTTGTTAAAATTCCACTGACATGTCTGTCATATGTATAGCAGATCCTATTACCAGAACAAGGAAAAAAGCAATTGAAATCAAACACACCCCAACACTGAAGGGTCTATTAAAGCAGGAGATGAGAATTTGCATTATCAAATAATCCTAACAGGAGATTTTATAAATGGAAATGTAAACTGTAAAGGGTTTTAAATGTTAATTTATACCAATAACTAGTTTTATAAACAGACTTGACTATGTTTCTCCTGGAGACAATAAGAAAATGTGTCCTTGGGGGATTGGGAGTACCTAAACAGCAGCAGTTCTAGTTCTGAATAACAAATCTGCAGCCACCTGGGATTAGGTTGGAGAAGAGCAGTGGAATGGGTAGCAGTGCTGGGAGAC